>JAODKN010000104.1:29708394-29720336 GCA_026774425.1 Petrocephalus zakoni
ATCGCGTTGATCTCTCGATGCTTTGATGTCATACACTGACTGCGCAGCCCCTGCGTAATTTCACGTGATTTTTTTTTTGCGACTAACCGACTAATGAAAATGTATTCGACCAAGCCCTCTTCACATCGACTAACGTTTAGTCGACTATTTGGGGGCAGCCCTACAATTATTATTGCTTCACATTATCAGAAGGCTCCAGTCCCTGTGAGACCTTAAGCTCTCTCTGTGTCTTACATTTTAAGTCTGTCCATCCAACCCAGGAAGGAGGGCGAAAGCCCTAAGCATTAGGTAAATTCCACTCCCGACCCACCATCTGGTGCAGCTCCCCTTCGGGGTCCATGGCCGGCATGGCTCACAACACTTACAAGTTACAGCAGCATATTCAAAATAGTTTCTCCAAAAACAAATACAGAGTTGATTATATTCAAGCTAATAATTGAAGGTAATACAAAAATGAGTACAGCATAATATTCAGATATTAAAGAAAGAATAAAAACTTAAGAATAAGCCATTAAGGTTACAGCATAAACACACTTAATTCATTATATGGTGGAAACAGTTTAATATTTGGGTAATACAGAAAGAATATTAATACACAAATAAAACCAAAGCATAAGCATACTTATTTCGTCACACAAGAATAATTCTTATGGGCTCATCACTTGCATATAGGCAGTTACTATTATATACGTAAAGTAAGAAAGACATATCTGAGGTAATTAGTTTTCTAGTCAAAATTTAACAACCTTCAACAGCTGTGAATGCTCTCGTCTATGTGTCAATGTCACTGTGTTTTAGACCCAGGTCTACGGGCTCAGGTGGGTCTTCAGTGTGGTTCCATGGAGAAGGAAGGGTTCCTCCTTCTGCACAGGACCAAGGACAAGTGCATGCTGATGGCATCACCCTTCAGGAAATACTACGTCACCCTGGGCAAGGACACCTTGTCCTACACGAGGACGCAGCACTCCAAGGTGGGGCCAGGAGAGGGGATCTGGAATGGGTAATTCTGCATAATACGGTTAGCCTACTGTAAGACTCTTGCCATTCTTAATTTGACCACAAATCAGCTGAGTGACCCTCAAACTATCGACTAGGAGGTGGATGCATGTCATCCTTGTCAATGTGACTTCTGATCAGATTTAAAAAGGACTTTAGTGGGGCTGTCTTTGCATGTCTTAGCTGTGCCTTGTATTTGGATGGTCACCCATTTGAACCCTTAGGCTGGCAGAACGATGTCAACGTTGGGTCCCTGACCAAGGACCTTAAGCACCAGTTGCTACGGGGTCTGGCTGACCCTGATCTTTCATAAATGACTCTTTAAATAAACCTTTCTACCCAATAAATTAAATGTTTGTTCCTGGAAAAATACCTCAAGGTGTCTGTATTTGACAGTTTGTGTTAACACGAGAAGGTGCTTGGCTGTTTAGTTCTTTAATGATCGGTACGGCTGTCCATGGCATTGCTGCCCTACAAGGCCCTGACAGATGCGTGCCTGACCGCGGTTGTTAATGAAAACGTTTGTCCTCCTTTCCTTTCAGCTGGGATAGAAGCAGAAAGGAGGACAGAGTACGTGGCGTAGAGCCTGTGGCCAATTTGTAACAGAAATGTCAGGTCTCAGGCGATGTTCCAGCTAAAGAGAGGATGTCAGGTCTCAGCTTCCCAGAGACTGTGATGAACGTCAGCCTAGGCCACAGTGTACAGCATCTGACCACTCCTCCATCAGAACATTTACAGAATTTCTAAAGTTCTTGCTTTTACCAGAAAATCCAATAGAACATGGCTATAGAGGCATTCATGTGGGAATCGACATACGTTTGCCACATTGGCATTTGATGAGATTTGAAAAAGACCTGAGCCAGTTGGTGGTGATGGTCTTGATCTGAGCATCGGTGTGCTGACGAAGTGGTTCTGTATTTCAGCGTATCAGCAGCTTAAGGAGAACCTCCCATTTCAGGAGGATGAACACAGGAGCTCTGAAAGCTCAGGAGGCAGTAGTAGAAGGTTGTTGGTCTCAAACCGTCTCTCGTGTAGCTGCTCTTCTTTTTTGCAGAAAAGCTCCTTCATCGCTCTACAAAAGATCAAAGCGGTGGAGAAGGTAGAGGAGAAGAGCTTTGGGAGTGCCAATGTCATGCAGATCATCTCCTCTGAGGAGAACGGTCAGATGGAGACCCTCTACCTGGACTGCAAGGTGACCTGATTAGAGATAGCAACCACAGTTCACCCATGCCTCCTCGGTTCGATGGTTGAGCCCTAAACACTTTACTATGACTCTACGTGTCTAGAGCGTCAATGAGCTGAACCAGTGGCTCTCTGCATTAAGGAAAGCTTGCATTCACAACTCGGACACCATGAGCTCCTATCACCCGGGAATTTATAAGGGAGATAAGTGGAGCTGCTGCCACCAAAAGGACAAAGCCGGTACTGCAGCCACCCGTGGCCTTTTTATTCGAACGGTGGAGTGAATTTGCAGTGGTCTGTGTTTGATGTTGGTTGTCCTCTAACCAGATGCAGGATGCGATAAAACTCGAAATGGGGTCACCCTTCAGGAATGGTATGACCCGCTGGATCCCGATTTGGAAAGTCAGCTAATTTTCCGACATCTGATTGGGGTCAAGCAAGCGATGAGGTATTTTCATTGGATGTATCAGTTTATATGATTCCTGTGCTGTCACTCGTGTGATAGTGACTGATTGTTCTGCCATTCTTTTTAAGGGAGAAATACCTAGGGAAGGTCCAGTCGATGGAAGACCTCGGTAAAGATGTCGAATTCATGCACACCGACTAACACAGCAATCGTTTCAGTTTTCCATGCATCTTCCATACTGCGTATCCAGCACAGGCTCACTGTATAATCCATCTATCCGTCCTGCCTCCGATTGGAAAGTTATTGGTTCAAATCTCAGGGTCAGCAGAGTGATGTTACCCTTCGGCTCTTGAGCAAGACCCTGTTGTGACAGTTGTGTCAGGGACTGCCAGACCCTGCTCTCTAAGTCGTACCTCACATTGCATTAAAACAATCTGCTAAATAAATAGACATGAATGCTTACCCAGGACAGAGTTGTGTTATAATTCGCATGTGGTAACATTCTGCACTTATGTGTTTAGCATGTCCGGAAGCGTGTACAGTACTGTAACATGTTCACGCTTTGGACTTTGGGCTGGAGGTCACAGTTTGGGGTCGTCCCTCCCAGGTCCAGAGAAGCCAGATGGGATCGCCAGGTTCTTCAGCGTCCTGCAGGAGCTGCAGGAGGCCCACGCCTTCGTGGAGAAGGAGGAACACTCGCGGGAAAAGAGCCTTCTCCTGGAGCTACAGACTTAGCAGCCCCGGCTTCCTCCTGCGAGCTCCACCCAGATGCTGCTGCTTTAACCTTTAACCTAGCGAGATGCTCCTCAGCTGTGCTGTGCTGCCCTCGGATCAGTCCAGCACCGTTGTTTAGGGTTATACACTTGGGGAGGGGGGTTTATCCCAGTGGCCGCACCTTTCTGCATGAGCACATATCGGCGGCTCTCAACTGATGTAAGTCATCAGTTGCACAAATACATAAGTCCAATTTCAACCATAAGTTGAATTTACTTTCCCATATCAATCATGACACTTCATAGCAAAAACACAGAAAATACATAGCAAAAAAGCCAGAATAATACTAGGGCAGTGGTGGCTAATGTGTCAACCGAGAGCAGCCGGCAGCCCACACAGATCCAAAGAGAAGCCCACAGAGACTCCCTGACAGTTATGAATTATTTATAGTTTACACATTTTTGAGGAGGTGGGCGGGATGATGATCACTGGGGTAATGATTGACCCCCTTCATTTCCTCTTGCTGGATTTTAATCATTTCTTGGACTAACCACTCTCCGTGGTTACGCATGGTCCTTACTAAGCAACATGGCAACCGGGTCTTGGATACAATCAGTGAAGGAGGAAACTCAGATTATAAACGACACATTCCAGTACAGTGCTATTTTTATTTTTCTCAGTATTTCAGATGAAATACCTTTAATTTTGTTCAAAAGGCCTTATATGACCATTTAACAGCAGTATTTCAGCAGTTGTTCAATATTAAATCAATATTCGTACTTAAATTGAATGTAAAGATTACTGTAAATCACCAGGACTGTAATTTCAATAACGTATTTGGTTTTTTAAAACCCAGGTTTAAACGCTGGTACTGTTCCCGCCAGTGTGCGGCACTGGCACCACGTCGTCTGCCGTTCGTGTTTTGTACCTTACACAGGCCGCGGTAATTCGTGCACTTTTAAAACTGCGCACACGTCAAACATTTTTAAGTCTTTGTGCTGCCAAGTGAATGTAAACACTATAATACACATTAAACAAAACAGAAAAGAAAATATGACTATGTTCCTCATTTAATTATTACTCTGCTCATTAAAAAGAAAAAAGTTACGGAGTTACAGCTGGAGCACAGAATTATATGTTGACTATAAGATAGGACTGGGCAGATCGATACCTTAGTATTGATACTTAGCTGTTCCAGAGAAGAGCGAGACGAGGCATGTGAAAACTCCTACATACCCGTGGTTGTACAAATGGCGAATAAAGTATCGGTTCGTGTTCCAGTTAAAATGTTCCGAAATTTAAGACAATTCGCCACCAGATGGCGCTAGAAATACAAGCCTTGAGTTCTTTAAGAGTTTTACTTACACAAAAATGTTCTGAGGGCAGGATGAAAAATGGTTGGTTCAGAGAGATAACCAATCAGATTGTAGTGGAGGTAGGCCCAAACAACTAGAGAAGGCGGGACCAAGACATTTGAGTGGTTGGTCAGACATCTGGAACAAGATCTGATTGGTGATCTCTTTTGTTGTGCCCTCAGAACATGTTTGTGTAAGTAAAACTCCCATGAGCATCCTGCGTACACCTAGGTCATAGTGCAAAGATCCTTCACAATCCGCCTTAGACACAGATGACTTAGGAGAGCCCCCAGCCTTAGCAGAGTTTACAGATCTGCAGGTGAGTTTTGCTACAACTTTACAAGATCAAATTACTCTCCTGCTTAAGGCAAATGACTCTTTGGTGAGTCAAGTTTGTTTCTCTCCTATTTCACAGTCATTCATAAAGGTCAGTGGTTGTTTACTACTTTTGTGTGTTACGGACTGTAAACATATCTGCCGGTGGTCTGTTGAAAGGTGATAAGGGTTTATACAGAACCTTTAAAAATTCCCTTGAGGTCGTGGTTGAAAACTGAACAAACTGTGTGCACCATAACATTAAGGACGTGACATTTACAGTAATTATATGTGCTGAAAATATCCATCTGCTGTCATACAGATATAAGCAGACTCATTTCAAACATCCAAAAGGATTTTTATTTGTCATGAACAATTTGTTTTAACAACTAGCACCAATTTACCTGCACATCCTATTGATCAGAAACAAATCAATATTTAAGTTCCTAAATATACTGTTAGAAATCCATCCATCTCCCCTAGCCACAAGCAGAGGGCACAGGATAAGGGACGAGATGCCAGTCCATCGCAGGGCACGAAGCACAGGACACCTTGGGTGGGATGCCAGTCCATCACTGGGCAATATGGTCATTATCAGTGATGGTAGCACTTCTATACCTACACTACTATTAAAACCTACTGTGGGTGGCTCAGTAGGTTAAGCCTCTGTGCCTGTGACCAGAAGATTGCAAGTTCAAGCCTGGTCATAGCAGAAAAGGCAAGGCCCCTATCTCCCAGCTCCATGGGCGCTGCTAAATGAGGCTGCCCTTTCTGCTACTATCACCTACATGTGTCTGTGCATCAGCGCAGCAAGAGAATTTCCCCACAGGGATCAACGTTCCAAATGAAGCAGTGCAGCCAGAGAGAGGTAGAAATGTAGGAAATGTATACTGAGTAACTGCAAGCATCTGACCACATACTGCGAATGCTCCTGGATGGAGGGCTGCCAGTGTGCAGCTGTAATTATTCAGACTGGAGCTCAGTCAGATGTTTTGTCCACTGCTGTCACAGGTGTCCGTCACTCGTCGTGTGGGCTGTAAAACCTCAAGGCGTAACACAGATCTGGGTGGGGTGGGGGGGGGGGGGGTTCCGATTAGAGGGCAGCTTCTCCAAAGGTTTGTGTTACGGACCGACTGAGTAGGAGCTCTCAAGTCGTGTCTCTGCCTTGCCTGCTGTTTGTTATCCCAGACTTCCTGCCTTACCGAAATTAAGCTTCATATCCAAGCTTACCAAATCATTATACATCCATGAGCCACGGTTTAGCCATTTTCCGGAAGTAATCTACTTATATGAGGCTTTGGGCGGGGATGTAACGAACAGTATAGGGAATGCTCTAATGAGGAGCTTCTCTTAAACTCAAGGGTACGTGTTGAAATGAGGACACTATCTGACAAAGTGACAGGATCAGCTTGATAAGATTAAAGCTTATGAATATGTTACTTCCTGTTCCGAAGCCCTTCTAAGCCTGCTTTGCATTTACAGGATGCTTGGGGTCTTTTCTATGTATTGTATTTTCATGCGAAAACTTTTCTGACTTTTAATTATCCCAAAATGGATCTACTGGAGAAAATTAAGAGAGAATTAAGAGACCACTCTATATTTAATATATATATATATATAAATCTAAATAAAAAAAATACAAATATAATAAATCCCGGTTTAATTCTGGTTCTGCTATGCAGACGGCTACACCAAGCAGCAGGCTGCTTCCAGGCTCAGTGCTTTTAAGACAGCAGTAGAACAGGATAAGGTGGAATAAGAGAGGAAGGGCTTTCTAATGACAGAGGTGGCCATCAGCTTATCCAACAGTGCCTCACAAATCTGCGGCTGACCTCAAGTGACCTTCAAAAGGAATGGGAAACAATGGGACGGCTAGGACAGTTCTCATCTGGAAGCAGGACTGTCTCTTAAAGTCTCTTAAAGCAAGGAAGAAGCCCTTCCTCAGTGAGAAGCAGGGAAGGGCCAGGCTGCAGTTTGCAAAAAAATGCATATTTTGCACAGACGCACACCCATAAATTGAGAAATGAGTGAAACTGAAAATTTTGCTGTGGTCCCTTAGTTTTTTTCGAGAGCTGTAAGTGTATGTATAGAGTTCCATGCAGTGCAGGCAAATCCCCCTTATTGTGATGTGTACATGGTGTTTACTGTAGTATACCCTGGTGCCCTAACCCTAACCCTGGGAAATGTCCTGTACTTCTACAGATGGGATCTGCAGGAAGAGAACTGGGCTTTGCATGCTAAAACCATTTCAGAAGCAGCCAGCCCCTTCATTTTCCATGAGGTGCATGCATTAGGACATGCATGTGCAAGTGTGTTTGTGTGTGCAAGCGTGTGCAAGCGTGTGCAAGCGTGTGGTGGTGGGCAGGCTGACACAGACTCACAAACTATGTCCTGAAACCAGTTAGTGGTCCCAAGGCTATTTTCACATTACTGAAATACCTATAATGCTATCAGGAATTCAGTTGTGACTAGCTATAATTAAAATTGAATTATATCTAGTAATAATTGAATTCCTGATGTTAGTAAATGGATTTTCAACTAGTTAAAATGTTATTCCTGAAATCAACGATTGGCATTTCAACTAGTTAAAATTAAATTCCTGATATCAGAAATTGGAATTTTAACAAGTTAAAATCTCAACTCCCATTGAAATAAATGAGAAAATCGTTTTGAATCTCACTCGATATCAAGAATTAGCATTCTACTTAGCTGGAATTGAATTTGTGATATCAGAAATACACAGTATAACTAGTTACAATTGAATTTCTATCGAAAATTTACATTCTAACTAGTTAGAATTGAATTTGTGATATCCTCTAAAAACGAATTAAAGCTAAAATGGCTTACCATCGTTTATCATTCAAGAATGTATTTATTATACTGGTCAGCCATATACAATTTACCTTGTTTTATGTTTAAGGTGAAACCGGTCACCCATAATGTTCATCATTTCGTTGTGGCTTTAATTTGCCTCGTCGTTCATCCTATCTGTTATTATTTGGAGTCTGTGTTATACTTGCTCTGGGGTGTCTGAGTCAGTGTATATGTTTGGTAACTATGACAGAGAGATTTTTTCCTTGTTGACCGCAGTAGGGCCCCGGGACAGAGCCTGCCCACATGGCCGTAGCCGGGAGAAAGAATTCATTTCCTGTTTTTGCTACTCTCCCCCGGGGACAGCGACCGCCCCTCCTTCCTCACAGTGTGTGTGTGTGTGTGTGGCTTTGCATAGATCACATTTGGGGACCAAAATGTCCCCAGAGTGTGGTAAAACCTGAATCTTCCTTACTTTTGGGGACATTTTTTAGGTCCCCATTTGGAAAACCTCAATTTTATAAAAACCTACAATCAAAAAAATAAAAGACAAAAGTCTTGCATTTTGGTGGCTTACTTATGGTTAAGGTTAGGGCTGGGTAGGGGTTAAGGGTGTCGAAATTGAAGACGGTTCTTTCCATATAAATGAATGGATGGTCCCCATTTATATAGGTACGTGAGTGTGTGTGTGTGTAACTGCTCTAATATAAGTAGTTAAATTTGTTCATTCATTGATAGGTAGTTTACTGGCAGGTCCGATGCCTGGTCAGTGAGGGTGGTACTCTGCATCTGCTGAAATGAGGGCTATTTCCTTCAACTTGTGTTTGAGGATGCTGGTGATCCACACTCCAGACTAACACCATGCATTAAGCATACACCCACGGTTAGCCTTGACAAACACCTCATTTTCCACAAGTTTACATCAACTTCATGCAATTGCTGCTGCCCGTCTGCTCCGTAAGCTCACGAAAATGACACACCAGTAACTCGGAATATCTTACTGGGAGCCCAGTAAACGAGTTAACCACAGTCAGCGAGGGGTGATGCTGTGGTCACACTAGACTAGACCCCACCCGGCCGTCTTTGTGCATGATTATAATAACATTATTCTACACATTTTTATTTGACTGGGCCATGCTTTTAAAGCAGACAGATGTGCAGATCACTAATGGTTTTTATATGAATGCCACCAAGATGAGTTAAAGCGGACACGTGAGCCGCCGTGCAGCTGCTCCGGCCCTTCAGCAGGAACGTGCTTGGCTGATATCCATCCCCGACATTAAGATGCCTTCCTGCGATGGAGGTATTGTGCTTTTAGGGGATACTCTGTTTCAGGGGGTCGCCGATCGCTGCCGGCCCGCTTCCCCCGGCCCGTCCCTCCCCCTCCCCATCTCGGCTGCTCTTTGTCTGCCTGCGCCGGAGGGAGACGCTCGGCAGGGGAAAATGCAAAACGAGGCCGCCCGGCCGAGCTGACTGGGAGGAGGAGGAGGAGAGAAGCCAAGCCACCTCCCCGCCCCCCCAGCCCCCCGGCTCCCATACCGCCGACCAGCGGCACCAGCCGAGCCTCCGCCGCCCGTACGAAGAGCAGGGAGCCCGGCCGCCGGCGCTGCGGATGCCGGTGCACTGACACGCCCGTACGCCGGCCGTGCGCCGCCCAGGATGCGCTGATCCCTCGCTGCCGCTCCTCTCCTCTCCTCTCCGTCTCCGGCTCCGGCTCAGCATCCATATTTATCGCATCTCCGGCGCGGCTGCAAGGGAGTGGCCGCCGCGGACGGAGCGCAGGGCGCCGGGAAGCGCTCCCCGATCCGGGCGGACACACACACTTACGCCGGTAAGCTTTTGTCCTTATGGATCCTTATACGTCCGCCGTTTGCGGATAAAAGGCAATGAGCAAAACAATGGGAGCGGGCAAAGGGTACGGCGTCCGGCGCCCCAGTGCACCGCCTTTATCACCGCCTGCCTTAAAATGCAGCATTTATCCTCCGCATTTATAATGCACACTCCTTATTATAGCCTTAACAACAAAGGAAATGCATCTAAACAAACGACACAGAGTGTCTAGCCAGCCGGTGCACCATCTTTATGATAGTCTGATTTTAAATGCAGCATGTATCCAGCTCCTTTATACAGCATTACCAGCAAACACGAATGCATTTTCCTATGCAATGATCATGCATGTTAATTAATAATACAGAGTATCCAGCGCCCCCACCTTTATGATGGACTGGCTTTAGACACCGCGTTTCTGCCCGTTTGTATACTGTAGTCTTCACAAAGACAGCTGCATTTTCCGCTCCTCTGGCCATGCATTTTAATTGTAAAATAGGGGTGTGTGACAGAAGACACAGGTAGGGCCCCTTCGGCGCTGTAAGGTACAATGCAGCTTAAGGCAAATGGGAACAATCATACCGTGAATGTGTCCTCTAAAGCCGGGGGAATGCTAAAACGCGTGTATTCGGTGCTGTGCCTTATTTTGGAGTAGGCAGGTTGTGCTAATCTCTCACTGTGTCTAAATATGATGTCTGATCACTGCATTGTCCCGAAATGATCAGCTTGGCTCTATTTGATTAAAATGTGTCAGGCGTCATAGGGCGATGATTCTGGTTTCCAGGCCGTGCAGGACTGGCATAGGATTATATGTATATATTATATATAATATAATGTGATGCCTTAAAATTTTGCATGATGACTGATGTTAAATAGTTCCGTTAAATGTCTGATGCGCACAGCTAGTTAAAAAGCAAACAACGTTTAAGTAGCGTCAGTGTAGCATGTCTTATGAAGTCGACTAATAGCATATCAATTCATCGCCCTGGCAGGACACACTGCACTCCCCCGCTGGACAGCACGTCGCCAGCCAGTTGTTCCAGTAAGTTTCCACGTGTAGTTTCGCAGTTAGGTGATGGAGAGACAGGCTAGGGCCGTGGGCATGGTGCTGGGCAGCTTTTGGGGGGCGGGGGAGGCAGTGTAACCGGCCGCACTTCGTTTGTGCCCCTTCCCCTCCGGCTGTCCGGCACAAGGTGACACCCAGACTCTCCCCGGAGTCTCTCCAGAGTGACTCTGATTGCAGTATTGGAACAATGGCCCCCGTTTCGAGCGGCCGGAGTGACACGTGTTTGTCTCACAGGGAGATGGCCGGGAAGAGCCAGCTCTGCGAGGCCTGACGCTTTTGGTCGACGCTGACACTGCTGCTCATTTGCGGCATACAGAGTAGAAGATGCTGAAGCCCAGCGGGCTGAAGATCCCTGGGAGGACCCCCAAGCATGCCAGCCCGATGGGCCGCACCTCGGCCGGCTCCGCGGCCGGTGCCGGGCCGCAGAAGGACAGTAAGTCTCAGCCGGGGGCCACCCCCTGCTCGGGCTATGCCACTGTCGCTCCGGGGGCCACCCCCTGCTCGGGCTATTGCAGTAGCTCGGCTTCCAGTGCGGATCATTATTTGTAATTGAGCGCGGAAATTACCCTTTATTTGCAGCTACAAGGACTTTTTTTCCCCTTAAATTGAAGTTCCCAACCTTTTGATGTTGATCAAATTTTCCGTTTCTCTGTAGTTTTGTTTGTTAGTTTTAAAATAGCTGCCCAGCCATTTTCTATAAACATGCAGGGTCAGGGTCAGGGTGATCCTGGAATCCGTCCCAGGAAGCACAAGGCAGGGGACACCCTGGATGGAATGCCATCATTTTGATGGGATTTAACTAGTCTCTTGGGAGCTGCATTGCTGGTTCTGAAATGCCAGTCCGGCTGCAGCTGTGGCATTAATATGTACCCCCAGGTGTTTACTTAGGAGAGTAATATCCCAAGATGTAATGGCTCTCAGTGGAATGCTGTATGAGATCACTTAAGAAGACAGGAAGGAGAATGGCTCTCAGTGGAATTAGCTATGACATCACTAAGGAGGACAGGAAGTAGAATGTCTTTCAGTGGAATTAACTATGACATCACTAAGGAGGACAGGAAGTAGAATGTCTTTCAGTGGAATACACTGTGACATCACTAAGGAGGACGGGAAGTAGAATGTCTTTCAGTGGAATACACTATGACATCACTAAGGAGGACAGGAAGTAGAATGTCTTTCAGTGGAATACACTGTGACATCACTAAGGAGGACAGGAAGTAGAATGTCTTTCAGTGGAATACACTGTGACATCACTAAGGAGGACGGGAAG
>JAODKN010000104.1:29728865-29742416 GCA_026774425.1 Petrocephalus zakoni
GGAGCCCATCCTCCAGGGGCCGGCAGAGGAAGCCCTAACCCTAACCAGACCCAAAGGGGGAGCCCCTCCTCCAGGGGGGCGGCAGAGGAGTCAATCAAACAAAACAAGATGACAGAACTAAGTCAGACAAACTTAGACTATAAACAAACAAACTGCAAATAAAAGGATGTGAAAAGCAACAAGTTAAAGTGCATGTGTGCCCTGACTGCAGTTCAAAAGGATTATGGCATGGTTTGGGCTAGACAGTAGGTATGTGCATTACAATGCATGTGATATATTGCATGTGCAGATGGGTCTTTGTTTAGAAAGATGATGGGCTATGGAGGTGGTGGGTGGCCCGAGTCGTTAGGGCTGTAAGTCTCGGTCGGCACTGAGATGGGAAACACTGAAAGAGGGGGTGAGCAGGGTGGGAGCGGTCGGCCTTCATTTCCCCTGCCCTCTTCTTCATCCTACATGAGTAGAGGTCTTCGATGGTAGAGAGCCAACCGCTGACGAGTTTCTCTGCGCATCACACTAATATATTTGTAGTTAAATCTGAAGCAGCTTGAATTTAAGACCTGGATGATTAAATACACTGCAGAAAAGCCGGGCCGCTTATCTGCCAATTCAGGTTGGTGCTGCGGTGGAGCATCAGATTCTGCACGGCAAGGGAGTCTGTGATGTTGTATGCTGTATTTATGTACTGCACTTTGCATTATTTGAGGATATATGGGGTGAACTGGGGCCTTAATGTAGTATAGCGCAGAGGCCTCCCCAGCCCTGGCTCCCCCACATCCCCTCATGGCAGTTAGGGGGGACACCATATGGTAAAGAGTCTGTGCACCCACTTTGCTAGCCTAATACTGCCATAGCTGTCGCGTCTTCTCAGAGTCTCCGGTGCCATTACAAGCGCGAGCCCTCTAGGTGTCGCTGCTGAGTTTGAGAGCGGTCCATGGCGACCCAGATTCAGCTCCCATGGAGTGAATGGCAGATGTGTACTAAGCAATGTAGATGATTGTCTTATTGTACAAGGCTTCTGATGCCCTTGGGCCTGATGGCACCCTGCTCACATTTTTACCCTTGAGCTCATTTTTTGAAGGTTGTTTTAGACTCTTCAGTCACTGCATATAAACCTAGCCGCATGATTCATTTAGCTGAGATTTCTGTGATCTCTGTCTGTCTCCATGTTGGACATTTCACTCTGATGCCAGGATTCAGGGGTCATTATGATGGAGAAACTTTATAATCATTAACCTACCATCTCTTTCCCTGCCCCAGGCCCCCCCCACAAACAGAGCACCCCAGCCCCCAGCAACGCCTCTGACAAATCCAGCACCAAGGCGTCGGAGGTGGGGGACGACGTTCTGGGTGACTTTGTGGTCGGAGAGCGTGTGTGGGTCAACGGGGTGAAGCCGGGCTGCATCCATTACCTTGGAGAGACCCAGTTTGCCCCGGGACAATGGGCCGGGGTGGTTCTGAACGAGCCGGTGGGGAAGAACGACGGCTCCGTTGGCGGCGTGCGCTACTTCGAGTGCCAGCCCATGCAGGGCATCTTCACCCGGCCCTCCAAGCTGACCCGGCAGCCCGTGGCCGATGCCAGCGACGCCCACTCCACGGACTCCCTCACCGCGCAGAACCTGACGCTCCATGGAGGAGCCACCCCCTCGGCCCAGCGGGTCGGGGTACCCCTGCGGGAAGGCATGCTTAACAGCTCTGTCAAGACGGGCAACGAGTCCGGCTCCAACATGTCTGATAGTGGCTCCGTCAAGAAAGGTGGCGATAAGGATCTGCGTGTGGGGGACCGCGTGCTGGTGAGTCCCGACCGCCGCTCTCGCGCCTGTGGTCTGCGGTTACGCGGGACGGGTGTCGGCACCGGCTCTGCTTGGTATTTATACCCAAGAAAGCTCTGCAGCATTAGCTAGCTAAATAAATACAGTACAACAACATGTCTTTAGATGTCTATTACGTGGCAGTACTTTGTCATCGTTTAAGGAGTATTGGCTTCATTGATCCCAACGGTTCATGCTAGTACAGTAATAGAGATTCAACTGTGAATACTTAAAAGTATTCAGACTTATTAAATGACCTATATGTGTGTGCAAGGACAGACTAATTTGTAACTTACGTGAAAGGTCACTTCTCATGAAACACCATTGAGTTAGTCAGGGTGGTGTTCGTGCACACAATGCTGATGCGTAGCGCGCACCCTTGACTGATGACTGCCAAGGACACAGATGGCAGGGTGCTATCAATTCAAAAGACGTAAAGGATGGAGAACCCGGTTCATCAACACATGCGTTAAAAGCTCTCCAAACCGTCGATACAGTCGATCAGATTGGATTGCCGTCTCGAGCTATCCCCACTCCCTGTTTATTGACTACAGACAAGCGTGGGCATTGACAAACCTTCACCAGCACCGGGCTAGCTGAGTAAATCACTGAACTTTTACTTTAGAGGCCAGGTCTATGCAATGCCCCAAGATGGTTTTGTCTTGAGACCCAAACAACACGATTGTTTGGCATCTTTTATGAGGCTGCTTGTCCTGAGGAACTATTTATGCCGAGGATGTAAGAGAGCAGACCACCAGCAGATTACCTTCTGGGAATTCTATCACACGTAAAATTCAAGCATCACGCCTCTTAATTGCTTAAAAGATGGAGTCAATGGCCCTGCAGAAAATGGGATGAATTAAGTCGGTGACATACTGGGAGGCCTTGTCATTCCGTCTGCTGGTCCAATATTTGACCTTCGTGTCCCCCGATGGACCACAGTGGATAACCATTTTCCAAACCCTTTATCACTTGGCTTGTGTGGCATCCCATGGAGATAATTCTCCCCGTTTCGCCGGGTCTTGTTACCCATCGCTTGGCCAGGCTGCAGAGCTGTGATCCTGAAATAGGAGAAGACCCCGTTCTATGTCTCTAAGGAGGCTCTGTTTACGGGTTGTGATTGGACAGTCAGGGTTTCAGAGGAAAAAAGAGGTTCCCTGCTATAGCAGACAGCAGGCTGGCAGTAAGTGGCTGCTCTCTGTGGCTGTAGCTGACTTTCCAGGCATTCAGTCATTCGATCAATTGGCTGCTGTCTTAGGTCAGCAAAGCGAGGGAATCGGTGATTCTGCGTGCCCGCCCAGAGACAGCCACCGCCGTGCACTTTGCAGTATCGAAATCTATACTACCTCCATTTTCAGCTAAATCAAGTCTTGCACTCTCCTTGGCAGTGGGGTCAGGTTAACTAAATCTAGATGGCACACTGCACAAATGTATCTCGACTCTTGCAAGTGTGTACATGACAAGGGATGACCTTTCGCCGTCCTATTTTAACATATAACTTGCTGGTAGTAAAAGCGAAGGAGGCACCAGAATACTTCTGCTGGCAGGATTTCTGTATCCTTTTACCATGACTATGCAGTGAGTCTCTGAAGGAGACCACAATGTCAGTTTGGCTCTTTGGGACAGTGGTGCTTGAGGTGCTGGATGTGTAAACGGCCTGTTGGAATTTCAGGAGACTCACCGATTTAGCCCCGAAACTGATACTATACCTGACTGCAGATAGATGGGGTGGGTGGGCCGGGGTGCAAAACCATAATCCATGAACGTCTCCTACAATAAGATCATTAGCACAGAAAATGAATAATTCAGGGGAAACTTCAACTGTGGGTCTTACTTTGTCGAAGAAGGTCACTGCAAAACTTCCTGGGTAACTCGGCACTTCCTGTGTACCGGCCGTTCGTTTGAAGTTCTCCTCGGGTAACTCTGCCAACATTGCCGGCACCTCCTCTCTGCTGGCTGTTCATTTCCAAACCTCCCTGGTTAACTCTGCCGGCACCTCCTCTGCTCCTGTCGTTCATTTCCTAACCTCCCTGGTTAACTCTGCCAGCACCTCCTCCGCGCCTGTCGTTCATTTCTTAACCTCCCTGGTTAACTCTGCCGGCACCTCCTCCGCGCCTGTCGTTCATTTCCTAACCTCCCTGGTTAACTCTGCCGGCACCTCCTCCGCGCCTGTCGTTCATTTCCTAACCTCCCTGGTTAACTCTGCTGGCACCTCCTCCGCGCCTGTCGTTCATTTCCAAACCTCCCTGGTTAACTCTGCTGGCACCTCCTCTGCGCCTGTCGTTCATTTCCAAACCTCCCTGGTTAACTCTGCTGGTATCTCCTCCGCTCCTGTCGTTCATTTCCTAACCTCCCTGGTTAACTCTGCTGGCACCTCCTCCGCGCCTGTCGTTCATTTCCTAACCTCCCTGGTTAACTCTGCTGGCATCTCCTCCGCGCCTGTCGTTCATTTCCTAACCTCCCTGGTTAACTCTGCTGGTATCTCCTCCGCTCCTGTCGTTCATTTCCTAACCTCCCTGGTTAACTGTGCTGGCACCTCCTCCGCGCCTGTCGTTCATTTCCAAACCTCCCTGGTTAACTCTGCCAGCACCTCTTCTCTGCTGGCTGTTCATTTCCAAACCTTCTGGGTTAACTCTGCTGGCACCTCCTCCGCGCCTGTCATTCATTTCCAAACCTCCCTGGTTAACTCTGTCGACACCTCCTCTGCGCCTGTCGTTCATTTCCAAACCTCCCTGGTTAACTGTGCTGGCATCTCCTCCGCACCTGTCGTTCATTTCCAAACCTCCCTGGTTAACTGTGCTGGCACCTCCTCCGCACCTGTCGTTCATTTCCTAACCTCCCTGGTTAACTGTGCTGGCACCTCCTCCGCGCCTGTCGTTCATTTCCAAACCTTCTGGGTTAACTCTGCCAGCACCTCCTCCGCACCTGTCATTCATTTCCAAACCTTCTGGGTTAACTCTGCCAGCAACTCCTCCGCACCTGTCATTCATTTCCAAACCTCCCTGCTTAACTCTGCCGGCACCTCCTCCGCTCCTGTCGTTCATTTCCAAACCTCCCTGTTTAACTCTGCCAGCACCTCCTCTCTGCTGGCTGTTCATTTCCAGACCTTCTGGGTTAACTGTGCTGGCACCTCCTCCGCGCCTGTCATTCATTTCCAAACCTCCCTGGTTAACTGTGCTGGCACCTCCTCCGCTCCTGTCGTTCATTTGCACCAGCACCATCTCCATACTTGCTGCTGTTTGAAGACCTCCCTAGTTAACTCTGCCAGCACCTCCTTTACACTGGCCGTTCATTTTCAAACCTCCCTCGGTAACACCTCTTCTACAAAGGCCATTTATTTGCTTTTCCCTGGCTGTGATATGCTAGCAGTCCGCTAGCTGAGGAAGCTCACCTGAGACCACAGCTTTTAAGGGCCTAGAACTCGAACTGAGTTTTCCTGCACTGGAACTTAAACTCTCTGTCCTTTACTTTGTTATAGGAAAAATTGTGAGAACTGTTCCTTCATGTAGTTACCTGATGATTAACGAGGGAAATGGTGCCTGGCATTTTCTTTACTGACTTGGTCATGCTTGTTCATCTGATAAATGGCACTTGTGGTTAGCAGAGAGCAGCCCCATGTTGATGAAGATGATGTCCTTATGTAAACTCGGCTGGAAAATGTGACATGCACCGGTGTGGAAGTAAAAACCTGCACTCACTTTATCCTTCTCTAAAATCTGTCCAGCACCAGGAATGAAACAGAGTTCTCTTACATGACTTGAGTAAGATAAAATTTCTATATTAAGGTGGGACACCACAGAGTTGACTGCCAGGAAATGGAGTATCCCCGTTCCAAAGTAGCGAACAAAGAAAATGCTCAGGTTTCATACATTTCTGTAACTCCCCTAAAAAGCAATCCTATTCCAGTGTTAATCAGTATCATACAATTTAGTAAATCAAAGTGCCGTATCTCAATGTATCTCCATTAACTTAATTCATTATAACATGTTCATTAGAATTCATTAGATCTTATGATTTTCAAAGCAGATTAAATATTGCACACACCTAGGAACACACAGGAAGATAAGTCTGTTTCTCCAATCAGATATTCATGACTGCTTCCTCGTTATATTCCTCTGTGGCACTGGGCAGCCTGCGTCCTGTTCTTTCAGAAAAGGAGGCTCCAATTATCTTTACAGGCAGGCGGCTTCAGATCTGTTTCAGGTCCAGCACAATACTCATGCACATGCACACTCTTTTTGCCTAAGGCCCAAGACAGCAGTCCCACAATGCACCTCTCCCCAGCCCTCCTGCAACTTTTCCTCCACTTTCCCCCCTTTTAAACACGCGGAATTCTGCGTCATTCATAACATGACGGACCGGATCCGGTGACACGGTGTTGGCCACGCTGATGATGACCTGGGTGCTCACCGGGCTTGGAGGCGGGCTGGAGAACAACCACATCAAAAATGAGGAGAGGGACATTTGACTATGAGGACCATCACATGTCGGTGGAACAATATGGGCTCAGAAAAATGATGCAGCCAGCTGGCGGGGGTAACGGCATAACCCCAAACTCCGCACACAAAGACAGCGGTAAGGCAGTAAATGGTGGATCAGGAAGAGCACTGGAGACAGTCTGTCCAGGGTCCGGGTAGGATGGTGGCTTTTCATGATACGTACAGTTATACCATGACCCTATTCCGGGTGTGCCTTCGGAAGACGCCGGGATTAACATGGTCAAACAGCTCGCCATTTTACCCATTGGTGCATCTGAAATAAATGGTACCCTACTGCAGCAGAAACTCAACTGGCATTAAACCAGCACGCTTTTAGCTACTACTCTGCTACTGTAACCAGATCCACTGATGACTAGCCAGCTAACCTCCTTGGGATTATCTGATAGTTATTTACATGTAGGTTAGATGAGGCATGTAGATGACCTCTCCTCTGCTGCTCCGGCAGTCACGGCTTCAGCGCTGGCACGGCACAGCATATGTCTGCCACGTCAAGCATCTGCTCTGCACAGGAAGTGCCTTTGTGTTTACAGCACCCCGCTGTGCGAGTGTCCGCCCCCTGGTGGCGGGAATGAGAACTGCCACAAATGGCGCGGCTGGTTGGGGAAGGAAGATTGCCAGAAACTTTTTTTGTGCGGCCAGATGGATGTGAACAGGAAGATGCCACGCGGAATCACCCAAAGGCTCAGTCACATGATCAATGGCGGACAGATTAGCTGGCACATGCAAAGGCAAAGCCAAGCAAAAGTTACAGTGACGGCAGAAGCAGATTTTATAACAGACTGGTGTTCTGCAGTCATATGGCAATGATTTCTAAACAATCTAAAAAATCTGAAAAGCGACATGGGACTCAGTTAAATCTGTCTGTATTTGTCTCCACATGAATCAAACATGAATTAAACATAAATGAATCCCAGTGCTATGCTGGAAGGGCATTAGCATTGCGATCAATAAGCCAGGCCGATCAGGTATGGAAAAGCCCCTTGGGAATGCTGATGCTTCGAAAGATATATAGATATTGCATCGTTATTCTTCGAAAGGGGCATTTTTGAAATCATTACAGTCTGGAGAAGAGGTTTCACTACAATGTGATTTACAACTGTAACTTTTTACCTTGTGGGGACATGTTTTTGGGCCCAAGACGGATTACTTCAGTTTTATAAAAATCTGTGAATGCAGTGAACTAAACATGTCAAAAGTTGTGTGTTTTGTTTGGTTTCTTGTGGTTAAGGTTAGGGCTGGGTAGGGGGTAAGGATGTCATAGTTGGGATCAGGGTTATGCCCGAAGAAATGACTAGTGAGCCCCCCTAGTGATATGAATACATGGACTGTACATGTGTGTGTGTGTGTATGTGTGCGTAAGCTTTTAAGAGAGTGTTCTTTTATGCGTCCTGTAGTTAAACTTGCACTGTACTCTTCTTAATTTAGCCCAACATTTGCAGAGCCAGCCAGGTCATATGGGGTGGCGGCCATCATAACATCAGCCTCTGCCGAAGTTCCTATTGGTTCTCCTGTTTCCTCGGTAACAGCTGCAGCCTCTAATAAGCTGAGTGGGACATTAGAAGAGAAAAGGATATCTGTAGAATTATCCCAGTCTTCCAGCTGTGCATCTCTGTTTTTAAAATTCTCTCATCGGCAAGTGGAAGTTGGCACTAGAAACGGACGCTGTCTACTTAGCTCCAAAACAATTACCCAACATGCGGCAGATTGTAGTGAACGAATCAGTCTTCTCTTGTGCTGTGTTTGCACGTGCATTAGCCTTTTGGCTTGTTATTTTTCAACTGTTCTGTGCTTTAGCTATACATAGAATTCACCCAGAAGCTCCAAATCGGTCCTTATACATAACTGTCTTCCTTCTAAGAAACAAATGTTTCGTTACGCTTAAATCACTTGGTGGTGAAATCATTCTGCAATTAGTATTTCTGACAAGGATTATCTGTCATGGCTTATTCTTAGATTCTAATGACTTAATTATTAAATAGTGATTCAGACAGGAATAGGGCACATTTTACCAAATTTTATTAAGGGGAAGGTTCTAGAAAGGCCTTGACTGACAACTAGTGCCAAGAGTCACTTTCTGTTTTGGGTTCTTCCTCCAAATCTCCGTATCTCAGTCTGGAATGGTCTTTTGCAGAATTAAACTAGTCCTCCGCAGCTGTGCTGAGGTACCAGGAGTCATTTGATGCTTATGGAGTAATTTTACTCAGTTTAACTTTCAGATTTGATTTGTGCCCAGTGGTGGCACCACTGCACAGTGACAGTAAATTTGAGACGGTGTCTGTCCACTCCTAAATTCAGCCTTGCCTGTCCGCCTTGCAGGTCGGCGGGACTAAGACCGGTGTGGTACGGTACGTGGGGGAGACGGACTTCGCCAAGGGCGAGTGGTGTGGTGTGGAGCTGGACGAGCCACTGGGGAAGAACGACGGAGCCGTGGCTGGAACCAGGTGCCCGAAACCGTCCTGTTTCATGTGCTGAAAGAGCACTGTGTGTGGCAAGGAAGCGACGCGGCCCGGTCCGGTCAAGCGCGGTACTGCCCGCTTACTTTGTGGGCTTGATTCTGGATGAATTCCTTAGCTATTAGCTATTAACAAAGGCAAGTACTAGAAGTCTGATAGAGGACCTTCTGGAAGCTGTATCACAGCTTGCAAAGTGCCACAGTGCAGGCAGTAGAAGCAGAGCTCTACACACCTGTGTGGCTTAATTGTGTTTTCATGATGGTGTAGGTTATGCAATGAATGGTGCTGCAGTGCTAATGGCCATGCAGTGAAGGGTGCTGCAGCACTGACGGCTGTGCAGTGAAGGACGCCATAACACTAACGCCCGTGCACTGAAGGGTGCTGCAGCACTGACGGCCCTGCAGTGAAGGATGCCATAGAACTAACACCCGTGCAGTGAAGAGTGTCATAGCTCTGATGGCCCTGCAGTGAAGGGTGCCACAGTACTGACAGCCATGCAGTGAAGGATGCCATAGAACTAACACCCGTGCAGTGAAGGGTGCTGCAGCACTGGCGGCCCTGCAGTGAAGGACACCATAGAACTAACACCCGTGCAGTGAAGGGTGCCATAGCTCTGATGGCCCTGCAGTGAAGGGTGCCACAGTACTGAAGGCCATGCAGTGAAGGGTGCCACAGTACTGAAGGCCATGCAGTGAAGAGTGCCACAGTACTGACAGCCATGCAGTGTAGGGTGCCATAGCACTGACTGCCCTGCAGTGAAGGGTGCCACAGTACTGAAGGCCATGCAGTGAAGGGTGCCACAGTACTGAAGGCCATGCAGTGAAGAGTGCCACAGTACTGACAGCCATGCAGTGTAGGGTGCCATAGCACTGACTGCCCTGCAGTGAAGGGTGCCACAGCACTGACAGCCATGCAGTGAAGGGAGCCACAGTATTGATAGCCATGCAGTGACATGCATCATGTATTTTAAGGTGTAGGGTGTTTTAGTACTGAGGGCCATGCAGATAGTATCTTAAAGTGTAGGATGTCATAACACCGACGGCCTGGTCATCCGCCCCGCAGGTACTTCCAGTGCCCCCCCAAGTTCGGCCTCTTCGCCCCCATACACAAGGTGATCCGCATTGGCTTCCCATCCACCAGTCCGGCCAAGGCCAAGAAGAGCAAGCGCATGGCCATGGGCGTCTCCTCCCTGGCCCACAGCCCCAGCAGCTCCTCCATCAGCTCTGTCAGCTCCGTCGCCTCCTCGGTGGGCGGGCGGCCCAGCCGCACGGGCTTGGTGAGAGGGGGCCGCGCCGCTCTGTGGGGCAGGGGGCGATGCCTCCCCATCTCCCCCGTCCTCCCTCCTCTCTGTGTACCTCCGTACTCACTGTACCTCCATACTCACTGTATCTCCGTACTCACTGTACCTCCATACTCATTGTATCTCCGTACTCACTGTACCGCCTTTCTCACAGTACTCTGTTCTCCCTAAACTCCTTAGTGTATCTCCTTACTCACTGTACTCATTGTACCTCCATTCTCACAGTACTCTGTTCTCCCTAAACTCCTTAGTGTATCTCCTTACTCACTGTACTCACTGACCCTCCATTCTCACAGTACTCTGTACTCCCTAAACTCCTTAGTGTATCTCCTTACTCACTGTACTCACTGTACCTCCATTCTCACAGTACTCTGTACTCCCTAAACTCCTTAGTGTATCTCCTTACTCACTGTACTCACTGTACCTCCATTCTCACAGTACTCTGTACTCCCTAAACTCCTTAGTGTATCTCCTTACTCACTGTACTCATTGTACCTCCATTCTCGCTATAGTCTGTATCATTGTACCTCCATTCTCAATATACTCCATACTCCCTAAACTCCTTACTGTACCTCCTTACTCATTGTACTTTCATTCGCAATGTACTCCATACGCTCTGTACCTCCTTACTCACTGTACTTCTGCTCATCGTCTCTCCATTCTCATTGTACTCTGTACTCATTGCAACTCCGAACTCACTGTCCTGCTACTCACTGTACCGCCATTCTCACTGCACTCTGTACTCGCTGTACCTCCCTACTCACTCTACTCTAGTCGATCTCCACGCAGTGCACTAACGGGGCCTCACTGTGTCACTCTGGCTGTGGCTAGCTGACGGAGACGTCCTCGCGCTACGCCCGCAAGATCTCGGGCACCACGGCCCTGCAGGAGGCACTGAAGGAAAAGCAGCAGCACATCGAGCAGCTGCTGGCAGAGCGCGACCTGGAGCGGGCCGAGGTAGCCAAGGCCACCAGCCACATCTGCGAGGTGGAGAAGGAGCTGAGTGCGCTGAAGGCCCAGCACGCGCAGGTACTGTCTGCCATGGTGTCCTTTACTTCCACGCAAAACATGCATCTGTTTGTGGGCCTGTTGGCCACAAACAGTAATTACATTAAATATTAAATACACATTCCTTATTTAGGAGGTGAAGCAGCATGTTCTGCTAACCAGCTAGCTAGCTACAATCTTCTGACTGTTTTTTAAGTTTTCGAAATGTCTGAGGTATGGCTGCGGGGGGCCTTGAAGCCATTTATTGAGGGGGCCCCAGAAGTAAGAAAGCCGCACTTGGCTGTCTGTTATGCTGTCTGTGATGTCCTGTGTGCACGGCTCAGGCAAACACCCTGCATACAGCACCTGTTATGCCATAAACATTATTATTATTATCAGTGTGGGGACTGTACTGTGAACTTGCAACCGTAAATTCATCCATCTTAAAGTGTGCCGGAGCTGTCTGGATGCTTCATCCGCTAAGCATAGCAGCAGTGCTAACTCCCTGTCTTTCATTTCCGAGTGCAGTATGCAGCAGAGGCTGAGAGCAGTTTGCAGCAGGTTCGAGCCCAGCTGGCCAGCACCCAGAAGGACAAAGTAGAACTGGCCAATCAGCTGGAGGAGGAGAAGAGGTGCATGCTGGGATTGTGCATCAGGATTACTTTTTAATAGCGGACAGTGTGAAGCTTTTACATTTTAACTGCTTTAGAAACAAAAACTTTTAGTTTTTCTGTTTTGACTTTTGACTGTGTCAGACATTTGTGCTGAAAGATGTGTTAAGAAGGCATTTTACTGAGCTCTGCTGGCCACTCTATGTTACTGCAGGAAAGTGGAAGATCTTCAGTTCCGCGTTGAGGAAGAATCGATCACCAAAGGAGATCTAGAGGTATGTAGATGCAGGTTCACACAACAGCACCCTCCCTCGAGCTGAGTGTAATCTGAACAGGAACTCTTTCAGTAGTTGATCTGCATGATTTATTTTGATGTATAATGTTCATGGACAAAAAGTGTTTTGGATACACCATATGACATAAACAAGTGAGTCTTTATTTCACTGTATGAAACAAAAACGGATTCTTCCTGGCATAACACCCACTAAAACATTTTGTGGCTCTTTCCATTGTCTATATTTTGGTTGGCCACCCAAGTCTGTGTAGGACAGGTTTTGGCAGTGAAGAAAAGGGTATTGATGGTTCTTAACACAAGGATTTTTCTCCAAACATTGTACGTCTCTTAGAAGAAGACGAAGGAAGCAGACAATGGAGAAGCTCAACCCACATTAGACACCTTTTCATTAGAGACCTTCTGTAGCGTAGTGCAGCTAATAGTACAGCTTCTTAAGCCCTTAATAATAGTGTGATAGTGCAGCTTCTTAAAATAGTACCATAGTAATGCACCTTATAGTAGTATTATAGTGCAGCTTCTTAAAATAGTACCATAGTAAAGCACCTTATACTGTAGTAGTATTATACTACAGCTTCTTAAAATAGTACCATAGTAAAGCACCTTATAGTAGTATTATAGTGCAACTTTTTAAAATAGTACCAGAGTACAGCTACGTAAAACAGTACAAGAGTAGAGCTTATAATGATAGTACAGCACATTATAATAGTATTATAATACAGTGCCTTATGATACTATAACAATCATTATACATTATACATAATAATACATAATAATCCTTATAATAGTATAACCGTACAGCTTCTGTAACACATACAGCTCGTTATAATAGTAGAACTCAGTATAATAAAGTCTTGGTACAGCTCCTTCTAAAAGTGCAGAATTCCTTATGACATAGTACAGCCCCTTACGATGGTATCATACTCCAGGTCCCCATAATAGTGTTATAGCATAACGACTCCTATAGCAGTGTACCCGCATTCCTGTAATCACTCCTATGGTGGGACGCTGCCTTGTTCAGCATGTTGGTTTCTGCCTTTTTCTCTCTTTCCTGGAAGAATGGCGGTTTCCGCGCAGTGTGTGTGACACAGTGCCCGCCTGTCCTCCAGTACCGCTGTCTCTCTCTCTCTCTCTCTCTCTCTCTGTCGCTCTCTCTCTCTCTCCCAGACTCAGACGCAGCTGGAGCATGCCCGTATTCGGCAGCTCGAACACAGTCTGCTGTTAGAAATTTCCAAAGTGGAATCGCTTCAGAAAGAATTAGACGAGAAGCGGGTAACCATGAAAAAGAGACATGTCCCCCCCCCTCCCCCGCTGCTGCCTGGCCATGCTGCTCTAGTGGGCTTTTAGCTGCTTGCTTGGGGCTGCCTCACGCTGGTTTGCAGGGGTCTCCAACCTTCGCGGTTCACGTCAGCTTCCAAAGCCTCCAGCTGGACTAAGCCTCCAGCTAAGCACCCTTTATAGACATAGCCCCCGAAATCCAGTATCCAGCTGTTTAAATGCTATATACTATAAGGATAAGCGACCTTTATAGACATAGCCCCCGAAATCCAGTATCCAGCTGTTTAAATGCTATATACTATAAGGATAAGCGACCTTCATAG
>JAODKN010000104.1:29743386-29762315 GCA_026774425.1 Petrocephalus zakoni
CACCCCCCCCCCCCCCCCCCCCCCCCCCCCCCCCCCCCCCCCCCCCCCCCCCCCCCCCCCCCCGCGCCCGCCGGGGGGCATCCCATGTCCTCCTGCCTGCTCCACGCCGACAGGCCTCTTGGAATGTCCTGCCTGCCTGCTGCTTCCTCTGAGAAGACCTCACTTCCTGTGGGTTTGCTCTGCTTTCTGGGTTGGGAATGGTGTCTTGGTGTCTTCCTTTCCACTCCTGTAAATAGGGGCTCCTTCGGTTCCTTGCTAGGTCCGCGGGCTCGGCCCAAAATCCGGCTTTCTGGAATGATCCTTCACACTCGTGCAGGAGGCATGGAGAGACAGTGGGCTGATGCTTTCGGTCTTGGCCTGCATGTCCAGGGATAATTTTAAGGGCGGTGCATTTGCGTGGGCTGGAGTAATGTTCTCTGGCCCCTGTGTCCACAGCAAACCACGGTGGAAGAGAAGAGCCGAGTCATGCAGCTGGAGGAGGAACTGGCGCTGCGCCGGGCCGAGATCCAGGAGCTGCAGGGCAGGCTGGGAAGCCCGAGCTTGGCGGACGGTGTGATGCCCGGCTCGGGGCCCCATGCCGAGGCCCTTCTGCTGCGGGAACAGCTCATGACGGCCGGCCGCGAGCATCATAAGGAGAGCAGCCAGCTGCGGGAGAAGTACGAGGCAGCCCTGAGCGCCGGCCAGCGGGAGGCGGAACGGCTGAGGGCCACCATGGACAAGCAGGCCCAGGAGATCAGCGACCTGCGGCAGAAGCTGCAGCAGGCCACGCAGGAGAACATGGAGATGATGGACAGCTGGAAGTCCAAGCTGGACACCCTAGTGAACGAGCACCAGCGCTCCCTGGAGGACCTCAAGCTGTCCCTGACCGCAGACGGGGCAGAGGCAGGCCTGGACAAAGACATGCTGGAGCTGCGCACGGCCCTGGAAAGCCTCAGGATGGAGCATCAGCTGGAGGTGGAGAACCTGAAGGCTAAGCATGACATCGAGGCAGCTGTGCTGGCCAAGGAGAAAGAGGACCAGCGGGCCCGGCTGCAGGAGCTGCAGCGCGGGCTGGAGGAGAGCGGGGAGAACTGGAGGAGGCAGGCGGAGAGCAAGGCGCTGCAGCACGCCCTGGAGGCGAAGGAGGTTGCCGAGAAGCTGCAGGTGGCGGAACTGCGGCTCTGCGAGACGGAGAAGCTGTGCGAGGACTTGAGGGAGCAGGGCCGGGCCCACGACCTGCTGAAGGAGCAGCTGAGCCTGGCTGAGAAGAAGATGGTGGACTATGAGGCCCTGCAGAAAGCGGAGGCCCAGGGCCGGGCAGAGGTCCAGAACCTGGAGGAGAAGCTGAGGGTGATGGAGAACCGCTTGCAGGCCATGGAGGAGAAACCTCAGGATGCTAATGTGAGTGATGAGGAGGGCAGCCTACTCTGCGGCGGACCAGGGGATGCGGTTTTTCATAGAATGTGTAATGTCTGTATGACGTGTGTTTGCCTCCTAGATGATAGAAGACAATGACGTCTCTGAAGAGAAGATGAAATTAAGGCAGGACATGGATGGTATGGTGCAGAGAAGCCACCACTTTCTGCTCCCGCTGTTTGTGTCAGTCTCTCTGCCGCGTCACCCTTCCCTGTGTTTCTGCAGACACCCTGGAGAAGCTGGCCAAGAGGGACAAGGATGTGCAGACGCTGTCAGGACAGGTGGAGGCGCTCCGATCGCAGACAGCCGGTGTGTGGCCCCCCGTCGGTGCCACGAGTGAACCTCCGTTTGTCATCCCTGTGTGTGTGTGCACGCGCCCCCCTGCCTGTGTCTGTGTGTGCGTGTGTGCCCCCCTGTCTGTGTCTGTGTGTGCATGTGTGCCCCCCTGTCTGTGTCTGTGTGTGCGTGTGTGCCCCCCTGTCTGTGTCTGTGTGTGCATGTGTGCCCCCCTGTCTGTGTGCGTGTGTGCCCCCCTGTCTGTGTCTGTGTGTGCATGTGTGTCCCCCTGTCTGTGTGCGTGTGTGCCCCCCTGTCTGTGTCTGTGTGTGCGTGTGTGCCCCCCTGTCTGTTTCTGTGTGTGCATGTGTGCCCTCCTGTCTGTGTGTGTGTGTTTGTGTGTGTGCCCCCCTGTCTGTTTCTGTGTGTGCATGTGTGCCCTCCTGTCTGTGTGTGTGTGTTTGTGTGTGTGCCCTGGTACTGACTGTGTTCACCTGGTAGTGACTGGCTTTGCAATCACTCTAAGTTTAGTGACATATGCTGGAACAGTGGAAGGTGTTACTTTTTATATATGTAGATATACAGTTATAATGCTGTGTGAAAGATGGTAAATGTCACTTATCTTTGAGAAGGACAAACAGTATAATAACTATTATAAACATCTTGTTTGTTTGCATACTTCATGATATCAGTATCAGTTTGGCCAAACCTAATAATCTCAAAATGAGACAGTCTCACCCTAAAGGTTCTGGGAAAGGGCCAGGATGCCCCCCTGCACCTGAGCTCACGCCTCTGCTGCTCCCTCAGGCTTGGAGTCCAAGGTCCGCTCGGGGGAGAAGAAGGTTGACGCCCTCCTGAGGGACAAGCAGCGTCTGGAGGCCGAGCTGGAGTCCCTGACCAAGAAATCCCATGATGCCTCTGGGCAGCTGGTGCTCATCAGTCAGGAGCTCTTGAAGAAGGAAAGGTCAGATGTGGCTGGTGTTGGGATGGAGCTCATCGCACCTCATTTGTAACGGCTGTCTTTCGGTTAAACGCGATGTGCGGTGGCTACATTTGCAGAAGTTGTGCAGAGCAGGGCAGCTTCCGGAGGTCTGCATGGCAGCCCGTTATGTCATAATACCAGACAAGCAAAAGTTAAATGAAAGTAGAGCTACTCTAGAATCACTGTGTATTTTTAGTTTTCAGACAAGTAGCAACTCTGTGCTAGGCTTAAAGGTTTTTAGCTTAAATCAGATTCTTTGAGATGCCAGTTAAAATGACAGCAGTCTTCCGTTGCAGTCATGCAGATCACGGTTACAGGCCTGAATGATATTTTAGTGACCCGCTTTGTCCTGTTAGTATGAAAAGCTGACAGATATCAAGTGCTTTCTTTTAGTATCTGTAGGTTTTCTTGCTGCAATACCTTTGTGAAGAATAATGACCTCTTATAAGACAAGTTGGCCATCTCTAGCATTAGAAAGTCGCTTCCCCCCTGAACCTGGCTGGTTTCTGGTCACTCCCAGTGTCTCCTGCTTCTCCTTGTTCCTGTGTACTGCTGTCTTAGAAACTTTCAGCCTTGAGGCAGCCTGCTGCTCAGTGTAGCTTCTGCCAGCAGAACCAGGGTTAAACCAGGACTTAAAAATAAAGTAACATTTTCCAGAGCTGTATATATGTATTATGTATGTAAGTATGTATGTTTTTTGAATTGTAGAACGGTGAATGTGAAGGGGGTGATTTAAATAAGCATGTAGAAATGAACTAGTCATGGCAGATAGCCATTATAGCAGGGTCATTATAGTTCATTTCCTGGCAGGGGATTAATTTATGAATCACTCCTGAATAATTTTACATTACTAGGTGGCATCAGTTTGGCCTGCAGTAATCGGGGCATCCTGCTATGGCTGGCTGCCTGACTTTAACGCCCCCTAGTGGCGACTCAGTCTCCCGGTTCTCAGTCAGTATCGACTGGCCGCTTCACCCGAGTCAGGTCATTTAGCCTGACGGCAGCTGGACTGATTATAATGCTTAGTCTGATTTCTGGCTGGACCGGAATGACAGTCCAGCTCGGAAATCACCGCCTTGTCTGCACTGTCTTATTGGAGACCTCTGGGTCAGCTGGTGTCAGGAAACATCAGAGTGACTCTGGGTGCGCTTGCGGGAATTCAGTCCCGGCTGCTCTCCAGTACAAACTGGGAAAACACTTAGAGCTATGTTTAGCATTAGCTCGGGCTAAAGTAAAATTATGGGGGTTTGAATTGCCCCGTACTAATGACCAGCATTTCTGAGTCTTTATATACTATTTATATGCTGTTTATATACGCTTTATTTATTCTTTATATACTCTTAATGTACCCTTTATATACACTTACTCTTTATATACTCTTAATGTACCCTTTATATACACTTACTCTTTATATACTCTTAATGTACCCTTCATATACTCTTTATTTACTCTTTATATACTCCTTATGTTCTCTTTATATATTCGTTGGTTTCTTAGGCTGCAGAGAAAACAGTCTGTTTCAAAATATTATAAAGACGTCATATTCCCCACTGTTAACCCGTGGTCTCCCAGCCAACCCATAACAGGCTGCTAGCCTGAATAATAAAAGGTCTATTTGTTACCATTTTCTAAACAAACATGATTTTGGGTGATCTTTCAAGCTAAAACAATATTCCTCTTTAATTGTTCATGCCCCAGTTTGTGAATACGATGGGGCTTCACTGTAATTTCAGGTTCTGCAGTTAGCGTGGGTGCAGGGCCAGTCAGTACTATTAGATTTTGAGAAGCGTCGACTTAGCCAGCCAATTTCACTTGCATGCGGCTCAAGGCTGGGCGATATAATCAATATATCGACTTATCGTCATAAAATTTAAATGATAAGAGACTTCGATAAACTGTCGACAAGGAACATTACTTGACACATGAGCCGTTACACACGAGCCTATCACTATTCAACAGCATCTTTTTAAAAAGATATTGTCGATTAATAAGGTAATAAGACATTGCTTGTTCACAGACATCAGTAGGGAAGGCCAGGTGGTGCAAATTTCAAACCTTTATAAATACTATGACTCCTGAAACCTTTATAAATACTATGACTCCTGAAACCTATATAAGTACTATGACTCCTGAAACCTTGTCCCATCAATAAGCAGCCATAGGCTCCTCTAAGTAGCTGCCCAGCACTCTGAAAATTAAAATAATTGATGTCCACCAAGCAGGAGGAGGCTACAGGAAGATAGCAAAGTGCTTTCAGGTGGCTGTTTCCTCAGTTCGTCATGTCATTAAGAAATGGCTGTTAGCGGGAATATTGGAGGTCATGCTGAGGTCTGGAACACCAAGAATATTTTAGAGAGAAGAGCTTGTAGGATTGCAGGAAAGACAATTCAAAACCCTGTTTTACCACAAAAAAAACCTATAGGAAAATAATCATCTAAACAAGCCTGATGCATTTGGAGGGATTCGCCCCTCCGGTCGTTACTTTTGCATGCCACTGTAATTGTCAATGTTAACCGAGATGAAAAAATTAGCATGATAAATGTTTTTTTGCCATATTGCCTTGCCCTAGTGTGATGCAAACCTCCATGACAAAAGTGAAACTGGCTTGCTCAGACTCCTAGAACTACTTGTACAGAACAGCTACATTATGTAGGATGCCACCTCCACAGCTCGTTTCACTTTGTCTGACGATGAACATGGTGGGACTGACGTACGGTGCCATATGGGTTTCAACCTGGCCCTACGTGGATGCCTAGGCTAATGGTCACCGTGGTGTCTTGTCCTTGTCCACTCAGGAGCCTGAACGAGCTGAGGGTCTTGCTTCTGGAATCCCCCCGTCACTCCCCGAGCCTGGACCGTGACCTGAGCCGCGAGGTGCACAAGGCAGAGTGGAAGGTGAAAGAGCAGAAGCTGCAGGACGATATCAAGTCACTGCGGGAGAAGCTTCTGCTCCTGGTGAGACTCATGGGGGAGATCAAAGGTTACCTATTATGAAGATCATGCAGAGGTCGTTTGTACCCCAGTGAACCAAGCTCCTGTATGCATGGGAACGCTTAGCTTATCTACACCTAGAGAGCACGATGTCCTCGCTGGCAAGCTGTGACCCAGCCAGGAGTCAGGTTGGGCTTAGCTACACCTAGAGAGCACAATGTGCTCGCCGGCAAACTGTGACCCAGCCAGGAGTCACGTTGGACTTAGCTATACCTAGAGAACTCCAGTTGGGGATCATGCTGGCGACCTTCCACTCTTGATACAGCAAGGCTGCCCAACCTTGCTCCTGGAACCATCATTTAACACACATAGCATGGATAATCAGGCTGATTAAGAGTCTCAGTATTAGAGCCAGCTATGTTGAAGCTAAAAAAGTCACACTCCTGTAATATTGGGTTGGTCATCATGGCCCCAAGGTGTCGTTCCACTCCGATTCACATTCGCATTTCTCCTCTGGCAGCACTGGTTGGATACTTGTCTCACATCCCTACTTGGATCGCTCTGACTATAGGGTCGAGAGAGGTCCTCACCAGACCACCGCCGGTACTCCATGATGGACCCTTCCGCCATGGACAACGAGATGTTGCGGCTTCAGCAGAGGCTCCGGAGCACGGAGGACGTGCTGAGGAATGCCTTGGACCACAACCAGCAAATGGACCAGCTAGTGGAGGCCATGTGCACCCGGCCTGAGAAGACCCAGGTACCGTAGCATGGGGAGATGTTTGACCACACAGGGGTTTATGTCAGCTTCTTGTAATCATTGCAAATTATCTCCTTTTCAAATTCCACAGACACTTGCAAGTGCGAGTTCTGCCAATGGTATACATGAAGAAGAAAAACCCTTCACACAAGAGGTAAGCAAGCGTATGTGGATCATTGTTCATGATTGAGTTCTTTAATGAATTCCTTTGGAAGCTATTATGCTTGTTGTCATGAGGATCCTCTTTAAGTGTCTGTTATGCAAATACTTATGAATGTTTCACTTTCGCTTTCTAGGAGACTCACTGATGAAAGAGGATTGGCAGTCCCCGGGTTCATTTGGGACGTGTGGAAGTTCAGTATCACAAAGTAACAAAAAAGAGTGAGCCTGGTTCCTTGTGACAGTGGGGGGGGGGGGGGGACATGAAACCAAAACCACGATATCTCAACAGGCTGCTCCTGAAGGACCATCCAGTAGATACCCTAACGATGTGGAGGTGACATCCATAGTGCCACTAACTGCTGTAATAACTCTCGGACTACCTCCAGTACAAAAGCCGGCGTCAAAGAGTCGATTCTCCTGAAAAGAATGGAATTGGAATTTACGGTACATTTCTCGTATGCATTCTGTAGACTTTTTGGACTTTTTCGGGGATAGTTGAAGTTAATTGAGATTTTGGCCACAATTTGTGCACATATTTAATTTATTGCTGTGCTATAAATGAAACATCCTCTTGACGATTAATTCGCCAGTGACACATTTAGATAAAACGACCAATGTCTCTACTTTGGAGAACGTTGTCTCCATCCAGGCCCCACCCTATACATGATGATTGGACAGAAAGGCTGCTGGATTCAGTTTATTCCTATTTCATGAATATTTGCATATTAATTAAAGTTCAATGGTTCATTTAGTCCAATTGAATCAGTTCAGGTGTGTCAGTGCAGTATCACTGATTGCCTTTAGCCCTTTGTCAATGTTCTTAACTGAACTTCTCCCCAAATCAAACCACATAGTGTTTTTATCCATAGTAATGAAATGAACTGGTTTGGCAAATGACTTTATTTAAGCTCCAGTATTAAAATATTTATAAATAATATGAAAAAATGTCACCAGCCCTCTGGAAACCAACCATTACCAATGGGCCAGATGACGTTCTGACCTTCAGCTAAGCTACTCCTGTTTGAGCTGAAGCTGCAACTCAGAGGGCCAGCTCTCCAGTCCCGTGGCTGAAGACCACCTTCATTTCATCTGCACCTGCTAATCTTTGAGTACATCACACATCCAGTCTTCCAAAATTGACTATGTCCACTTTCACTCCAATGAATTGCCACTGTTTAGAACAGTGTTTACTGGCAGTGGCTGGGTACTTTGGGTCTGTTGCAACAGATGATTAATAAACAATTTTGGATCATATTTTAAAGGGAAAATGTTAGCCTGACCCTAATCAGCGCCAATGAATTTAGAGTTTGTCAGTTATATTCAAACAAGCTAAATGCCACTTTTCTGCTGGAATCCTCTATAACTCTGTAACTAAACTGTTTTGGGGACTTTCAAGTCATTAAATATTAACAATATGGGCAACTGAACTGTTGTGTCACTTTTTTGCTAATATGGGGGAATAATAAAATAATCTGTTGTTTTGGCACTATTAAACGTGGCTGCACAACAACAAAATGTTACAGAACTTTATCCTTCAGCAAAGTGACTCTGAGCAGATTTGTCTCCCTTTGAGGCACAGGTAGGTGTCACAGCTTTTACAGAATACAGCATACAGGAGTGACAAGCTGAAAATGTATCAGCTTCTGGTGAAAGGTGTTCAAGACGAAAGTGTGATAAACTGGAATCTACACAAGGATGTTGAAAGCACCCTGAAGATTGACTAGTGCGTGATTTGACAGCTGTACCCCTGCATTCATGACACACACAGACACATGTCACTGGTGTCAATGACCAGTGTATTAAAACCTGCCTTTGTCAAAAAGTCCTGGTCTGACCATGAAGACCTTTTGGATATTTCTGCAAGTATAATCTTACACCAGTGAAATAATCCGATTCACAAAGCTCATATTTTGTTTATTGCATATTCCTAAAACTGTAACTAGTGCTGTTGCAGGATAGTTAGTGTGTTGCACATGTATGATTAACCTCGCCTTGCATTTTAGGTTTCCTTGTATGCCACCACAAGAGCTCAGTCACCGGGCTAAACACACACTATGACAGTCAAAAGAACATGCATTCAGCAATTCTTATCAGTGATGGTGTTGCTTTTTGACCGCTTTATTAATTATTTATTTATTTTGCTTTTTGACCTAGTGGAGCGCAGAATCTTATACAAAATGAGTCTATTTGCACTCCACTCCTTCAGATAGCTCTCTCTGGCGATCTGGTTAAGCGATCAGCGACCCCCCAGCTGTGGAGATGCAGGGTTACACCATTTGAGGTAGAAAATTAGAAACCTGCCAGCGGGAAGATGGAATCAGAACAAAATTTCATATTTCCAACGTTCAAGTAAGACAAATTCCATCAATAACTATACTGAAAAAGTATTACAAAGACCGCAAAACCGTTATTTACAAGCTACAGGTCAAATTACGGGTTTCTATTATCTACAATGTTGTGTTATTTGTATTAAAACTTGACTTGCCTAGTATCTTGGTGTCCTTAAGATCAAAATATTCCCTAGGGTCATCTCCAAAATAATAAAAATAATAATAAAATTAAGTAGCAAAAGAACATCTAAATATAGGCTCACCCTAATGTTAGTTTTCCCATTTGGATTAATTCCATTACAAAGCTTATTTTGGCTCAGTATGAACCAAAACAGAGTAGTAAAAACGACTTTTTGTATTGTCGGCGTTTGCATGACACCGACAATACAATTAATATGCTGTTTATTTTAATACATCAAATTTCAACCTGAGGCTGCCACAGTCTTAAATTCCAATATCACCAAACTAAATCTCTGTAGGTGTGACAGTCAGCCGGGACATGGCAGCAAACTGTCACACGATATCAGGCACACAAGGGACATCAGGGGACAGAGCATAATGTTCTGGGGAAAGGTGGCATGCGGCTGAACAGGCTGCTAGTGGAAAGAGGGAAATTCACATTTCAGAGTCGATGGAAATGCTTTGGATCGGGAAGGATGGCGCCAGGTTTCCGGGATTGTCGGGGCGCAGCAACTCAGGAAAAGGTTGCGGTCGGCCATAGATTAACCGCAAGCGATCGGAGCCTTGGGCACAGGAACTCGGGAAACGGTTGCGGTCGGCCATACTTTAACCGTAAGCGATGGGAGCCTCGGGTTCAAGCGGGGATCACATGGCAGGCGGCGCTGTGCCAGGCTTTGTGCTGCGTCCGATCGTGCATTTTCCAAACGCAGAATGTGTATATATTTTTTAATTTTTATATAATCGCATCTCCATTTTCGGTGCTTAATTTATGTACGAAATATTCTGTATTAAATTACATCTGATTTTATATATTTTATATGCATTTTTTTCTTTTCTAAAAACAGGAGTTTATTTAAATTTTGACATAAAAAGGTGAATTTGCCAAAATTACCTGCGATCAGCGTGGGGCGAGGCCAGGCCGTTAATGGGGGCTGTGTCTTTTTAAGGCATTTTAGTGACAGGGACAATAATCTGTGCAGTTAATCTGACGCTGGAAAGAAAAGGTCTGCCTTACTTAAGCAAGAAAAAGTCATGCACAAGTGAGCTGGGGCATCGCAATCTGCAAAACAGGAGTATCCCCGCTCACTTCCCATTTTAAAGGCAGCTTTTCCCCCATGCTTTTGCAGAGGTTCCTTAATCCTATATGTAAATTACAGCCAATAGATGCTGTTGTTGAGTTGGGCTGGGATTAGCGGAGGCGAATGGGTTTCAATTTTACTGGATTACAGAACAAAGAAAGGGGAAAGGGGACACTGAGCTCCGCTAAAGAAAACCGAAAGAAACGGGCAAAAACTGCAATAATCTACCGTGCAACATTTTAAAGAAGCCATCAGTATCACTATGGTGTTGCGGATTATAAGGTTTCGGGATCTTATTAACGCTAGATCATAGATGGGAGAAAAAACCTGCTTGCACTTTTCAATCGGATTAAATAGAGAATAAAGCTGCGCGTATTCCGGGATTGAGATCGTAAGGAAATTAAAGCGATTGTTTTGGTAAGCACGATGCATGCTTTAGTGTTTTTTGGTTAATGTGAGATGTTTTTGGGGGACACGTGACATTACACAAATAGTGAAATTATGGATTATAATTCTGGGGGAGGGGATGGTAAACATGGTGTGCAGGGGGAAAACCCATGAGGCTGGCTGAGCCGTGCGCGGCTTTGTCTCGGCGGCTCGGCAGCGCGGTGCCCGGTGTTATGGACATTATGTAAGGCGGCGGAGCTGCGAGTCGGCGGCCCGGAGCCCCGCCACGGAGCCCCTGCGTGCAGGCGGGCGTGCGATCCGCTCCCCCCGGCTTATTGTTCGGCGTTACAAAGTAACATCGCGGGCCGCCGCCGCTATTCCTGCGACTTTACAATGTCGCCCGCTGCGATCCATTGTATCACACATACTGTATATCTGCGGTCATGTATCTATTACATTTATCGTTAAGCGGTGGAGGAAAAAAAATCATGGGTGGCGACGGGATAAAGGCGGTCCGTGTGCATGACGGGCAGGATCACCACGTCCGGCATCCGTAAATGTTAATGTCGCTAAAAAAATGAGCGAAAAGCGCCGAAGCGAAGTGCGGCTGCCGCCTACAAAGGCGCGATTGTCCGCATTAAATGGCATTTGACGTCCGACTCGGGCCTCGGCAAACGCGAAATGACAAGAACACAGCTGTCCGCTTTCGTGCACAGCGTGACACTTCTGATTCTGGACAGTTTTTTAAACTTGTTCAGTATAAAAGTTTAACATTGTCAGGCCGTTAGTAGGTCAAACGAACGCTGTCGGTGTCAAATCGATGGACTTGAGTGTTGTAGGTATCCTTGTTTCATATGCGTCTCTCTTGGTGTAACTTGCCAGGAGACGCTTCTCTGCATATCCACTGTATGTTTTGGCCAGATGCAAGCAAACAGAACGTTAATCGCCCATTATAAATCACGTTTATAGTGTCAAAATAGTTCCATGCATTCATGCAGTTTTGTTCTATATAGGAAACACAAGCCACTCGTCTTAATTGTCTTACTCATAAAATATGACTGTAAAGAGTATACCTGTTTTTAAAGAACACGAGACCGAGAGGTTGGTGTTTCTTTGATGCCACAAGATGGTAATTTAAAAAGTCAGCGATCGGCATTGAACTGAATGATCTGCATTCAGCAGCTTTATTTAAAGAACCAGAATCTCCAGTTTAGGGTTTATGGCGAAGTAGATCGATGTCAAACACAAGCTTCTTAGGGAGGAAAAGCCGCTCAGGAGGCCATGGTAGCCTCCCAGGTCACCGTAATGTCACCGCATGGAGAATGATTCAACAAGTCACCATGGGGAAAGTCACCAGAACCGGGCGGCGATCGTCCGGCCGACACCAGCTATGCCGACATCTCATTTCCCGTAAATCAGGGTGTGGTGATGTGTTTTCTGGCAATCAGTGTTTTGAATGAGTAGGCTAGGTCTTAGTATGAAGCTACATTTATTATTGATAGTACACGGGTATGGTTCTCAGAGCGGCCGTGTACTGCCGTCAGCCTGCTTATAGACGTCACACCCTTTAGAAATATTCCAGATGTGGCTTGCATGTCCCTTGATGTTCCCTACAAATCATCCTCTTGGAGTTCTTGGTTGCATTTCCCTGATGTTTCACACAAATTCTGTTTCCTCATAAAACGACTAGGAATACAAGTTATTCATTTGTTGTTAAGAAGGTCAAGGGTGAAAAAACATATCCATGACAAGTAATCAAGGTTGTTAGTGTGCAAAAATGACAATTTTGCATGTCCAAGTCCTCATTTATGCCAGTCCTTTCTCACACCATTTATGTTAAGTAGCTGTAAAACGAAATCTTGTTTTTAATGTTAAACAGCAATTATGAACTACCTGGATCAATTGATGCATAATTATAAAGAACATTAATTTGTTTACCGTTGGGATTGCATGTGATCAGATGCTGCTGATGCAGGCCTGTGAAGTGGGCTTAACGCACATAACAAAGGATTTATGGTTGCTTCTGTGGCTGCTTCAGGTAGGGGGGGATATGTGTTCCTGCGCCGTCGCTGTCGAGGGGGATGGCACACAGACTGCATCGGTCAGGATCGCCGCAGTGTTTGGGCTGCCCGGAGGCTGGGATAATGACTCCCACTGTCTGCGGAGATTAAAGGCCAGAGCTGCATTGTTCAAATGCCTCGAGATTAGTTTCCAAGGAGACCGATTGCGGTTGCCATGAGAACACGAGGGGCCAGGAATTAGGATTGTGATTTAAAATGATGTGTACAATGTATTCCTATAGCAGTCTTCTCTTAATTTTTGATTTAACATAATGTAACATGTATTTGTGCATCTGTAAATATATATAAGTATTATCATTTTATTTTGGTAATTCCAGTCAGAGAGGGCATAAAGCTAGCTACAGGTATGTGAGTCTTAAAGTAGATACCCACAATAACAGTGAAACTCGTATAAGTAGTTTAAAGAGTATTTTAACAATGATTTTCCAAGATGTAATCCCTGCCTCCGATGCAAAGCTATTTTTATGTTTCCAGACCTTACCTCCCTTTGATGGAGTGCAGATTGAGGATGAATGGTTTTAAACTAATAATCTGAGTCGACCTTAATTGCTTGACAAAAGCTTATGATAATGAGCTACTTTCGCTGGTCTGTAATGGATTCCGCATTAGCATATGGCACACACACCCTTAGCATCGCTTTTAAAGCCTTTAATCACTGTAGCGCCCACCTCACACATGGCAGATTTTGGATTCTGCTATAAATTAATCCAAAATGTAAGCTGGTTAGATTTCTACCTAATATTTACATCTCTTATTTTGTGTTCAACTGTATTAACAATAATCTAATATCTGCAAATCCTGCCATGAATTTAAATTCAGCTGAACTTGGAAAGAAAACCGTGAAGCTGTTTGGTGTCTGTTTTTTAAGGTTCATTGCTCTGCATTTCACATAGTTTATATTAATACGCTAGACGTATTTTTGTCGTTTTCTTTCGACCATCTCATACTTTGATGGATTAGATTTTTCCTTTGATGTAATTCCCTTGACTTCTTGGAAAGTCTTGTCTGTTGCTGCGAGTGGGCGGGCTCGTCCTGTGAGCGTGGGCGTGGCCACAGCCAGTGATCTCGCTCCTCTCTGCCCCTAGGTGGCCATGGCACACTCGCAGAAGCCGCCATGTGATGGGATGCGAGCCGGCCCCCGCATGGAGCTGCGGGTTCCCCAGGTGTCTGCCAGACAGGAGATCCTCACCAGCCTGGTGTCCGCCCTGGACTCCGTGGTAATTTCTCTTTAATTTGGTGCCACCGCCTGGCAGATGGGCCCCGGTAGGCCGGCCTGCTGCATGCCTATTTGTGAAGGTAATAAATGATTGTCAGTTGCCTGGGGTTAATCCCCCTAAAACAACAAGGAGGGAGAGGCTGGGTCGGCCTGTTTGGTGCGTCATTGTCAGTGCTGCCACGGATGCTGATGCTGCGGTTTGCTCTTGCTATTCCGTGATCCTCGTCATCCTTCCGGGCTGCAGCTCTGACACTCCACCCATCTTTTCCAGTGCACGGCCATGTCCAAGCTGAATGCGGAGGTGGCCTGTGTCACGGTGCACGAGGACAGCGTGATCGCCGTGGGAACAGAGAAGGGCAGGGTCTTCCTCAACTCCCGGAAGGAGATCCAGACTGACTTCCACAAGTTCTGCAGTCAGTCACAGATGCCGCCTGTCGATTGGAAATGTTATTGCTGGTTGAACCTCGTCTCGTTTCTTCTTGCCATGAACTTCATTGCTCTGCAGCCCAGGTCCAGCCTGGTGCTGTCATAGCATGTTTTGCGTGTTTGTTTGTGACGTTAAGCCTGAATTATACTTCTGCACTGAGTCTACACCCTGACCTATGCAGGAGGCCTCCGCTGTCGCATGTATACTTGTGTGCTGGTGTGTTTGTGTCACTCTGCAACCACACTGTTGCGTTCGTCTTCCCACCCTGTGATATATTCAATGGTAGAATCACATGCGCTAACATGTACCAAGTGATCCGTTTGTCGAGTTCTGGCTACATTTGTGCTGCTCCAAACTTCCCAAAGACAAATCTGTAAAAATGCTGAGCCACTACAAAGTCGCTTTTTATGCATCTTCTAAAGATATGGCCGGTTTATGCTTTGCATGTGAAATATGTGCGTTTATGCGAGCTTTTTGCTGCTGCTCGTACTTGTAAGCTTAGTTTATAGCAGTCTGCAGGATTAAAAGTCATGTCCATGTCCACCAGGAGGGAGGGCAAGAAAACCATCTTGGTCAGTGCCCACGTTTCCAGTGTGAAGTTACGACATGGGTGCCGAATCTCAGCATGCATACGTGACCCTACTTGTGGTCTCGTGTACCCGTGTTATGTCGTTCTCCATTGCTGTAGACCAGTTCCAATACTAAGAACATAAATACAGAGGATGGTAAGAGTCTGCCCCGAATATCAAGGATGCATCGGTTGCATCCTTGCCAAACGAGAACAGTCCCATGATTTATTGAGCCCCAAGTTCCTTCTTGGAAGGCAAGGTAGCAAGACCGGTCTTGCCAAGACCACAAGTACAACCTTTGCTTTCTTGGTATTGAGAAAGACCTGGGGTGGTTCCCAATATGTGCGCTTGGCATACTTGTGTTCTCCTGCACCCGTTTTATCTTATCTTCCATTGATGAAGACCAGTTCCCATACTAATAACAGAAGTACAGAGGACAGTAAAAATCCCTGGATGTTGTTCTTATCCTGCCTCAGAAATCAAGGATAGATTGATTGCATCCTCACCAAACAAGACCAATCTCATGATTTATTGTGCCTCAAGTTCATTCTTGGGAGGCAGTTTAACAAGAATGGTCTTCCCATGACCACAAGTATGATCTTTGAATTCTTGGTATTGAGCAACACCACTGAAATGATGCACACTCACTGCTTCCATGACGAGTTGCTAATTTTGTAATACTGCTGCAGCTTTCTCTGTATTCTAACCACTGCTCCACATCGTACTGGCACTTGCCACACATCACTGTAGTACCTCATTTGAATGTTTCATTATATGTTGTTAGATATCTTGTAGTGGTTAGTATTTCGTACTTAGTATTACGGCTGCACGATATAGAAAAAAATGATTTTTTTTTCTCCCAATAGTTATTACAATATTTATAAAGCAAGAATGAGTTCAAAGTCAATTTCTCACAAATACTTCAGGTTGGGAGTAATTTAAACAGCAAGGATGAAAATGCGGAACTATATTGAAAAATAATGTTGCTTATGAAAGTAGACAAGTAAGAATTTCATTGTACTTTTTACACTGTTCTTTGTACGTATTTAAATAGGAAGCAGAGGTAACTTATACTGCCATTAAACTTTGAAGATGCTGTACACAGAGGCACACGATAATGCTCGGATTATTTTCTCGCTCCTGGCCTCTCATTCTTAAAAAAATCAGATGCTACTTTAATGCTAACTGTACCATATATAAACAGTTAGTGACAAAAGGTGACCATACTCTCCCCAAGGTCTTTGCTGGTACTGCATCTCGCGTACATTACCGTAGCAGTAATTCCTCACATAGACGCACGGACAATGTGTGAAATCAAGGCAGAAGATGTGCGGTGGCCAGGATACGTACGCTCACGCATTGTGAGCGTTGAGTATAAACCAGCCCTTAGTGTCTATACTGCTTTTTTTAGTCTTGTATAGTACCAATAAACTTAATGGAGGTGAACGAAATTGGTGCTGTTATCCTGAGTGTTTTGCAGACCCATTGCTACAACGCCTAGGGTGAGTTATATAATACTAGATATAAATAACACTTCAGTTTCAAGTAGCGATATACATACATCTGGGATGTACACATTCTTCGCTCCCATAAATAAATGAATGCTACCAAGTGGATCAGTCACAGTTCTTGTGGTCTGTATCACCGCGAAATGCACATTTCTGGGGAGGTCGTGTCACACTATAGCGTCTATGGTTATCCCGTACATATGGCGTCAGTTTGACACGGATGTATAAATCATCCTTTATTCTTTGGCTCCGCTGTCACTTTCTGGATGTATGAGGACAGGGCACTGGAATGTTGCTAAGGGAGTGATGCTGGCTGTTTCCCCTGCAGGAGTGCCGTGTCTACAGACTGTACCCTCCATAAATGCCCACACCAAAGCCCCGGAGAGCGACGCCAGTAAAGTCAGTAAAGAAGCACCACACGTTGCGCTGAGGGGCCCCACGGACGCCCACTCCAACACCTCCATCCTCAGGAAGATGGTGGAGGAAGTCTTCAGCGTGCTTTACAGTGAGATCATCACCAAGACCCCGTTCACCCCTTATTTTGATTTATATGTACAGATTCTCACATGTACAGAGGTTTAAATTATGATGGTGTTGTGGATATACATTACCACCCTTTCCATCTGTTTCCTTTCATGTGAATTTGTTGGGTGTTTTGAATGTATAAGCTTGTAAGCTTCCTTACAAAACATTTAGGAATTAGTGTTACATTTGAGGTTTTGTCTTTAAGCAGCTCATTCTTCAAGATGGAACATGATGTCCGTGTAACCTGATAAGAAAACAGCAGTTTGCAAACAGGTCGGAGAATGTCACATGTGACCTTTAGTGGCCACGTTACGACCCACAGGTGAGGCTGCTGGGAAGAGCAGCCTGGTCCCTGTGCCTTATGAGTGGATCCTGAAGGACCCCAGTTCTGTGTCTGTCCATGGCCTGCCTGATGGGATCTCCCTGCGAAAGCCCACTGAATATGACACCAAGACCTTAATGAAGATCTTGGAGCAGAGCAATCGCATCCGCTTCACCGTCAAAAGGTGCCAGGTTCCTGCTGATACATATTGTTTGTGTATTTATTTTGGACATTTTATAGCTGCAAATAACCATAGCTTTATAGGTCAGTACATAAATAGTGTTGTCAAAATTCCATCCAAGCAGTTCTTCTTGTTTGTCCTACTGACACATGCTAAATGCTAAAGTATGTTGGATGGAGGACGGTGACATGTCATGTGATTTAGCATCAAAAAGAAGGTTGTTTTTAAACTTTGTTTCACAGGCCCAGTATCTCAATTTATACTGTCAAAGTTGTAAATCCTCCTCGTACCCCTACAGAACGACAGAGGAGCCATCCCGGGATGCCCAGCCCTGCCCGGAAGTCAACCATAGCTCCACGGGAGCCAAAAACCTTGCCAACCATGTCCCCATCAAGGCTGGTGCCCAGGAGGCTGCCACTTCCGGCTCCAGGCTCTTTGGCTTCCCGTATGGGATGCCCATGTCCTCGCAGGGCCATTCCAACGGCAAGATGGAGCCCAAGCCCACCTCCCTCTACAACGTCGGCAAAGAGCGGCAGGGGGCGTGGCCGTTGGGGGCCGAGAAGGCGACACCTGCCAAGGACTGCTCCGAAGCCGGTATGGCATCTTCCTGGCAACCTGAGCCCCTCGTCCGATATTTATAACAGGCAAGCTTAATCCCTAGTGCTCACTCTCTTACGTGGTTTGCGGACAGCTGTGAGTCTCCTGCGTTTGGGAGGAAGACCCCGTCTCCAGCTGGACATCCATTCCAAGAGGGCTTGTGTCATCTTGTATTTTTAGATGGTTTAGCTTGTAAATGCCAGAAACGGCAACCATGGAGTTAGCATGAGCCCGCCGCATACAGTAACCCAGCTTGGTGGTCAGGGATCAATTACCCTAAGGGCGTTAGCAGAGTTAGCATGAGCCCGCCGTGTACAGTAACCCGGCTTGGTGGTCAGGGATCAATTTCCAGAGGGCGTTAGCAGAGTTAGCATGAGCCCACCACATACAGTAATCAGGCTTGGTGGTCAGGGATCAATTACCCGAGGGCGTTAGCAGAGTTAGCATGAGCCCACCGTGTACAGTAACCCGGCTTGGTGGTCAGAGATCAATTACCCGAGGGCGTTAGCAGAGTTAGCATGAGCCCGCTGCGTACAGTAACCAGGCTTGGTGGTCAGGGATCAATTACCCGAGGGCGTTAGCAGAGTTAGCATGAGCCCGCCGCGTACAGTAACCTGGCTTGGTGCTCCGGGATGGGTTACCCTGAGCGGAGTTAGCATGGGCCCTCTGTGTACAGTAGCTCAGCTCGTGATCTGGGATGGGTTACCCTGAGCGGAATTAGCATGTGCCCTCTGTGTACATTAACTCGGTTTGGTGATCAGGGATGCGTTACCCTATGTGGAGTTAGCATGGGCGCTCTGTGTAAAGTTACTCGGCTCGTGATCAGGGATGGGTTACCCTAAGTGGAATTAGCACGGGCGCTCTGTGTACAGTAACTCTGCTTGTGATCAGGGATGGGTTACCCTGAGCGGAGTTAGCATGGGCGCTCTGTGTACAGTAACCCGGCTTGCTGCTCCGGGATGGGTTACCCTGAGCGGAATTGGCACGTGCCCTCTGTGTACATTAACTCGGTTTGGTGATC
>JAODKN010000104.1:29762415-29773787 GCA_026774425.1 Petrocephalus zakoni
AGGGATGGGTTACCCTGAGCGGATTTAGCATGGGCGCTCTGTGTACAGTAACTCGGCTCGTGATCAGGGATGGGTTACCCTGAGCGGAATTAGCATGGGCACTCTGTGTACACTAACCCGGCTTGCTGCTCCGGGATGGGTTACCCTGGGCGGAATTGGCACGTGCCCTCTGTGTACATTAACTCGGTTTGGTGATCAGGGATGGGTTACCCTGAGCGGATTTAGCATGGGCGCTCTGTGTACAGTAACTCGGCTCGTGATCAGGGATGGGTTAGCCTGAGCGGAGTTAGCATGGGTGCTCTGTGTACAGTAACCCGGCTTGCTGCTCCGGGATGGGTTACCCTGAGTGGAATTAGCACGTGCCCTCTGTGTACATTAACTCGGCTCGTGATCAGGGATGGGTTACCCTGAGCGGAGTTAGCATGGGCGCTCTGTGTACATTAACTCGGTTTGGTGATCAGGGATGGGTTACCCTGAGCGGAATTAGCATGTGCCCTCTGTGTACAGTAACTCGGTTTGGTGATCAGGGATGGGTTACCCTGAGTGGAGTTAGCATGGGCGCTCTGTGTACAGTAACTCGGCTCGTGATCAGGGATGGGTTACCCTGAGCGGAATTAGCATGTGCCCTCTGTGTACAGTAACTCGGCTCGTGATCAGGGATGGGTTACCCTGAGCGGAGTTAGCATGGGCGCTCTGTGTACAGTAACTCAGCTCATGATCAGGGATGGGTTACCCTGAGTGGAGTTAGCATGGGCCCTCTGTGTACAGTACCTCGGCTCGTGATCAGGGATGGGTTGCCCTGAGCGGAGTTAGCATGGGCGCTCTGTGTACAGTAACTCGGCTCGTGATCAGGGATGGGTTGCCCTGAGCGGAGTTAGCATGGGCGCTCTGTGTACAGTACCTCGGCTCGTGATCAGGGATGGGTTGCCCTGAGTGGCTCTAGCATACTTAGCATGTGCGGTGCTGCCTTACCATTTGTACCCTGCAGCTTTCTGAGCTCATGCTCCTTCTTCTCTGCCAGGCGATCGGCTGGGCGTCCCTGGGGACGTGGCCCAGAGCCCCACGGGTCTGCACTTCTCCAAGAGGCTCCTGTTTTCCATAGTGCATGAGAAATCAGGTTGGTCTCCAGCATCCATATTGGGGGGGGGGGAGGCGGTCATTAGTCTGTTATTTAAGGGCTTCATCCTGTAGTCACACAGTCACACGACACTGTGCGTGGGTTTCCTCTGGGTATGCATATTTTCTCCCACAGTAAAAATCGAATTGGCGGCTGTACCGAACTGGCATCCTGTCCCCCGGAGTGTCCCCTACTTCGTGCTCCTTAGCTTCACCGCATCTCTGTGCCACAAGATGGTTTGGCAGGTTATGGAAGAGTCTGTTTGACTTTCCTTTCAGAGCTAATGAAGCTAAATGTTCTGGAAATATGCCTGTTCCCTATTATTATATAGTTGGTAATAATATTTCAGCATTAAATTGTCCGCCTTAATAGCCCAGCTCTATTTATAGCTTGATATGTTTCGAAGTTTGAAAAACACGCTGATGATGATTTGAGTGATATTTCTGTATTGCACTGGTAGCATATAGTGGTGACCTAGCTAAGAACCATTAATGCACTGTATTCCAGCGAGATATTAGCGATGCGGAAAATGTCGCTGCGCACGTCGGCTGTATTTACACAGAATCTCGCAGAAGGTTAGCTGTTCATTTTATTCACAACATGCACTTCGCGTCGAAACCTTTCGACTTGTGTGACTGAGCACATTAGCGATCATGTCAATGTTAAGCCTAGTTCATACTTCACTTTTCCGTGTGCGATCTGAATCCACGCACGGTTGTGCGCAGACTCTTGTACAAACATTGTGTACAGACTCTTGTACATTTACAGATGTATTGCTACAAACACAAATGGAATCAGAGGAGGGAAAGTGGCTTTTATGAACAATAGTTGTTACTGGGCTCGGCGGTATTGTAGTAACACAGCATACCATCCTATTTGAAATCCCTACGATAAATTAGCTTGGATTCGTGGTGAATTTTTCTTCCAAAATTTCAAACTGCTGGACTGTTGCTGCTTTTGAAAATACTGCACAACACGGACCTAATGGCTGTACTGTTTGAAAAATTAAATACGCGGGTATCTATGTTAAGGCTGCAAATCGTCCTTATGTAGCTGCTCACCATTACTGCTCTTTCTTTGTTGACCTCGGCTCTGTGAAAGTCAGTGCTGCCACCTACTGGAAAGCACCTAGTCCTCTTCCTTGCACATGTGCAGTCGATGCACAGCATGATGTCTGCCGGACATAAAAATCTGGGCTACACGCGCACGATATGGCACAATCCCCTGTTGGCGAAATTTACGCCTTTCATCCTTGCCCGGACCAAAAGCACCCTTGGAAAAGTGAAGTATGAATTGGCTTTAAGTGATCATGTTTACATAGGGAACAGGTTTACACTAGCAATCAGTTTTACACTACTGATCATGATAACGATGACAGAACTGCTTCTATAGAAGGTATGCTGTTTGGTTCTGATAATTTTTGTTCCTAACCTCTCTGTCCTTAGGCGACGTCCTGATTACAAACAATGACCAGCACTTGAAATCAACAATAAAACACAAACATCCAGATTTCACTTGTCCTAGTTGTGTGCAATTTCAGTTAAATAAAAATGAAATTTCCAATTTCAGAATTTAAAAAAAATCTGGAGGAAAAAGATGGATTTTTTCCAGCATCCAATTTAATACAATCAAAGCCAGTTACTGTTTAACCGAATGGATCATCAGAATCAGGCAAGCTTCAAGATGGTGCATTTTGTATGGGAGTAGCATAATGATGAGAATTTTCAGTGAATTCCAGCTAAGCACTTGGTAACTGGTAAGGTGTGACAGAGTGTACCATCGGTCTGAATCTGCTGAGTAATATTGTGAGGAACCTCAAACTACCACAAATAAATTTCCACACAGATTCTGGCTATCTCAGCCAAACAGGCAGAGTTAGCTTTTCGATTAAGATGGTCTGAGAGTTTGGCCGGGGTTGGGGGGGCGACTGCATCACCCCCCCAGAGGGGTGTGGCATCTCTCATCATGTTGGAAATGCATTCTTTTGCCACAGAGAAATGGGACACATTCATTCGGGAGACCGAAGACATCAACACGTTGCGGGAATGCGTGCAGATCCTATTTAACAGCCGATATGGTGAGCTGCATCAATCCCAGGCTCTGGGGGTCGCTACCCACTGTCCTGCCGGCTTTTGGGCTGCGAGCCCAGAGTGGATTCACGCAGGCAGCTTCACATTTCATGTTTGGAGTTTCGTTTGTCACTTACACAAACGCACACTGTGCATCTTTGTAATGAAATGCTTTTCCAACTGCAGCCAGGATTGTACTTTAAAGGAAGCACATAATACAATGAAAAACATATCATAAATAAGATTAAAGTAACTATAAAAATAAAGCAAGACTGCAAAATAAGATGCTTAAAAATGAGGGAGCCGTGATATCAGTAGCTCTAAAATGAAGATATGCAATAGGAGTGTGCTAGACTTAATGAGACTTTTCTGATCACTTTCTGTTTCCTGCATGTCAGCCGAAGCTTTGGGCCTGGACCACATGGTTCCTGTGCCTTACCGGAAGATCGCATGTGACCCAGAGGCAGTGGAGATCATCGGCATTCCAGATAAGATCCCCTTTAAGAGGCCATGCACGTACGGAGTACCCAAACTGAAGCGTATCCTGGAGGAGAGGCACCGAGTGCGTTTCGCGGTCCGCCGGTAAGTGCCCGCGTTTGCCTTTGGCTCCGCCCTGTGATCAGTGCCACCTTACGGGCTCAGGCGGTGATGTAATCGTAGGTAAAGTGGACCACAGACCTTAGATTCGATTAGATTAGATTGACATTATCAATTTACTGATCTCAGACCAATGATCAGCGTGACCGTGTTTGGAATTGAGACGGTTCAGTTCCGTATTTTGAATGGGTTTCAGTTCAAACCTGCATCTCCAAAATACAGATGAAACTGACCTGTTGCTGCTATTCTTTCAATAGAGATGAGCAGACGTTTTAAAAGGATGATTTGCTGCTTCTGTACCACAAGCAAACTCCAAACGAGAAATGTTCCGTAATTATTAATGAGGCTGTGCAATAAACTGGACAGTAGAATAATTTATTAGTTCCCAGAATGAATGATTATGATTAAGTTTCTTACCCTGTTTATTTACGTCTCACCCTGTTGGTTTCTCAGCTGACTGGCTTCCGTTCTGCTGCCTTGTGCCTCATTGCCAGTAACACGTAGTTTGTCGTTTCTGGGCCGCGAGTGAGGAAAGCCCCGTAAACATGACCCCGCTTTGCCGTTTCGGCTCACTACTGGCGATGATCAGGCACTAATTACTCTTTCCTTTATTTCAGGATGTTTGATGAGAGGATCTTCACAGGTAATTTCAGACACGCCTTTGAACTGTAACAGCTTATTTGAATCAGTGCTGATGTGCCATCATAATGAAACATAAATTCTAAAGCTTAAGCTGTTTGTGCAGTTTGATGTTGTCCTGTGGCATGATCATAAGCAGCTGGCTAGTAGACTGTTACATCGCTGGTCTCGAACCTGCAGCCTTCCGGTAGCAGGTGCAGCTAGCAGTTATCCTGGCTCGTTCTGCAGTCTCTACGCTGTGTCGTCCCTCTAGCTGCGGGAAAAATGTGCAAGGAGGAGCTGCCATCCCTGGCGGAGGATGCTTTGCAGGATGTCCCACGAGTCCAGCTGCCGGCTCTGGACGGATCCGGCAATGCTCAGAGCAGCAGGTCGGGGGGTTTCCCAGGACCAGAGAGACATACATTCTTTTGAGAGAGCAGGGTCAGCCAGTCCTTAGGCTAGTTGGGTTTAAGGGTCTTGCTCAAGGGTCCAAGGGTGACATCACTCCTAGATTTAAACCTGCAACCTTGCGATCACAGGCAGGGCGTCCTAACCCACTGAGCCAGAACTGGATTGGGAAGATGGCAAGTTTGTTTTTTTGTGTTTATTTATTTGTGTTTTGTGTTTTTCTTAACTCTCAGATCAACCAGCTCCTGTGTAAGTCCGCTAGCAGACTGTGAAGCAGGTTAGTTGTCCGTCAGCTCTTGTTGATTTTCATTCCGAATGTTACAGGAAAGTCCAAAATGTGTGCAGAGATCTTGGTGTAGGTCCCGGATGCGTGATGCCTACCTTCTCTGCTCTCCTAGGGCCTTCTGTCGATTGCGTCCCTGTGAAAAAGATTAAAACGGAGCCGCCAGATGGGGAAATCATCCAGGTGACAATCCCGGGTAAGAAGGGCTCGGCAGACCTGATAGCTACAGAATTCTCCGTCCTTTCGGCAGGTCAGACCAGCTCCAGTGCTTTCTGGAACAGTGCATTGGGTGGAGCTTCTGTGCTGCCTTTGAAATGCATGGTGCCACACTGAAGTATGAATGATATGGGCAGCTGTGCAGCCTCACACCTCCAGGGTTGGGGGTTCGAGTCCAGCCTTCATTTTTTTTTCAGTCTCCTCATATCCTCAGTCTTGTAAAAATCTGCCAATCCTATCATCAATCCTATTAATATAGTCTTCTATTTAAAGTCTTTTATTTTGTTTGGTTACTTATGGTTGTTATAGTTGGGATTAGGGTTATGCCCGTAGAAATGTGGAGAGTTCCTATAAAGATATGAATTTGTGGAGTGTGTGTGTGTGTGTGTGTGTGCGTGTGCGTGTGCGTGTGCGTGCACCCTGTGATGGATTGGCATCCCATCCAAGGTGTCCTCCAGCCTAGTACCATACACTGCCTTCAGGCTCCCTGTTACCATGACCTGGAAAAGCAGTTAGAAAATGAGTGGGTGGGTATTGTTTATGAGTTTATAATCTATTCACTTACTAATCAGGCAGGTTTGAATGATGATGCCAGTGGTACTTATATGCGAATTATGTGTTACGTAACCTTCTGATAAATCTGGATAATCAGTGATATTTCATGTTGATGCTAATTTTGGAAAACCATTTGATTGAACCCGGTTTCTTAATGGACCCATAGTGCTCCCTGTGCCTCACTACCACCTTCCTGCTGTCTCTCTATCCAGACATCAGCGCCCCTGTGGAGGAGCCCAGCGAGCCTCTGGTCGACTCTGTGGTCCCTGACATTCGCCCCCCAGAGGTCGTTGCAGGTAACTGCGGCTTCACCTCCCCACTGCACCGGCGGGACACAGCTCTGCCCTGGGGTCCGCGGCCAGCAGCCTCGCTCCCTCTCTTAGGGAGCTTCATTTCCGGAAACGTATGAAATCTTTTAACAGATTCTCTCATCTCCCCTCACCCCACCTTCAAAATCTCAGTAGCGCCCCATCTCCCAGTGGCCCCGCCCTCAAAATCTCAGTAGCGCCCCATCTCCCAGTGGCCCTGCCCTCAAAATCGTAGTAGCGCCCCAAATCCCAGTGTCCCTGCCCTTGAGATCTTACTAGCGTCCACTGTTCTAGTAGCCCAGCCCAGTTTCCCCCTCTTTACATCAGGAGAGACCTGTTCAACCTTGAAAAGCACCATCAGTCTTTACCAGCTCTCCATATGGGACATTATTTTCAAAAATTGGGTACCTACAGCACCTTTGGTAGTTGGCAGAGGCTTGATGGAGGGCTGATTTCTGGGGTGACAGTGCCTTGGTTAAAGTACCATGTGTCTACAGTCCAGCCTGCTGCTCTTTTTTAATGGGAAGATAAACTGGGCACCAGCCTGCCCTGGGCACGGTCATGGACCTGCCCTGGGCACGGTCATGGACCTCCACCGCACAAGTTTTTGCAGTTTATATTTATTCTCACAGTGGCTGCAATATATATCCTAGCATCTGATTATTGGTATAAAAGAGGCACCCAAATCCGGCTGCATATGTTGTGGTGTGTGATGTCTTTTGTTTCGTATTGTACCCCTTAATTCTGTTTAAAATTCACCCCCTTAGTGCCACAGGTTTTTCTGCTGCTTTTATTGGTTCCCCTCCTACATGCCAGGTTTGACTGTACACTATTGACCTAGACCTCATCTGAGTGCTACTCCCTCCGCACCCCCCACTGACCTTGCGATAGCGCCCTGTGAATGTCTTGTGCAGTGTTTGCCAGTACAGTCCTCGGGGACCCACAGACGGTCTACGTTTTTGCTCCCTGCCAGGCAGTGCACATTTTTGCTCCCTCCTAGCTCCTGATGGGGAGCAAAAATGCAGACTGTCTGCAGGTCCCTGAGGGCTGGATTGAGGAACACCTGTCTAGTGAATACAGACGACGTATTTGTGTGTTGACCCAAATACTTACTTTGGAGACTAGATATTAACCGCGAGTTGATAAGACCACTCGAGCATTTACTGTTTGTTTGCTTAATTTATTTACAGTCTGCCATCAGAGGAGCAGCTCAAACTAATAGCTGGATCATGATTTATTGATGATAATGTCTTTAAGTTTTATGCTATGAATAAATATTGAGCTTGAACTATATAAAGAAAACATTCATGTCCAAGTGTTCATATTAACTCGTACAACAGTGTTGTTGGTTTGTGCTACTTGGCATCATGTTAAACGTCGGTAAGTACAGAAATATTAGTGTTTGATTCAGTGATGGGAGCTGATGATGTTTTCACCTGAGGAATCCTTGCCAGTTGTTTTATGCTGTGACTGAGGCAGGTATGTTCTCCATTCCAGCTGGATCAGCGTCACCTAAACTGACACCCAGTTTGCCCCAAAGACCTGCTGAAGGTAAAAGATCCTCTTTACCCCGCCTCTCGGTCTGGCTTCTTCTGAGAGGAGCACTAGTCCATGTGGCATGTCTTTCAGAGGACCTTGGCGAGATGATTTTGCACCTTCGCAAGCAAGTGGAGGGTCTGTTCAACACAAAGTACGGTACGTTACACCTACGTCCCATGCAGATGAGAGCTAGGCCAGAAGAATGGGGCTGTGGTTCAGGTGGGACTCTGTCGACGCTCCCCACAGAGGATCCGATTTCACGGTGGAATTCAGGGGTCCACTGGGCTCTAATGAAGCCTGTCTCTCTCTCTTCATCCCAGCTGAAGCTCTGGGCCTTCCAGAACCTACCAGGGTGCCCTACTCCAAGTTCCAGATGTACCCGGACGACCTATATGTGACGGGCCTTCCGGAAGGCATGGCGTTCCGCCGCCCAAACTGCTTTGGCGTGAACAAACTGCAGAAAATTTTGGAGTCGGGCAGCCAGATCCGTTTCGTCATCAAGAGGCAAGTTTCTAAAGTCAGACTGATGCTCTCGGCCAGTCCTTTACTCTGTTATCGACTAATTAGTATCACAGTTAGTATAGCATAAAAATCCTCCTCTTTTGCAGACTGGACCTGTTGACTGATCCGATCAAACATGATGCCCCCCTCAATGCAACTACTACCCCAGGTGGGCTAGCAGCCTGATCAGAAACCTCTCTCTGGGAGCAGCAGCTCAGTCGATGATCATAAGCAGTAATCTTTAATATCCTGAGTCACCTGTGCAGGTTAATTACTCAGATTCTCTATAAATGGATCTACATCACAGATAATGGGCAGTCGTCTTCTGAAAAGAATTTAAAAATACTTTTTAAATACATGCAGAAAGACCGAGTGCTACTGTGTGTTTCTACTTGAGCAGACATGGACTCTAAGGATAACGTTCTAGAAGATAACGGAACGGCACTGAAAAGACCAGGATACTCTGGTAAGGACGGCATCGGTGCTTCGTACTGCCCATGGAAGTTCTCACAGTAACAGTATGATCATCCCTGAGCATCTGCTAAGCCCTGTTTATGACCTGCTGTATCCTTCAGGCTGTGTATGACCTGCAGGCCTTGTGCCCTGGGCCTCCTGGGCCCCTGTGACTCAGTATTAGATATGCAGTTATGGAAGATGCATGGATGGATGTTGAAAGGCTCAGCAGCAGCTTTTTCCCCCCAAGCTGTCTGACTTGTCACCTGCTCCCTACCTCATTATTACTGATAGAAGATTCCCCACCAGCATTTATGATGTTATTTTGCACTCTGTACTGTCTACATTCATTTGCTTTTCTATATGCACCATCTTGCACTTCTCGTTTCCTTTGACGTCTTCCATGCACTTTTGTTCTAGCTGTCCGAAGCTCTGCAGAAACGTGTGAAAAGACTGTAAAGTTACTTGATTGACTTGCCTTGAAATGGGCTGAACCCGGCTTAGGGTTGGAGCAATGAAGTAGTTTGGAGGATTTCCAGATGGTGGCTAGAACTCATGTTGTGTGTGTGTGTGTGTCTCTCACAGATAACCTGGAGGCCAAGTTGTCCAGAATCGATCTGGCCAACACGCTGAGGGAGCAGGTTCAGGACCTGTTCAACAGGAAGTACGGCGAGGCCCTGGGCATCAAATACCCGGTGCAAGTGCCCTACAAACGCATCAAGAGTAACCCTGGCTCCGTCATCATTGAGGGGCTTCCCCCGGGGATCCCCTTCCGAAAGCCGTGCACCTTTGGCTCCCAGAACCTGGAGCGGATCCTAGCAGTGGCTGACAAGATCTCCTTCACCATCACCAGGTAGGGGGCATTGCTCACGCACGCCGCGCGTCGCTCAGGATGGAGATGCAGTTCAAAAAATACAAACAAACTGGGATTTATTTCCTCCCTTCCAGACCATTCCAAGGACTCATCCCCAAACCAGGTAAGCCCCGTTCAGCTTACAGCTCACGATCAGAAAGGGTGAAGTCCCCAAAGCACTGGACTCACTTTGCACTGCTGCCCCCCCAGCTCCACGGCGGATCACGCTGTTAAAGAAGGCCTATGCATCCATAAAGGGTGAGTGTCTCTGGCCATATGCTGAGTACCTGTAAGCGCAGCATCCCCAGAAACACGGGCTGAGCATCTCTCCATGCTAGCTAGCGGTTTTCCCGTCGCTAAGATGCGTTTCTGTTACTGACAGACGAGGAGGATGTGAACCGCATGGGGGAGAAGGTCATCCTCCGGGAGCAAGTCAAGGAGCTCTTCAACAAGAAATACGGTCAGCCGGAGACTTCCTGCAGTGTGTCCCTCTGTGTCTGTCCCTGTACACCTATTAATTCCCCGTGCTCCGTCTTCAGGAGAAGCTCTCGGGTTGGACCGCTCTGTCTTGGTACCATACAAACTGATCCGTGCTAGTCCGGACTCCGTGGAAGTTTCTGGTCTTCCGGAAGATATTCCCTTCCGCAACCCAAACACTTACGACATTGTGCGCTTGGAGAAGATCCTCCTGGCACGGGATGACATCGCCATCGACATAAAGAGCCAGTTACAGTGAGCGACCGCAGAAGGACCCGATGTCACCGTAACTGGACTGTAACCACTGCCCATTGATGGACGCCTCTTGGCCTTCTTAACGGATGGGCACGCTCTGTCCACCGGATGAGTGTCACCGTTGACGTTTCTTCTTTGTTTTGATACAGGCCTTTTGCAGAAATTTGCACCCAGACGTGTAACACAGGTGAGCACAGCACCACTGGTTTGAAACACTTCCCCTTTCACCAATGTAGGTCACGATTAGTGAAGCACACGGGGGTCTGGGTGGGTCAGTAAAACCTCTTATTATGCCCTTTTCACCAGCCAAGGGCGGGTCCAGCAGCAGTCGGCGCAAACGCAAACGTGTGCCGGACGGCGCTCAGGCAGCCACGCCCTCGGGGGCGGAGTCCGCAGTATCGACCAGTCAGATTCCAGTGATGGTGAGAGGTTTGCCGCCGCTCCTGGCTTTAACAACATGCTGCCGGGGCACAGGCCCCCGTTTGATCGGCACCCCTTTGTTCCCTCCTCCCCACAGCAATGGCCTATGTACATGGTGGACTACAGCGGGCTGAACACGCAGGTGCCCGGCAAAGTGCAGTACTAGCGGCCAGCACGCGCGTCTGCTCAGGAACGGACGGACGACTGGAAGGAGGACGTCGGCCCAGTATCTATAACCACATCTTCCAGTCCTGGTCCTCGCGTAGTGATGTTCATGTAGCAAACCTCCCCGTCCCAGTAGCGGAAGGGGGGGCGAGCGGCTGAGCTCTTCAGAGATGATGTGATAGTGCCCAAATAATCTTTACACTGTGGGGGTGCTGGATACATGCTTGTGTGCTCTTGTTAAAGAACGAGTTGAACGTTATCTCTGTGCTTAAGATGTACTCATTGGCGGTTGCTGGCCTCTGTGTCTCCACGGAAACCTCTGAATGCCTGGTATATCATACAGTTTGTACGCTCCTCTTCTGGCTGTTGGTTTCCTTTTCCTGTCCCTGCACTCCTCCATCTGCTGCCCTTCCGCTCAAGAGGATTCACTCTCCCTCTTTCTCTGATGCAGAGGAAAACTGAGGCACAGGGCAGGGGACACCCTGGATGGGATGCCAGTCCATCACAGGGCACAGGGCAGGGGACACCCTGGATGGGA
>JAODKN010000104.1:29773887-29786628 GCA_026774425.1 Petrocephalus zakoni
ATGCCAGTCCATCACAGGGCACAGGGCAGGGGACACCCTGGACGGGATGCCAGTCCATCACAGGGCACAGGGCAGGGTACACCCTGGACGGGATGCCAGTCCATCACAGGGCACAGGGCAGGGTACACCCTGGACGGGATGCCAGTCTATCACAGGGCAGGGTACACCCTGGACGGGATGCCAGTCTATCACAGGGCAGGGGGCACCATGGGTGAGATGCCAGTCCATCACAGGGCAGGGGACACCCTGGACGGGATGCCAGTCCATCACAGGGCAGGGGACACCCTGGACGGGATGCCAGTCCATCACAGGGCACAGGGCAGGGGACACCCTGGGGGAGATGCCAGTCCTTATAAGGGTACGTACATACATCCACACACTACATGCATTTGAGGGACTCCAGTTAGTCCAGCTATGTGTTTTTGGATTCTGGGAGGAAACTGGAGCTCTCAGAGGAGACCCGCGTAGAGGCGGGAGAACATGCAGATTTCACACACAGTTGTGTCACCACCACCACCATCATCATCATTATTATTATAATTATAGCTTCGGCCACACTTACTGTCTCAGCAGTCTCTATGTCTGGATGTATGCGCGACCTGTGTCTGAGCGATTCAGGTGGAGTAAAACTTGGGGGGGCTGGGGAGGAACCCTGATGTAATGCCATAAAAGTGTCTGTCTGATTTATTTATTTATTTATTTGGAGAAATAGGTTGTTTATTTGCAGGGACTTACAACAAATTGTTGACTATATCCATTGGTATCCCGGTGAAACGGACGGCGTGTCTGGCAGATCCCGGTCTTCAGCGCCGGTGCCTTGTGGCCAGCTGTGGCGTCCATCCCAGAAGGAGATCGCCTAGTATCGGGATGGACACGTTTCACATGTGGCGGCTCCACATCCCAGATAAACGATCATATATTTTTATTATTCCCTAATTTTCTTTCTCCCCGTTTTTGTAGCATATCGAGATTAATTAAATGGTTACATTAAAGATATAATATGAATGTAACTCCAAGCTGAATGGTATGTGTTATCCTGTAACGGCTGTCTCTGGATTCACCGAAATTTCTATGCTGTACCTTAATGCCATTTGGGCCTTTCAAATAAAAGGTGTTGCCTTGCATTCTTGCACTCGCGGTTATTTTGCTGAATGTGGCAGATGGATAATGGAAACTAGAGAGCCATTTCATCACAGACATGGAGACAGACAGTGTCTCACATACACCCACCATCCACAGCTACTTCCCCTGTGCAGCATATCTCGGGATCCGCAGGACACCCTGGCTGGGATGATTCAGTCCACATTCTATATGTCTTGGCATCCATCCATATTTTTTAATATTAATATAGCAATGTGTATTTTTTTTTATTGTGTTTAAAGCTGAGGGGCTTTTTGCGAACCTAATTTGAACATTTTTATTGCAATATGCACTTACACAAAGGAAGTAACATTAATTGTTAAATACATGTTCATTCAGGCAGAATACTATTCCCTGCCCATTCGTGTTGAGGAATCACCACGCAGCGATAGAACAGCAGCTTTGCCAAACACTGCACACAGCCACTGCAGACCAGCCACAAATGGGCAGCCTTGGTGACTCCCATCCCTTGGTACGGGAAACGCAGGCTAACCCCACACGACCCAAGGGACAGTCGAGCACACAATTGCAGCATTGCAATAACTATCCCCTTGGTCAGTGCCCAACCACAAATAATCACAAACTCCAAAAATAACAAAACCACCAGTAAAAACCAGTGTCAAGCGCTATGGGCAAAAGCACCACATCACATCAGCACCAATAATTTCCATGTTTGATGTACACTATCTATCTATTCCTCAAACACGTTTTGTGTTTCCTGTTGAAAAGAATACCCTCATATTTCCCTTTTACCAGCCTATGGTTGCACAACCCATCCCTGCTGTGAATTCACTGCACTCGTGCTTTTTTGATAATTGAAAACAACGTCACATATCAGTGAAATGCTGACTGCTTCCCTTTAATGAAACATGATATTTTGCAATCATTGTCATACCTGGTTCAAGTAAGAATTGTTTTTGCTTTTTCTAAAGTGTGCGCCTCAGTCGCATACAGTACTGTGCCCATGTCTAGGAGGTAATGTTCACATCCAGTGGCTGAGTAATTATATCACCAACGGACCCCTGAGTAAAGCCCTTGGCCTCGAGTGCTCAAGAAGATCTGCCTGACTCTGCTCTCTGATCCTCACTTGTAATGCAGCATCTGCTAAATGGTGTTAGTGTAAAACTGATTCTCACCTACTGGCTGCAAGTACTACTTTCCTCCCACAGTTTGACGTCATGTAGTGAAGCTAATTGGCATTTCTGAACTGTCCAAATTTTTCGTGGGTGAGGACTGTCGTCTTGTCAAGGGTTAAGACATCTGGTATAGACAGGCCCACACATGAGCTGAAAGATGTTGGAGGATTGAATGGCATTTAATATATTCAAAAAAGTCTTCTGATGGAAAGATTTTTGAGCTTGATACCTTAATAATGGATCAATAATTCTTATTATTATATTAATATTTAAATATTGCTATATACTACAGCATATAATGAACATTCAGTACATTCAGTGCTTTGGTAGCAGCAGTTGTGTACAATTATTAAACGATTTGAATAAGACCATAACAAAACATTGTGTGTTGCTTAACAGTTAAGGAATTAAGGAAACACGTTTAGGACCTAATGACCCAAAAGCGTTGATTTTGTAGCCCTACACGTCCGCTCCTTCGACATCCAATATGGCCACGGCCTCCCGAAGCAGCGATGTACTACAACTCCGATGGATGGACTACAACTCCCAATGCACCGCTGACGCCACGCGGGGCGTCGCGGGGCGCGCTTCACGTCGGTCGCGCGTAGCCGAGACGAGCCGGATGAGCGAGCCGCGGTCTGTCGCCGTCTCCATCCCGGAAGGTCTCTGAGGCAGCGACGTGACGGCGGCGTGTGGTGCCTCGGAGTGCGCAAGGCGAGCCTGGCCGGGCGCCTGCGGATTTAAGGTTGGCGGACGCGTCGTGTGCGGATAGCCGAGGCGGTTCGGGCGCCTCCTGCCGCGTAACCCCCCGGGAAGGCGGCCGCTGTAAACTTCCAAGGCCGAGCCTCCTGCTCCGCCCGCCCGCCTCGCTGGGCTGACTGTCGCGGGTTATGCGTACCAGGCCGAGCGGGTGGGGGACCAGCAGCCCCGCTATGGACGGATAAAGCGGCGGATTGGCCCGATAAACGCGCGGCTGCTACTCAGAAAGTTGGCCGGGCCGCTCGGTTGTCGCCTCTCGCCCAGCCGAGGCGCATGGCTCCCGGTTCCGTGTGGGACCGACGCGGGCGCTGTACGGCCTGCGTCGCATCTCCGCGGGGATCCCAGTAGCGGCAGGTCGGGGGCCGCAGACATGGCCGCCGCCTCCGGCTTCGCCACGGGTAATAGCGGGTCGTGGACCGGCTCGCCGCTCCCCCCCGCCGGCTCCGGGCCGACGGGACAGTCTCAGGCCGCCGTGGCCGTGTGGGAGTGGCAGGACGACCAGGGCTTCTGGCGGCCGTACAGCGGCCAGGTGAGCTGCTACATCGAGCAGTGCCTTCTGAGCCCGCGGGGGCTCCGGGCCGCGGGACCCGCCTCCACCAGCATCTCCTTGGGCCAGGTGGACCCCAGTCTGGCTCCCTACATAATCGACATCCCCAGCCTCAAGCAGTTCCGCCAGGACACGGGTGAGTCCCGCACAAACGCATTCTCTGCTCTTAAGATGCATTCTGACGTCTACATTTCGCGACACGCCGGATTATTCTGCGATAACCTGCATATTAGTAACTGGGCCAGTCGGGATCATGCTGCCTGTAAACCTGCTGTGGGGCACCTTGTTTACCAGCAACTCTGGGGCGTCCAGACTGTAAGGTCCCACTGACAGCCTTTAAATAGACAGGGTGTGGCTTAGGACTCCCTGTAGCATTTTATTATTGGAAAATACCTAAATCACTCATGCGGTGGGGGGGTTTCAAACATCACCACGCCCGAGATCATCTTATTGTTGGTCAGACCTAAATTTCTGTGTGTTGATATACATTAAATGCCTACATATGGCACACAGATGGTATCAGGACTCTGCCGTGTGGCCCGGAAGAAAGGTGGACGTGTTGCCTTGTGCTGTGTGTGGGGTCCTATGGCTGACGCTGTCTCCTCCCGCAGGGAAGATCCGCGCCGTGCGCCGCAGCCTCTTCCCGCAGTCCTCGGCCCTGGTCAGCGGCATGTACTGGGAGTGGGCAAACGACGAGGGCAGCTGGACGCCGTACGAGATGCGCACGTTGCTGTTGCTGGAGCACAGCTACCAGGCCCGCCAGAGCACTGCTGACCTGGCTCCCCATGGCTACAACTACATGGTAGACCTGCGCGCCCTGGCCCAGGTCAACAAGGCGTCCGGATACAGGCGGCAGGTGCGGCGACGTGCGGGTCAGCCCTACCCGGTGGCCGCCCAGAACCCCAGCTCTGTTATTCATTCCGGGCCGGCCTGCTCCTGCCAGCAGTGCCTGGGTCCTGGTAGCAGCAGTACCGGGCCCATCCCCAGCCGCTCACGCCACTCCTTCTCTGCGGGCCAGGGGAATCGTGCTGGCCTCCAGGGCCCTGTGCGAGCCCCAGCTGGTGGCTCCGCATCCGTGTACTCTCCCTACCCCCGCAGGCCGCACTCTGTGGGTGGCACGTCCTGGGGGGGGCCCTGGTCCCCGCCTGTCACCTCCTCCCAGTCGTCTTCCAGCAGTGCCACGAGCCTGAGGTACGATTACCACATCTGACAGCCCGTCGCCTTCAGTGTCATAGGGTCACAGAACTCGAGAGAGTAATACTGTTCCTTCCACGGACGTGTTAGTAGCGTTTTTAACAGTCACCATCATGTATATTGCATTGCAATCAGCCTCCAGCTTTCTGATTGTTCTGTTTTTTTCGAAGAAGTCATGCTTTATTTTGAGCTGTGTGTTATGTCCTTGAACTGAGGCTGCTGACCCGTTTTAAAGAGGATGTGAAAACAATGAGTATAGGTCGAATGTGTTGCATTCAGTTTAAGTTTGCGTTACATTTCAGTAACAGTCAATTCCTTATTTTTGGATATCGCAATCCAGGATATAGAAAAGGGGTGGCATGGTGACGCAGTAGTTGGCACTATTACCTCGCGCCTCTAGGACCGGCGCTCCAGACTCTGCTCGGGCCCCTTGGTGGAGTTTGCCTGTACTCCCTGTGCTGTACCCCCACTGTCCAAAAACATGCTAAGGTGAATTGGCACTTTCCAAATTGGCCGTAGCTGTGTACATGTGAGTGTGCCCTGCGATGGGCTGGCACCCCATTCTGGGTTGTTCCCTGCCTTGCTCCTGTCTCTGGACCCCCCCACGACCCTGAATAAGTGCCTGCAGAAAATGGATGGGTGGGAAGTAACACTTAACATTCTTCCAAGTCCCTGAAAACACGACATCACGCCAAACAAGCATAACTAATGACTCGGTGTGTCTCGGCACAGCCTGTAAATTGAAACAATCAGTAAAGCTTCTATACACAATGACTTTGATTTCAAGTACTTAAACAGTTCAAGGTTTTTCCTTCAGAATTCCATTATTTTTGAGGTTAATTCTCTCTATATCTCTTAGCAGCTAACAGGGGTACCTTTGAAATCAATCTTTTATTTGCTTAAGGGTATGCATTTTGTTCTAGATAAAAGGGGAGTTTCATTTTAATTATTAGCTAGAGATTTCTTCCTTAACTTATTTGATATCCACATGTTGGTGTAATTGCTGTGGCTTTATGTAAAAGCATTTGTGATTTGGGTTATTGTGTCAGTAGACAAACAGTATTTGTGTGTGTGTGTAGGCAAGCTCTCTGGCTAAACTGCTCAATTATTATGTGGCATTATGGCAATCATAAACAGCAGGCTATGCTTCAAACCACTGACTTGGCTTATTTTGCACCAGCTGTTAGGCTTTAGATCAAACTTAAATGAACATGTTTTAAGTGCTTCTGGTTTTGAAAGTTATCTGATGTGAATTCATTTAATTTGATCTCAAAGCTATTATACATTAAGCACTGTGTAGGCGTGATAACTTGCCTCTGCTCATTTGCTTCTCATGGTGGGAAATGGAGATGGTCTTATGCTTCATATGCCCTCTTTTAAAACAAAGGGTGTAGTGATGGCTACCTCTGTCCATCATGTGACGTACGAATGGGACCCAACAACCAATTGCATTCAAGATGCCAGTGAAAATGAAAACAGAATCTGTTGTCTGGGAGAGGGCAGGAAATGTGTCTTTGTGGCCGGGTCATCCTGCGTGCCGGCACTGATGAAAGGCCGCTCCAGGAAAAGCACTGGGACAATGACGGTGTGAACTGAGGAGGAAGTGCTGCTCTCGGCTCATTGTTTCCCATCCTCTGCACGGGTCAAAGGTCGCAAAACTGCAGGCAGATTAATTATAGCGTGGCAGACAAGCACACGCTCAGCCAGCTGCTTCGAGTTATTGCGGAACGTTTATTAATGATCACAGCAGTTTTTATGGTCCTTCCTCTGAGGTTTTGTCATGGAGGGGTAGGGCATCCCCAACAGGCCTGAACTGGGATATGCGGGAAATGTTTTCAGTTACATCCCCCCCGCAGAGGTTGTAGCTTTCAGATGAGTAAGCGGGAAAGGGGTTGTTGGGCCAACTGCGATGCTACGCAGCATGACGTATAGCTGCTTCCTGCATCGACTCCTCTGATTTCCTGCTTGTGTTGTTAATGGCCCTCATCTGTGTTCTTTCTTTCATTTTCTGTTTTTCTTCAGTGTCCCCTCTGTCCCTGTGCAGATGAACGGATCCACCAGTGTGAGTTCAGCTCTGGCAGGTACTAATTCTGACTCAGATGGAAATCTGGGGAACAAAACTCCTCTCATGCCGGTGACCACATTGCCATATCATGCAGGTTTGCAGTATTGGTCCATTGCGCTGTCGTCGTTGTTCTCATAGGCTAGGCCATGTGCCAGGAGATAGAGGTAAGGCACATATGCTGTGACCACATGACAAACCACCTCAGGGATGAGAACCTGGGTGCAGCCATGCAGTGGGTGATACCTCAGTACCACACTGCTCAGATGGAGCTGAACAGTGTGAAGTTTTTCTGGTGACTGGAGTGCCAATCCTGCCACCAACCTACATTCTCCCATGAAGTTGGAGGACCTACTTGCAGGGCTGGATGTAGGTTAACGTCATACCCTGGACGAAGCAATTGCAGGTTAAGGGCCGTGCTCAAGGGCCCAATGGAGTAGAATCTCTCCTGGCATTCATGGGATTTCAACCAGCAACTTTGCAATTGCTGGCACAAATCCCTAGCCTCAGAGTCACCCCTCCGCCCAGCTGTGTTGTACTTCATGTGCCAGGGCTTGTAGTGAATATGCCGTCTGTGCAGGTCATCCTGTCCCAGCTGTTGTACTTTTGTGCCATAGTTCTCCATTCCCCAATATTTCCCCTCACATGAAGTTCCACAGTGTGATTTTTTCTCAGGATGACTAGTACCATTTTTGTGGTGCTCGTCCAATACGGTATTCAGGTTAATGTTCTCTGCGAATCATCTCTCCGAACATTCTGCAGTTTATACGCTGACCCCAGGTTACTGTGTACACATTATACTCGGCTGTGTTAGATGCCTCCAGGCACTGTTTGTATAGATGAGTGTGGGTGTTTGGTTTGTGCAGGTTAGAGGTTCTGCCTTGTTTCTTGCATTTTTTTTGCCACCTTTTTCTGGAAATTGAGGTTTTGGCTGTATGTTCAAAGGGACGTGGTTTTTCGTTCCTTTTATTTAATCTCTGAAACTGTCAAGTTTTTCTGTACTCTGAGGTTATTTCTGTGATTTTTTTTTTTTTAACGACAGATGTTGCAACTGACCCTGAACTTGTCACGGTGATACTTCAAGTTGCCCTTCGGTGTTTGGCAGGAGATTAGATCAGCATTTCCCCATCCGGTCCTTGATGACCCGCAGGCAGTCCATGTTTTTGCAGAGAGTTGGAAGGTAGCAAAAATGTGGACTATGGGTCCCTGAAGACTAGGTTGGGAAGCTCTGGATTAGATTTTGGTATTGCCTGTGATGATAGTGCTGACTGTGAAAGCTGTCACCGTGTTGCTGTTGCTCACAGATACATCCCCACTTTGTGGGAATCCGACCCTTGCTTTTAATGTAATTTTGGTTCTCTGTTTCTCCGTGGTCGAGACCCGGTGCATGTTTTGGATGATAATTGGGATTTTTTTTGTACTGCTGTTGAGTGTAGGTCTTTGATTTTCTGACTAGAGGTGACCTAGGTCAGTGTTTCCCAGCCCAGTCCTTGGGGATGCCCAGACAGTACATGTTTTTGTTCCCTAGGAGCTGTCTAGGAGGGAGCTAGGAGTAAGCAAAAATGTGGACTGAGAGTCCCCAGGGACTGGGCTAGGAAACACTAGTCTAGTAAATGGAGGGATTCTTAAACAGACAGTGTCAGTGCTTCAGTAATGTCCTAAGGAAAATCACCACCAGGCAGCTTTTAGTACGGAGATACCTCTCTAGAGCCAAATTCATTGAGTTTCTTACCGCATTTCAAGGGAAGGACTAGTGGATTATGCTTGGAGGAATAGTTTTGTTCTGTGCTTTTGGGTTTGTGCTCGATATGAAAGAATTGCTAGCCCATTTACTCATGAGCCTGATTTTCACACATTCTCCTGTGACTGTTTTGTTGTGTTGTCATGTTAGGGCCCGCCTCCTCGTGGGGATTGTGGTGAGGCCCTGTTGGCTTTGTGTCCCCTTGCCAGCCCCCCAGCCCCTGCTCGGTCTTTCTGTTGCCCCATATCATTCATCAGCTGGGTCTCTCCTCTTCCCATCCACCCATCCACCCACCCACCCTCCCCGCATGTCTCCGCTGGCATTGGCTCCTCCAGGCATGGCTTCCATTTTGATGTCGGCGGCCGGAATTGGAGTTCGCCTCACGAGCGCCCCCCTCCCCCCGCAGCAGGCCCTGGGCCGGCCCGCCAAAGCGCACGGCGACGTTAGGAGGGCAAAGAGACACAGGAAAGGTAGCTCCGCCCCGCCGGGCCCGCACCGCTTCTCTGCCCCCGATGTCCCACTCTTGGCCAAAACGACGGCCTCGCTCTGGCCTCGTGTCTAGGATCTCTGCTTTTGGCAGAGCAGTTAGGCTTTCCTGGCGATGAATTTATTTTGTGCTGTCAGTGGTTTCTCAGGTATTGCCGTACGCGACTGATCATGATGCAGTTTTGTGAGAGTCTCGCTTTCTGCACAGCTATTGTAGTCACTGCCTTGCATTTTGTCATTTTCCATCACCTGTAGAACTGCCGAAATGCAGATAAAGAGCTTGTAACATGTACCCTGGAGCAGTTTCTCATGGTATTATTGTACGTAAAATCACTTTGAAGTCTGTTTAGACATAGTGGGATTAGGTCTCTGATTGACTCGGATCCACTGAGCAGCCATTGGTATTTTATAAGGATCTACACCAGGGCTGGCCAACCCTGCTCCTGGAGAGCCACAACCCTGCAGAGCTTAGGTGCAGCCCTAATTTAACACACCTGATACTGATAATCGGGCCCTTGAGATTTTTGCATTGAGTGTGATGGTTAAATGTCCGGAATGACGGATCTGTTCCAGCCTTGGCGTTTGCTCTGAAGAGTCTTAGACTGGACTTGCCTCCTGCCGAACGTCAGCCCATTTCCGCAAAGGCCAATCATTGCTCAGTTCTTTTTTTGTCACTGTGTGCATGAAGGCATGTCTCGGCATTGCCTTGGCTTTGGTCTTTCCGCATGCTTCCGCGGGCTGTCTAGCACTACGCTGATTTTGTTCTGTCAGTTCTCCGATTCTTTGAACGTGAAAGTTTTATTTTCTGCTGCAGTTTGGGCAATGGCTGGTCCCGCATCAGCTGGCAGGCCACCTGTCCCAGTGTCTGTTTCCCCCGCACTGTATATCCATCCATCTTCCAGCTGCGTATCTAATGTCGGCTCCTGCTGCCACTATGGATGCATATACTCACTAGGTCTCTGATCTTGTTGTTTTTGTGGTAGGTAAATGATTTGGACATTTAAAAAGCTACACGAACGCCCGTTTCCACCACCCCCTATAACTTTAGCCTTCAGTTTTGCAGTTTCTGTGCAGTATTTCATACAGACTGTTGAAGACATGATCTATAAGGAAAATGTTTTAAAATAAAATCATTTTGAGCTAATAGTCCCAGAGCCCCCTCCCCCTTTCTCTGGCCTATTTCCCCAGCAAGCATTATTTCTTTGGCTGACCCTCTGTGCCATACAAACTAAAATGTATTTTGATGTTGATTTTTTCATGTCTTGTAATAATAGCAGTAATGTGTGTGCTGCTATTTTGGTGCAATACTAGCTGTTGGTAAAAATGTTGGCAGCATTTTCTTTGAATGGTATTAGTCTGTTATGGGGAAAAAAGCAAACTGAACTTACCTTTCGGTTTGACGGAGCTGTTCAGTTGCCTGTTGAACTTTGTTTTATGGTAATGTGATATCATGTGACCGGTTTATTTAATCTTCATTTCTGCAGAGCTGAAGCCAGTTGAGGTGATCCAGAAGTATATGGAGAAAGTGGCTGTTCCCCCAGAAGAGGTAGGTGTGTGTGCGTGTGTGTTTGCAGATGTGGTGATGCCTTGTCCTCTCTCAATACCTCCTTCTGGAGAGACATCATTTTATTATCATTAAACCAAAATAGTCATGCAACACGCACAGTTGGAAGAGCATAAAATAGGTTTAATGTGCAATATTTTCGAAATATACAGCTTGCCTTTACATTAAATAGAATAATTTGTGATTTACATGCTGTAGTGTTAATTGTGAAATGGAAAAATGAGTTTTATAACATTAGTAATGTTATGAGAGCTCAACAGGATGCGGTGACAGTGGGTTGTGAGCTTTTGTATCATGGTTTCGGTCTCTGTTTCAGAACCATCACACCATTACAAATCAAACATTTCTGTGTGGCCACTGAGGTTATGCCCCCCCTGTTGGCCACAGATGGTCACTACAATAACTATTAAATGAATGTTCCTTATTTTGGAGTTGCTAAAGCAGCCTGTTCTGCCAGCCAGCTAGCATGCTATGATCTTCTAACTAGTTTTTCAAACATTTGAGGGGGTGGGGGGCCTGAAATAATACATCTGCCCCAGCTAGCACTCTCATCTGGCTCCACAGAGGAAGCCCACCTCTGATTTCTCAGAAGTCAGTTCCTCATCTTGAGACCAAAGTGCCAAAAGGACCCTGTCCTTTTTGTCAGTGTTAGACCTGAATTCAATACCGGCCCCCACCCCCCGTTCCAGGACTGTATAATTTGTATGGAGAGGCTGTCCGGCCCCTCGGGCTACGACGATGCCCCCAACGACCAGGGCATAGCACCCAACAGCGTGGGCAAGTTCACTAAGTGTGGGCACACCCTCCACCTGCTCTGCATGCTGGCTATGTACAACAACGGAACCAAGGTGCGTTTTCAGGCCTTACCGCTGGCATCCTCACTCCCTCGGCCTCAGGGCATTGGAGCTGATCCGAGGTCTGTGCTCCTGCTTTAGGATGGAAGCCTTCAGTGCCCGTCTTGCAAGACAATCTACGGGGAAAAAACAGGAACCCAGCCCAAGGGCAAGATGGAGATCTATAGCATTGCCCAGCCGCTACCTGGCCACCCTGACTGCGGCACCATCCAGATCATCTACAGCATCCCGCCTGGGATACAGGTGGGGGTGACTCGAGCCTGTTCGTATGTGGCTGCGTCAGGTGTCTTGGGTGGGTCCATGTGGCTGAATTCTCGCTGTCTGCAGGGTCCGGAGCACCCAAACCCGGGTCAGCCCTACACCTGCCGGGGTTTTCCACGCCTCTGCTTCCTCCCGGACAACGAAAAGGGCCGAAAGGTGTGTGCTAAGCCTTTGAAGGATGCCACCGTGTGGCTGATTCTGCTGGTACAAGTTAGAGCTTAAATCCCCATATGAGAGGATTCATTTTCCAGCAGTGGCAATAAACCTACTAGACCTGCTCTGGTGGAAGGATGTTATTTTGCAGGTGCAGCTAGCAGCAGTGTTCATCACTATGCATTTGAATGGGCCCCCTGAGGTTTGGTGCCCCCCTGTTGGTCGATTCTAGTCTCTCCCATCCATTCACCACTGCTGCTAATGCATCTCGACACTTTTACGCACTCATTTAGAATAATTTATAGACGACACACAGCATTGTATCGATGTGGCAACAATAATCCAATTCACTTTGATTTTACAGGGTCATCTGACTGTAGTGTTTGTACTTGTGTAGCTTTGACTGCTTTCATGTTGTCAGGAATGCTTCGCTCTTGTTTATGTGTGTATTATTACATGCATACCTACTGCTGTTCTCGGCCTGCCTGTTGCCGAAAAAGTTTCATTGTAGATATAAAATACAGTGACAGTGCAGTCTTATCTATTCAATGAACTCCTTTAAAAAAATATATACTCCTTATTTAGAAGATGAAGCAGCACGGTCTGCTGCGATCTTCTGACTCTGCAAGCTAGATATTTAGAGGTGGATAGTTCAAGCCCAGAAAGTGGTTTCCCTGCATGACTGTAGAGCAGTCACTGCTGACCTCAGCCTTTGCAGCTGGAGTCCCTGCAGAACGGTAGAGCAGTCACCATCAGACCTCAGCCTTTGCCGTCGGTGTCCCTGCAGGACTGTAGAGCAGTTGAGCGGTCACTGCCGACCTCAGCCTTTGCCGTCGGTGTCCCT
>JAODKN010000104.1:29802917-29813195 GCA_026774425.1 Petrocephalus zakoni
TAAACGCTGGCTTCTAAACAAGATTATGAAATATGTTTAAGATAAAAACACGTCAAAAAGATGAAAGCATCTTTCACAGCCCGAAATCTGCCCCCCCCCCCACCCCACCCCCCCTTTCAGACAGCCTTCAAGGAAAACAAACGCGGCAAAGCACTTCGGAGACAGTTCCCCGTCTCATTAATCTTGTTCTTCTGTCGATCATTCCTGAAACATGAATGGAGAGGAGGACGAAACGCGACAAAAGGAACGCGTGAGAGGCGGAGGTGGAGCCCGGGTGGGCTGCTGACCTCGTCTATGTCCAATCACTGTACGGGAAGTGATGCGGAAGAAACCTTGACTGCCCAACCACTGAACCGTGAACAGAGATGAATGCTGCACTTCTCAAGAGCATTAAGTACCAACACACAGTGCTCCACATGACTCGGCAATACCCAAAGCCGCAGGAGGGGGGCAGCAGTTAAGGATTTAATCATACGGCCAGAAGGTTGCTGTTTTGATCCTCAAGCTCAACTGCTGTTCCTGTACCCAGGATGCTTTGCTGAGTCCGTCCCATGGCTGTTTGACACTAAAAAAGGGTAGCGTACATAAAAGTGTGTATTCAGCATCTGCGCTAATGAGAGCATCTGCTCCGTGACAAATCTCCTGCCTCCTCTTTAAAGATTACTGTTTCATCATCGCACGGAATGTACCGGAAAACAAGCTGTGCAGAGAGAGAACGCGCCATCATGTGACCGTTTGTCCAGATCTGTCCTTTCACAACACCGCAGGGAAGACTGACGCTCAAAACCGAGGCTGCAATAGGATTGAAGATCTTCGCCCTGCTGGAATTCTTCTGGAAAAACTTTTTCTCCAGTGGAGACGAAGGGTGCAGCTCTGCTACCTGTTAATCAGAGATGTTCCTCAGCAAATATGGAAGCACAAAGCACATGGTAAGATCCAGAGCAGCAGTTTAAGGTGCTGAGGGATACTGACGGCATAACGGTGGGAAGATCTGAATTTGTGGATCAAGTTCGATGGGAAGACGGACAAAATCTGACCATGAACACGAAGTGTAGCCATGAACTCAGTGTTCCCAGTTACTCCCAGTAACATGAAGCTGCCTCCTGCCCCCCTGTTTCCAGGGAGACAGCAGAGCAATGTGGGCAGCAGAGACCTGTGGTAAGGATTTTAGAACAAAAATAAATAATAAGCGTACCGGCAATAATAATCCCGTGGGCTCACACGCGCCCCCTACAGTGAGGCAGAGGTACAGGCTGCATCACCTCGTGCTTTTTTGCTCCTGTTTTGTATCAGATCAAGAAGACTAAATTTGTTATACATATACGTGAAATACATGAGCTATTCTATGGAAAGTGCAGACATGTAATATGAATATAATAAGCATGACATTGGTGACATTCAGTGAGAAAGCAGACGCTGTGCGCTCGGCCCTGGGAGATGAGGCACCTCTCGATCTGAACGGGAAATACGGAAAATCAGTACATTTGATTTAAGAAATGTATTTAAATGATTGGAATTATACAAAAAATTACATTTATAGCACAGAGCAGGAGACAAATATTAATATTCATTTTATAATTTTCCTTTTCCTTATGTTCCTTTAAACAGTTTTAAAGGATGTTGTTTTTAATCTTACATTTTAACTACATCAGTCTTGCCTTAATTCACAATATTAACAAATTCCTCAACATGAATTGTTAATGCATAGCTACAAATTGTATCTTCACACTACTTGAGAAACTAATGCTTTTTTATTTTTTCTATTAGCGGACTAATTTTCTTTTATACTTAATTTAAAAATTACTTTGAAATTGCTGCTGAATTGTAACTGCCTGGAAGCTATAATCAACATTTATGATTAGGTCACACACCTGAAAGTGATCTTCAAAGGATCGTTATTTTGATCATTGACCTCGATATTCTAGTCATGATCCTACTGCATCAGTGTTGGCACATTTGATTGGCCCTCTCACACCTGAAAACTGGGCTTAGGGTTGCACTTATGGTTTATCCTAATGGTTTATCTACATTTATAGTAGTTATCTAATTATAGTAGATAGTTTACACATTACAAAGATGATTAAATCCATCATTTTAATAAGCATAATGGAATATCTAAGCTTCTTCTACCCATATGATGGTGTTACCCTTGGGGACATCAGTAATTTCACAGTTATGTTTGTTCAATCTCCCATCCAAAATGATGAATCCTGTGAAGGAGACATCAAGTATTGTCCGAACAAGCCGATATCCACAATCACTCGGTTCTTCCTGTTCAAGAGCCATTCAGAAGCTCTCATTGGTTCCTTCAAGCTTTTAACCATCTTGACCTGCCTGCTGGCCAGCTCCACACAAAGCACGTCAGTCTGTAACCTGGAGCTGGTGAAGACATGGTACTGGTGGACCTTAGTGAAGGATGATTGGAAAGACACGTCAGACACGTGCAGGTTGGTGTAATTGTCAAAGGGCTCCCTCTGGACTCGATAATATCGCTGTATATACAATGAAAATTGTTGATTATCACAGGCAGCAATATCGTGGAATATACCAGAAATTGCCAGGTGATTACCCTGTAATCACCGTGAACTGACGCTCGATATACCCCGAATATCGCTGAATACTACCGACAGTACTCTCCCTCCCGACTCGATAATATAGGCAAATATCACCGTTAATTGCCGCTAGATTACCGTGCAATCACTGGATATACTGTGAATATTGCCGATTATTACTGGCAGTACTCGCCATCTAGATTCCATAATGTTGCTGAATATGCCATGAAATACCTAAGATAGCCGTGCCATTGCTGGGAATTTTGCCGCATATGCCATGAATATCGCAGATTATTACCTACTGCCCTCCATTCTCTATTCAGTAAACATCACCAAATATAGCTGAGGGGTTACCGTGAATATTATCAGGTGCGCTGCAAGTGGGTGTTATGACACCCCTCCTTTTGCTGAAACACTATTGCAAATGATATTAAAATGTGCTGCTATGGGTACAAGAGCTAACCGAACCGGAGCCCTGTTCGGGGAGGAAAAAAACCACAAACACAAACTTAAGCTTTACACATAGGTCCGTTAGTTTGATTGAAGGACCATTCAGCCAATTACAGCAAAAATGTCAGTTAACCCCAGGGACGTGGGAATGAGAGCTTCTTCAAAGTGAGTAAGCTGGAAACATAGTGTCACCGACTGGGTGGTGTCACCTGTCAGACTTTCTCTTTATTTAAAAATGTACAGATGCTTGTAACATATTACGTGAGGGATGAGGACCAAAATCACCATCACAGCACGTTTTACTCATTCCCAGTCCTGGCTACACTTCAGTGGATCTTATTCTGGCAGCATTTAAGGACTTTGAAGGGAATTTAACCTCGATTGTGGCTGAGTAATAACTGCAGCCAGACTGTCCTGGAAGGCAAACTGACTGCTCATGGATGGATAGAGTGAGAGAGACGCGCTTGCCGTATTATACACCACTGTGTTATCTAGCATTAACTCACCTCTGTCCTATTTCAGCTCCATTGTTTTTACTTTTTTAATAAGTTAGTACATTCAGCTGTACAGATGAGTTACTTTGGGTAAAGGGAGGGGCATGTTTGGGTCAGTGGGTTAGGATCTCGTGTCCCATTCCGGAAGGCTCTGGCAGAGTAGTCATACCACAGAAGTAGTGACGAGGATGTTGATGTTTCCATTGGTGATGTTGAATCCCACACTTTTCACATGGATGGAGGTGTGGATGGAGTGTAGTAGCCCGTCCTCGTATGGCCACTAAGCACGAAGGGCTCTGCATTTTTCCTTTTTATCTCTTGGTGTAAGTGTCAAAGGGCTCCCTCTGGACTCGATAATATCGCTGTATATACAATGAAAATTGCTGATTATCACAGGCAGCAATATCGTGGAATATACCAGAAATTGCCAGGTGATTACCCTGTAATCACCGCGAACTGACGCTCGATATACCCCGAATATCGCTGAATACTACCGACAGTACTCTCCCTCCCGACTCGATAATATAGGCAAATATCACCGTTAATTGCCGCTAGATTACCGTGCAATCACTGGATATACTGTGAATATTGCCGATTATTACTGGCAGTACTCGCCATCTAGATTCCATAATGTTGCTGAATATGCCATGAAATACCTAAGATAGCCGTGCCATTGCTGGGAATTTTGCCGCATATGCCATGAATATCGCAGATTATTACCTACTGCCCTCCATTCTCTATTCAGTAAACATCACCAAATATAGCTGAGGGGTTACCGTGAATATTATCAGGTGCGCTGCAAGTGGGTGTTATGACACCCCTCCTTTTGCTGAAACACTATTGCAAATGATATTAAAATGTGCTGCTATGGGTACAAGAGCTAACCGAACCGGAGCCCTGTTCGGGGAGGAAAAAAACCACAAACACAAACTTAAGCTTTACACATAGGTCCGTTAGTTTGATTGAAGGACCATTCAGCCAATTACAGCAAAAATGTCAGTTAACCCCAGGGACGTGGGAATGAGAGCTTCTTCAAAGTGAGTAAGCTGGAAACATAGTGTCACCGACTGGGTGGTGTCACCTGTCAGACTTTCTCTTTATTTAAAAATGTACAGATGCTTGTAACATATTACGTGAGGGATGAGGACCAAAATCACCATCACAGCACGTTTTACTCATTCCCAGTCCTGGCTACACTTCAGTGGATCTTATTCTGGCAGCATTTAAGGACTTTGAAGGGAATTTAACCTCGATTGTGGCTGAGTAATAACTGCAGCCAGACTGTCCTGGAAGGCAAACTGACTGCTCATGGATGGATAGAGTGAGAGAGACGCGCTTGCCGTATTATACACCACTGTGTTATCTAGCATTAACTCACCTCTGTCCTATTTCAGCTCCATTGTTTTTACTTTTTTAATAAGTTAGTACATTCAGCTGTACAGATGAGTTACTTTGGGTAAAGGGAGGGGCATGTTTGGGTCAGTGGGTTAGGATCTCGTGTCCCATTCCGGAAGGCTCTGGCAGAGTAGTCATACCACAGAAGTAGTGACGAGGATGTTGATGTTTCCATTGGTGATGTTGAATCCCACACTTTTCACATGGATGGAGGTGTGGATGGAGTGTAGTAGCCCGTCCTCGTATGGCCACTAAGCACGAAGGGCTCTGCATTTTTCCTTTTTATCTCTTGGTGTAAGTGTCAAAGGGCTCCCTCTGGACTCGATAATATCGCTGTATATACAATGAAAATTGCTGATTATCACAGGCAGCAATATCGTGGAATATACCAGAAATTGCCAGATGATTACCCTGTAATCACCGTGATGTTTCTATTGATGTTTCTATTGGTGATGTTGAATCCCACACTTTTCACAGTAGAGTGGATGGAGTGTAGTAGCCCGTCCTCGTATGGCCACTAAGCACGAAGGGCTCTGCATTTTTCCTTTTTATCTCTTCCTTGCTAATTCAGTTTCATGACAGGGGTGCAGTGGTTAGCAATGTTGCCTCACATCTCTGTGACCAGCGTTCACGTCTCAGCCATGGTTCCACGTGCGTGGAGTTTGCATGTCGTCGTCGTGGGGTTTTCACTGGCTGCTCCAGTTCCCCTCCCCCCGCCACAGTCCAAAAACACACTGAGGCTAATTGGAGTTTCCGAATTGCCCGTAGTTGTCTGTGAATGGGGTGTGGGCTGGCAAAAAAAAATCGAATCAAGCGAACAGCTCCATACACAGAGGGCAGCTGGTACAAAGAGGGGTGGTGATGGCGATAAAGGTTTATTGCCGGCCCTTACAGAAAGGGTGTGGCTTGGTTGATAAGGATGGATGATTAGATAGAAGTGAGTAAACAGGATATTACTGAACGTGGACAGCCTCTCTGAAGAGGGGTCCGAGGAGCACGCTAAATCCAGGGGGTCATGGCTGTGAAATGGAAAGTAAAAACAATATTAGTATCTAAAATCATGGATAATAAATTACATAAAAAACTAAGAGGTGAAAAAGTGATATACAGCAGAGCCCCGGTGTATGTCATACCTCAAATTTGACTTTACGTCACTTGTCTGTAGTAATTTTAATGATTTTAAGTAAATAATGAACAGAATTGACTTAAATTAACATGGTCCATTTACGTTGATATACATGATAGCGGACGACTGGAGGGACTTGACGAAACTTACCTAAATTACGTCATTCACTTTGGTGAAATAGTATGAAATACTTAAAAGTGAGTATATTATTACAGTAATTTCAATTTTGAAAATTTTAAGATTATAAAAGTCAGTGTTCACTTTGCAATGAATTAAAGGTGCATTTAAGTCAATGGAAATGACCGTCTATTTGTCCTTCTCAGGCATTTTAAGGCATTATTTTTGGGATATGTCAAAAACTAGCTTATGATGGGGCTCTTGGAACCAATTAATGACGTGTGGCGAGGTATGACTGCAATACAGCAAAATCAAAAGATGACTTTTCTCTGACAGTGGTCATTTCTAAGCCCCGGAGTGCTTGCAGGTTTACCTTGGTCAAGGCTTTCTTGGTCAATCTTCCATCCATCCATCCATCCATCTTCCACTCACTCAGACATGTAATGAGTTATTTTACAGCAGGGAGATGGAAGAAACCTACGACGATCCCAGGACTGCAAGGAGAACATCCATCCACATGCAGCTGGTGTATCTCGTCAGGCGGGTGCAAGCTGCACGCATGCATGGCTGGGCAGCCCTGGAGACCGGAGGGAGAAAAAGCTGCCCACTGCACCACAGCACTGCCCCTGATGAAATAACACCACCCTTTAATTAAAAGATAAAACATGTTCCTCTGTTATAAATATGTCAGAAAAGTCCCCCAAGACCCTGCTGACCTGAAGCTGTGGACCATCATTACCACTTAATTTAAGCACAACATACACATTGAAATGATGGGCCTCGTTTAATGAGCGCTCGTGTTAAGACTAACCATTCTCAGTTTTGGTGAATGTCTGTTTAGGAGTTAATGGGATACCTCACTACATCTCAAGGTCTCCTGCTGCACTGTGTGGGCTGCGCTGTGAGTGCTGCTCCTTCACTTAGGTAGCTCTGCATCCTTTTAAAGTCAGATTTAATTTAATGGGAACCAGTTAGCAGCGAAAGACAGAGCGCAGTTTGTACGGGTGACTTCCCATCCCGCGTGTAATTATAACTCTAATTTCAGCACGCCATGACCTCTGACCTCACCCCCATAGCCAATTACGCAGATGCACGCTCCATAAAGAGGTAAACACTCTCCAGGGGCCCGGTGCAGCATTTTCATTTCGAAGTCACTCACGATTATTTAATTATCTACGCTATGGGAAGTAGAAAGGCAGGACCCGCGCCAGGCTGGCACCCATGTGCGAATGCACCTTTTGTTTACCAGGTCAAACATCTTTGTGGCTGCAGCTCTTGTCTTGTGTTGTTTTCGAAGCATTATTAGCAGGGTCCCGATGGACATATCTAGGGCTGCGAGATTCAGAAGCAAATCATAATTAGCATTCAGCAAATCGCCAAGAGCCCCCTTGAAAGATTCATAATGGGGTCATTATTGTAATGGGAGAAATTATCCATCGTGTACGCAGCCAGCCTACATGGAGCGGCGAGATTCTTCACCATGCTGGATGTTACACATACGAATGCGGGGCGGTGTTATGACTTCACCTCTGCGTGACAGGTGTCGCGCGGCCGTCTCTTCAGCTCCGGGCCATTTTTCTGTCAGTTGCGTGTGGAAAGTTGATATCCTTCCCTGTGATGCGGTTTACACCCCTATAAAAGGAGACAGATGAAATTCTACACCCATCTATCTATCTTCTGACCACTTATCCTGGTCAGGGTCCCGGGTGGGGGGGGGGGGTGTTGGAGCCTATCCCACACAGCACAGGGCCCAAGCCAGCAACAGCGGGAGTCCCTTGACAAGATGCCAGTCCACCGCAGGGCATACACGCATCAGGGGCTGGTGTGTGAGTCAGCAGCTTAGGATGCCATGTCTGTTATCAGAAGGTTGTCGGTTCAATACCAAAGTTCAGCATTATAATGTCAACATTGGGCCCCTAAGCAATGACCTTAACCCCCATTTGTTCAAGGGATCGCCTATCACTTTCTCAAAAATGTATGGAGCTTTGGATTAAAGGGTCTGATAAGGATGTAAATAGATATACGCACATGCCTGATTAGACACTAGAGGTGCACCAGTCAGCCACACTGCATGTTGCATGACTGAGGGAAGAGAGTAAGGACAGCACAGGGCAGAGTAGCCGGTAAGGGCACGCACAGGGCAGAGTAGCCGGTAAGGACACGCAAATGGCAGCACAGGGCAGAGGAGCCGGTAAGAGCAGGCAAACGGCAGCGCAGGGGAGAGTAGCCAGTAAGGGCACGCACAGGGCAGAGTAGCCGGTAAGGGCAGGCAAACGGCAGCGCAGGGCAGAGTAGCCGGTAAGGGCACGCAAACGGCAGCGCAGGGCAGAGTAGGCGGTAAGGGCACGCACAGGGCAGAGTAGCCGGTAAGGGCAGGCAAACGGCAGCGCAGAGCAGAGTAGCCGGTAAGGGCACGCAAACTGCAGCGCAGGGCAGAGTAGCCGGTAAGGGCACGCAAACGGCAGCACAGGGCAGAGTAGCCGGTAAGGGCACGCACAGGGGAGAGTAGCCGGTAAGGGCACGCAAACTGCAGCACAGGGCAGAGTAGCCGGTAAGGGCACGCACAGGGGAGAGTAGCCGGTAAGGGCACGCACAGGGCAGAGTAGCCGGTAAGGGCACGCAAACTAGAGAAGAGAAGGCCCCAGAGTCACAAAGCTACTCAACAAGAAAAAGTAACAAAAGGAAAACAAACAGCTGAAAATAGCCACTCTTGGTGTTTGGGGCAGAGGAACTAACCTTAATTACTGACTTTAATTATTTGACCGTTGGCTGCTGCTCCTGGATCAGATAACCCATTACACCCGTCAGTCTACGCACTAAGTGGGATAATTAGAAAACATGCCATCTCCGTGGCAACGAGATCTCAATCAATAATGAAACTATTTGCTGGAAGCGGATGCGAGTTTAATGAAGCTGGGCTCAGGAAATATAAAACTGAAGAAGAAGGAACATATGCTTGGACAGTGATCCAGGAACATCCCATCACGGTGCCTTACAAATGATTATATTCCTTATGATACTGACCAGGATAATTGTTAGAAAGATGATGGATGGATGGAAATCTGTAGTCTGTATCGTGCTTTATGCTCTGTGACTCCTGCCTCTTCCTCATCAGAGTTCTGTGACTTGCTGATTTCACTGTAAATTCACTGCTTTAATGGTCTGACTTTCGTCAGGAAAGACGGGCTTTCAGTCAGACTCGCTGATCAAAGTCTGTTGATCGTATAAAATTTTCTCTCACTGCAGCCACTTCCTGAGTTTCCTTTGTGAATTTTTAAAACCCCATCTTGCAAATAGTACATTTTCTTTGTGGCATTTCTGATATATTACACAGGATTTGCCAGATATTACAACATTTTTTTTCTTACATTTATTTACCATTTTTCATTCGATAACCAAACCAGGGTTTTAAAGTGAAAATGCTAATTAATGTGCGGCCTGCTTGCTAATTGTTTTTAGCTTTAATTCTAATGAGTACTTCAGCTGAAGTCTATTTTACGGATAAACTGGCAACAGAATGGATGGAACATGACAAATGATAGTGGCATTTATTTGCCCCGTTGAAACCAGTCTGCGTATCCATCTCTGCAACGCACCTACTGTATGAATATTTCAGCGCAGCCCGTTTAAGCTGTTACCATAGCGAGTGCCCCTCTCCATCACTAGCATTTTATGCGGGTATTTTTCATATAAATGTGTCCGGCCATCCTGTTTGAAGCACACACCACCGCCACGTCCCGTCCGAAGCTAAAATAAACAGCTAGTGAGGCCGTGGATGTAAATTTCACAATTTGCGGCAGGTATCTCTCCGGAGAGGCTTCACGGTTCATTTGGCAGATCGCTGCATCCGGACGGCTCCGCCGTAGCCCCTCTTTACTGCCGGAGTAATAAATAGGCAAACTGTTACGTCCACTGTGGGGGCAAATGCTCGTTGTGTTAGACTGGGCTTCAGTATGTGAGTATGTGGCTTTTAGAAACCCCACCAGATGGATATAGCCTCTGCCTCTCCTGCTTCTTCCTCTTTGCCTCTAACTAGTATATATATTTGGCATCCCGTCCAGGGTGTCCCCTGCCCTGTGCCCTGTGATGGACTGGCATCCCGTCCAGGGTGTCCCCTGCCCTGTGCCCTGTGATGGACTGGCAT
>JAODKN010000104.1:29854333-29869224 GCA_026774425.1 Petrocephalus zakoni
GGATGCCAGTCCATCACAGGGCACAGGGCAGGGGACACCCTGGATGGGATGCCAGCCTATCACAGGGCATAAGGCAGGGCACAGCCTGGACAGGATGCCTGTCTGTCAGGACACCTTGAATGGGAATTCTCTATTTAAACTAATTAAATGTGCCTGACAGGCTGGCCTGATGAAATTTGATCTCATTTTTCTTGCCAAGGTGCTGTCATAAGCTGCTACTTTGGGGCTAGTGGGGGGGGGGATAAGCAATGTTTGAATGGAAGGGAGCGTATTATTTTGCTCTCATGGCAGCCCAGTGTCCCTTCAGGGAACCTATCCTGTGCTCAGAGGGTCGCAAATAATGAAGTTTAGCATCACACTGACTGATCCCTGGGGTTTGATCTTTCGGATGGAGATGGCATGTAACTTGGTGGGTTTGGATGCTCTGTCTGTGATCGGAAGGTCACTGGTTTAAATCCCAAGGATGGCAGAACGTTGTCCCCATTGGCCCCCTGACCAAGACCTTTGATCACAAAATGCTCCAGGGAGTGACTGACCCTGCTTTCCCACTTTGGGTAACAGCATCTGCTAAATTAGTCAATGCGCCTGGTCTCTATCTGCTACTGGAAGAGCTGTAAATAAAGGGAACTGATGGGGGTGGGGGTGCACGCCAAGTAATGCTGAACGATCTCCAGGTGTAGGGACGATGAAGGGGTGTGGATTCAACTTAGCGAGAACTTGTCACCCTTATCCCCAGTATGAGGGTCCTCCACAGCTTTTTCATCTAATGAGAGCTATCTAGAAGAATTCAAACGTTATATGGACACTGACCACAGTTGTTCACACAAGGGTACATGCTGCAGTTGAAAGGTGCTCAAATTAAATCAAATGAAATAAAAAGCAGTCTAGATGTCAACGTGATACATGTCAAAATCCAGTTTGTTATGGATCAGGCCATAAGTTCAGATTATAATGTGGTGCAGTAACTCCCCAAAATTGGACATGATGAGGGTATAAAATGAAGGATTCCTGTACTGGACTTCCATATACAGTGGGCCTGAAGACACAGTTTGTCCGGTTCTGTCGTTTGTGAGAATCCACAGCAGTGTCATTTATCTCTAGAATAAGATAATAGCACTCTCTCTGTCTTCATTTTCCAAGCAGGTGATGACTCCTCTGAGCAGATACTGTAAAACAGATGACAAGCCATGGACAGAGTAAGCATTATTCATCATATTATCTTACAAATCATATTATCAGTCTCTGTACTTCCTGTCACACTGGTGGTGGGGGTGCACATTGGAAGCCCGCCTGTTCTGAATGAAGAATCACATCTGTATCTGCGCAGGGTTTTGAAGGAACCTCTTCAGAATACAGGATGACATGACAATAATTATAAAGTAGTATATAGTATATAGTGTGAGATTATACAGGGGAAATCCAAGTAAATTAACCGAAAACAAGAATGATAATGTATGAGTAATATATTGTATCATTAAATATAAAATCACAGCACAAACAGAATTTGATAATGCTCCTCTCATGCAGACGTCAAGTTGTTTCTTCTGTATCTTGCTTCTAGGGTCTGGACACTAACACAACAGAACTGACCACGATCAGAAGGTCAGGTTTCTGTTTAGGTCAAAAATTTGCTTCACCTGTAAAAGACCCATGAAATGACCCATAATGCAGTTTTTTATGATGAAACTAGCTTTTAGTTTTTGTTGCAGTGGCTTCTATAACATTTACACTTTACAGCAATAAGAGAATTGTTGTTATATTTATATATAGTGGCTGAGAGGCAGTATCCAGTGGAAGGACTGAGAGGCTATATCCAATGGGAAGGCTGAGAGGCTGTATCCTTTTTTATTTTGATTAAACACAACTATCAAAGTAATACTTAAAGCAGATTTTAACCTAAAAATCAGGTGGTTAACTATAAACTGTCCATTTTACTTTGTAATCGAGGTTATTCAAACCTGTGGTTTCTCACTGTTGGCTTTTGACATGCAGATCGATTGCCTTTCATATCACTCTATGATTTCTGAATGATAGTTCCAGTAACCATGCTCAACAGAGCACAAAATGTCTTAAACAATTGCTTTGCGTGAAATGATACACAGTGGCGGCTTTAGAACACTATAGAATGTGGCTATGCTACATACTGACAGCCGAAAATCGCATTCCTATTGTAATAAAAAAAAAATCTCATTGTATGTTAAATGATTAGCTTTGGTTTTCCTTAAAACAAAGGCTAGCTGTTTGACAATAGCAAGACAATTTCAGACAATAGCAAATAAAAAATCAATACCGATATGCATTTTCATTTTTCATATTTTTGGGGTTGTATCAATTCCTAATTATTGCATGGGAGACCATATGGTGCATCCTGCTTGGATACATCCCCTTCTAATGAGATCAGATTCACAATTACAGCCTGGGCGTTCTTCAGGAAACTTACTCACACCGAGAGGAACCCGGGAGACGATATGTAAACCAGAGCGGGTGCTTCCATGCCGCCGAGCCCTTGAAGAACCTTCGCTGATGAATGTGTTTCTGGGCGCGTGACAGAGCCAGGAGGTTTGTGCTGGGCCCTCGATCAGTTCCCACCATCACCGCGGCAGCACCAAAGCTGTCACGGAGCCAGCTGTGGGCGGTCACCACCTCGGACGCTAATGGAACGTGACATCGCGTGTTGTCACAGTGATTAATTATCCAGGTCCTTCACCTGGAAGGTGACCAGACAGAAACGTGCCCCAGATGCAGGTTCTGTATTCCAGCATGTTTTTTGAAGGCCATCGCCACTTTCTGTTACTTAGTGGCTGAGTAGAGGCTGCAAACACACGTGGTTATAAGTGCGTACTGGGACATATGGAGGTGTGACAAGATACAGAATCACTGGATTCATCATGATGATGGCATCTCTGTGACCTCTCCTAGATAAACATCCAAATATATGTGCTGCACTGAGTGACAAAGAGAGAAAAAGAAAAATGATTTTCGCAAAGCTCTGTGATTTTGATAAAGTACCTGGTAAGGTTGGTTTGATGTGCTGTTTCCACATGTTTGTGAACGTGGCTTATTGTGGGTGTCTTGTGCATGCTTACTCATTTAATTAACCTGATCTGCCCTCTACCCATGTCTACAGAACTCCCGCTTAAATTTGCACTCCTCCATTCTAAGAGAACTACATATAGTCATTTCTCAATTTCTCATAATATGTATTGCTTGACCTTTGTATATGGTCAGAAAATGACATAAAATGGCAGAAAAAACCTAGTCACTTTCTGTTTTTTAGGTTGAAAAAAAAATCAAAATTTATAGTATGTATTATTCAGTATAGTGGATTCCATAGCATGAATGAGATTTGGATTGATGCTCTTATGAGTTATCTAAGTAACTGGTAACTGAGTAAGCTCTATTTATTCTAAAGTTATTCAAGATCGAACATACGGATGCCCACATTTCCTAATAAACATAATAAATACTTTTTTGACATATTGGTGTTCCTATTATAAAAATATTGTCTGGGGGCATCGTTTACACTTCACCTCCATCCCTTAATGAGAAAAAAACATTTTTTTCGGGTTCTGATTGACAGAGCTATAGACCAATAAATGGCAGACACTCTCCATTTTAGTTCCCGGTAAATGGCGCCGTATGTGTTGATATTCCATGGCTGCAGTGAGCCAAGATGGAGGCGTGTCCCGGCCAGAGGATTAACACTTCTCTGACAAAACAATTCAAGAGTGGAATATCGCAGAAAGATCATTTCAAATGAATTTTATTCCAAAGACTCTAAAGAATCTGACAATATCCAATTTATATAGCTAAGTCCTGATAACTAGACAAGGAGGAAATATCTCACTGAAGTCAGATCCCGATATCAGGTCCGCTGGATTGTACAGGTTAATAACTCAAAATGAATCAAAGTTTGGGAATTTTTCTGCACATTACCCATTCCATGTGTGACTGATTTTTCTGTCCCTTGAGGGTACCGTGCCATAAACCCCATTTACACCTAACCCCAACCCTGTAACATGGCCACCAGAGCTCATCCCCATGACAAACGGCTGTTCATGGAAGGTGGCTCGCATGAGCCTGCCGACTTCCCCTCGGATTCCTGTCACGCTAACTGCGCTTTTTTTTTTGGAAGACACCCACCTGAGTGGCTTTCATTACCGAAATGCCACACAGACCCCAGAAAATCACCTCCCACAGAGTAACGAGCTTTTTCTCCTGGTCATATGAGCCAGAATAATGAGTGGTCTATGCATAAACACCGCAATGTTAATTGCTCAATTAACTCGGGAAATACGCCCGCGTGTGGCTTAATTGTCTTACCTCACTCACATCTGGGGCGCTCAGAGACAAGGAACGGACATTTATTTGTAGGACAGAATGTAATTTCCAATGAAAAAAAAATAACTAGGTTATTTTAAGTGACCCTTATCTGTGTTAACACATAAAGACATAATTTTACAGTAAATGAACCATCTCAGTGTTTTGGGGAAATTAATTATTTCGAGCACAGGGCAGACAATGTGAAAATGACACTGGCAGTGGCCTCGCTGCAGGTTCATCTAGGCCGGAAACCCACACATCATTGATAGGCTCCATATTTCAGCACATTCTTGACAACCTAGAGAGTAAAGTTCCAGAAGCCGACGCCGATGAAAAAGCAATTTTCCTTGACCCATATAATAAACACCACTTGGCAATAATGGCTACAAGTAATTTGCTCCAGGAAGGGTTTGAAAGACAGAATTGCATAGATCAAATTAATATTGCTATAAGAAGAAACTTAGGGGTATAATCATCTATAACCCACTAGGAAATAATCAGCGGGGGAAGCGGTGCATATGCAGTGTATCATGGCCGCCTCATCGGGGGAGTCTGACCCAATAAAGCGCAATGGCTGCTCGCTGTGCCAAGACAGACCCCCCCCATGCTGCTGCCGACACCTCAGGCCGCGAGATTAATGAACATGCGCTCTGTCCTTCCCGTGGCTCCGGGTCCTTATCCATAGAGGACTATCCAAGTAACTGCCTGTCACTGGAGGTCTGTCTAAATAATCGAGTAAAACAATCTTTTCAGAATCGCAACCAGCAAAGCCTGTTGCATGATGGGTAACTTTAATTAAAACCGCATAAGAAGAACATAGAGACCCAAGGCATGTCTCCTTGCGAAGCATAGGAATGCATGCCCAAGACTGCTAAGACATATCTCCATGCGAAGCATAAAAAGACGTGCCCTAGACTGTTAAGACAGATAGCACTGAAATACATGCCCTTTTAGTCTGCTAAAACATTTCCAAATGTAGCAAATTAATATGCGCTCTAGGCAGAAAAGAAATGTCTCCATGCATAGCACAGATACACATACTCTAGACTGCTAAGGCATGTCTCCATGGCTAGCACAGATACACATACTCTAGACTGCTAAGGCATGACTCCATGGCTAGCACAGATACACATACTCTAGATTGCTAAGGCATGACTCCATGGCTAGCACAGATACACATACTCTAGATTGCTAAGGCATGACTCCATGGCAAGGACAGATGCACATACTCTAGATTGCTAAGGCATGACTCCATGGCTAGCACAGATACACATACTCTAGACTGCTAAGGCATGACTCCATGGCTAGCACAGATACACATACTCTAGATTGCTAAGGCATGACTCCATGGCTAGCACAGATACACATACTCTAGACTTCTAAGGCATGACTCCATGCGCGAGCCTTGTGCCCTGTGCTGCCTGGAATAAGCCCCCCCCCACCCCACCCAACCCACATGACCCTGACCAAAATATGTGGTGGAAAGATGGATATTAAACCTGTTGCCCAAACCTAGTACACTATTCAATTCAATTCACTTTATTTCTATATAGCGCCTTTCAAACCACAGTCATCCTAAAATGTGTGACACTGGTGCATGAATCAGGAAAAGGAGAGAAAGAAGGCCTGTGGATCGTTCCAATACAGCGACACGCTATAAAATCTATGCTAAACATATCTTCACTTGCATTCTCTGCTGAAATATTGTAACTGGTGTGAATCCAAGGATGGCTTTTAATGGTTCTGTATATGGTTTTTAAATGTATTATCCATTATTACATTATAGCAGGGTCTGGCAGCAAAACACAGCACTTTCCTTTGCTTAAAGCTTCGAGGCTGCAATATAAATTTGTAACCAAATATGCACTTTAAGCACCGAGGCAATCAATAACACTCCGCGATAACACAATTACATGACACTGGAATAAAATGGGGAGTCAGACTGCCCTTAATCCAGTCCAAGAGAATTGTGTCACCCTGGATCAATAGCTATTTTCCAGAGGTAATATTTGGTTGCGGGTCCAAGGATAGATAAGGTAGAGCTAAATAACTTGTACTCATTTTTATATAAAACGCCACATCCATTAGGATATTTCATGTCTGGGCACACAGACACTCTATCGAACTCATTTCTACTTGCCCTGCTGTTTTTGTCTCTCAAAATATTATTGGCTGTGTCCTCCCACTGGATTTGTAACATAGAATATGATTTGCTAAGGTGATCCTGCTTTCAGAATATGCCTCCCCTGTCCCTGAATAAAAACAGCAAGCATAATGGATTTCCCCTTCTCCTGTTTTACTGGGAGATTAAAACGTGCGGCTCGTATTGTACGCAACCAGATACCTGCTACATTTGTCTGTAGATCAACGTTCTGCTCACATGATGTACAGTATTCTGTGTCTAATGCCAGGATCCAGGAAGTCACTGATGGCATAAGAATCGAGGAGGAACATGAGGTTTGTGTACCCCCTAGTATTTAATTTGGCTTCATTAAATATTATTAAGTTGTGTCTACTTCAATATCAAACTCTTGCCTATACCAGTGGATGTCACTATTGGGCCCAGAGCAAGGCTCTTAGCCCCTAACTGCTCCTGGAACTGCACATCACCCTGGAAAAAAGTGTCAGCTAAATAGATTAAATGTGTATAGAAAGGTGGTGAATGGCTTAAAGTATGTACGCGTTTTACCAGCAGCGCGTTGCTAAAGTCAAGGGTATTTATCATTTGCGATACAAAGGTTGGCGCTGATTACAGACTACGGTTACGTTCACGGACGTCCTCTGTGATCTCCACCGATGCGTTTCTCAAATCTCACTGACCGGTGGTGAGAAATGAAAGGGGCTTCCCTGCCCCCGGGGCTGATGCCCGCATGCGGTCTGCGAGTTTGCGGAGAGGAACTGCCGATTTATCCATCCCGTCATGTGTCCAGTGCATCGCAGCGAATATTAATCCCAAACTGAAGCCTATATCTCCTCACGGAGGCCCCCACAGGTATCACTGACATGCTCTCACTCTCTGGGAAGGCGTTGCTTTCCTGGCTAGATCCTTATTAGGATTTTAAAAAGTCAAACCCGTTTCCTTACCTGGGAGGGGAGAGGAGATTGATGGTGCGTTGCTTAGCGATGGTAACTAGGGGCCTCCTCTCTCTCCACAGCCTGAAGCCTTCGATGCGTTTATGATAAGATTTGATAAGGAAATGGTGCATTTTTTTCCTCTTCAGGCACATCTAGCTGCCGGACAGCAGGGAAATCAAACTGTTGGTATGTGGGGGGGGGGGCACCTGAACTGGCTCGTTGTGAATTATACAAAACAGTGAGGTGGGCGAGTTTATGCACACAGTGAGCCGCGCATTGCCGGAGGAGCCGCCGATCCCACTGCATCCATTCATAGTCAGGGAGCAGGAAAATTACAGAGAACGTTTGAGCTTAAAGGGAGTATTTCTCACTGACAATGGGGATCGATCGCCAGCGAAAGCAGCCCAGGGTACAGCTCAAGCAGCAGCTGACATCGCCACAGAGATAATATAAAGAAATGCAATATGTATGGCGAAATATTATAGCATGATGCCATGTTGTTAAAATACATCTGCTGGCACTATCCAGTTTCCAACTTACATTCATTTTGTCGATGTAGAACATTTGCATCATATAATTAATACAATATAAACCAGAAGGTATACTGCAAAGAGGCCAAATTATTTGGGAGGAGTTTTAGTCGACATAGGCAGTGTCCATCAAATGGAAATACATAAATACATATTACTGGAATCATAATGAATGTATTCCCCCCCCCCACACACACACTTAATCTCTTTGATGAAAACATTTGACCTAATAGCCATGTAAATTCTACATTTCTTTCATTTCCCTGACCAGTGGTATGTAATAAACTCTTCTTAATGGTGTCTGACTGAGTATAAACACTCCATCAATGCCTCAGAACCAGTAGGAAGTGGCGGCAGATACAATGTACACAACATCACTGAAAGCCAAGGACAGTGACATGGTGGCACTGAGGCGGCACAGGACAGGGGCGGAGAGGCAATGGCATCGTTACACTGAGAGAAATCAGGAAGGCTTTGATTCGCGAGGGCTCACTGTCATATGCAGAGTAAGCAGTCAGGTACACTGTGCACGGCGCACGGGGCGACATCTCACCCGGCATGTCCTTCCAGCCATCGGGAAAAACAAATTAAACACAAAACACAAATATGAAGTAAAGTGATTCAATAAGATAAGACACACAAGTACAAGTATAAACAGATACATAAACAGCGGGCAGTGTAAACACGTGAATATATGATGTATGTAAACATATAAACACGGAATAGAATATGATACAATGATAAGGTAAGATATTGGAGACAAAGAGGTGTTAGTGAAGTTCTGAGGTCTTGCGAAGCGCTAATGATGTGGGGCGTCAGAGTGTGAGGCCAGATTCCCGCACGGAGGTCGCGGCCCCTCTCTCGCTGACGAGCGGGACCGGGCTGGGAGATGGTCCCCTGGGGACATTCCCAAAGGGACCTGGAATGTGTGTCCTGCCTCCTTTGTAATTAATCGGCAGGCCATGGAAACGGTGACATTGTGCCGGCTTTTATCGCCAGTATTTTTTATTTACACCTGCATTTTATGATTATAGACACAGAGCCAACAGGCATAAATGAGGCCCCTTGTGTTGCAAAGCGAAGTGCCTCATTTTTTTTCTAATCTCCCTTATAACGTTAAGTGTCCCATTTAATTATTTTGATCATTGACAGGGTGAGCCAGTGGACAGATCTGTAATGGCGTGGGACTGGAGTGGCCTGTCCCGTATCCATGGCGATCGAGTGGCGGGCCTCTGAAACCACATAGCCCGGACTAATGGCCCAGTTAAGGTTTTATATGGTTAATGGGATGCCAACGGAATGGGCGTTTCGGGTTTGTCTGGGGAGAGCCTTAGGGAAATATGGAGAAAAGAGGGAAGAAATTTCCAGAATTTGTGTAGCCATTTTTAGCCTCAGCTTCTTCCCAACCTCACCGCACCTGTGCCAAGCATCACAGCGCACGCAGACTTTATACATTATAGGAAATATGCCAGTTTTCCCTCCCATTTGCTAGACAGCTTTGTAACATTTTGGAGTACTCAAATACTCAATACAGCCCATTAAATACTTACTCAGGATCTGAATACCTCTATTCACCAAGGACTAAAAGGACACAGAATTTGTTTTGGCACTGGCATAAGCAAGCAATTACACACAAGTACCACGGAGTACCAAAAACAATAAGCAGAATATGATAAAAGAGAGAATGAAATAAAGATGTGCAAGTGAATAAACATGTTGATATACAGTATAAGGGAGAGGCAAGTAAAAAGTCTGGAAGACTGGAAAAGATGCACATATTTTACAAGTAAGTTTTTAACATTTGCATAGTTATTTATGATGCTTGCATACTCAGTGATATTTGCGATGTGTTTTTTGGTTCCTTCCTGCAGCTTTGACTTTCATGATTTTCAATAACACTGTGAGTAGAGATGTCTGTTTATTGCTATCCAGAATTTTTCTTTTGTCATGTGAATAAACAAGTATTTTTATATAAAAGTGGAATAGTTAAATGGTCTCAGGAACCTTTGTTGTGCTACACAGAGTTCTAAAATTGTAATTGATTGCATAAGCAGTGAAATAGTTACATTTTAATAATAATATACTAATTCCTGACCCACCAGAAATTAGTAGGTGAACAGTGACTGAACAGTGACGGTGTCTGAAATTGCAAACTTACACAGTAGGTACTGAATTTCTTTAGAGGTCTACTACTCAACTGTTAATGTAGCGGGTGCTGTATATATGTATGAGCACAGTGTGCATGCACTCGGACACACGGCGGTCGCTAGCTGACCTGGATGTATCCCAATAACGTAGCCTGACCCCTGCGACAGTTCAAAACCGTCAATGAAAAAATACTTATACATTTTCGAGTTACTCTCTCATCCCTACTGAGGATTCGGACATACTACTCACCTCGCATAATACATCTCACCGACTCCACAGCAAATAAGCGTGCGATTTCAGACGCACTCCGAATCTCTCATCTGCTTTGTTGCTCTGCTATCAGTGCAGATCTTCCTTTGGCAGCATTCTTTGGTAGCTCACGAGAAGTCCAGCACAGAACGCAGCCAGGAGCCAGCAGCCTTAAATAACATTATATCTTTCATTCTTTCACATAATGCTGAGATGTTATCTGTCGGCACGGCCGCCATGCGTAATGTCATTATTTAAGGACACAGTGAAACCCACCCGAGCCATTTCTGAGATTGTTCCAGACTGATAATAATAATAATAATAGTAATGGACATGCAATCACAGCAGAAAGTTTGCTGAGGAATGCACCCAGCTGTAAATGCGCCGTTAGCTGCAGCCTCCCAGTCAAGTGGCTCACACATAACGATTCGTAATAAGGAGATTCAGCAACGGGTATTAAATATTTCTTGATCGCTGCTCCAAACCCAGAAGCATTGGCTAATATTTACCAATATTTATTGCCGTGTTATTGGGTTTACCCACCAGTTCGTCTTCAGAGATAGATTGCTCTCTTATTAGTGCAAAACTACCTTGTAAAATTTCCCAATTTCTTCCCGCAACTAAGCGCAGCTGACGTCCAGATGTGCCCGTCTAATCATCTAATCAAGCCCAGTTGATTAAGAGAGTCACTGGGACACAGGATGTCCCCAAGACTGGGACTTATAAACCCTAAGAAAACAGACCCAACTAGCGTGGCCTCTGCATTTAAGCCGGCTGGCCTGCTGTAGGGCCGAGCATCTTGTCGTACATTATCAGCTGCTATCCGCAGTAATTGAAACTTCTCTATTGGTGTTAGAGGTAAAACAGATATGACAGCTTGTCTGGGGATCCAGCAGAGATACAGATGATAGGCATCTCATCCTCAGGGCTTGTGCTTGTCCTTCGCAGAAATCTCAGGCAGTACCCCGGTGTCCTAGAGGCTTAAGAACCTGACTTATCATTATTAGAGTCATTATAGGTATTAGGAACTTGTCATCCGGCGTGAATTATATTTGGATACACTGGGACACTTCATTTGGATATTTCTCCATATTCACTATATTGTTTCCTCCCACAGTCGAAAGTTATGTGACTCTAAGTGCTCAAAGCGGTTAATATATTTATACGTACTCTTTACAGTGAATGTCTGCTGAAAGTAATCAATTTATAGGCCTTATCAGCAAGCGTTACTCTCAGAACAGTGCCACATTGATTTCCTTTATTAAACTGAATATGCTGTCATTAAAATAACATTTACATTTGCATTTACATTGCATTTATTTCGCCGACGCATTCGTACAAAATGACATGCGAGGCAGACGATAAATCACAAGCATGCGACTGTCACGCCGCCTAGTGCGAGAGCAGCCAGGCTGAGCGTGCACTGAGGTAGTGCCGGAGCGAGAGAACTGCAGGACAGAACAAGCAAGGAAAGAAGCTGCAGTCAGAAGAGCTTAGCAAATCAAAAAGCCCATCAGGAGCATCTTCCTATTAGAAAGGTGAAGAGTAAGCGAGCATCCATTGTTGCCAGGGGACCGTAACCAAGTGAAGAAAACAAAGCAGGTTAACGACGAGGTGCTCCCAGAAAAGGCGGGTCTTAAGGCATTTAGGAGAAGGACTCTGCTGTCCCTCCACCGAGGAACGTCACGGGATAAACCTGGAGTAATTATTTTCGTGTTGTGGAGGGATCTCCAAATGGCCTTGACTTGCTGACTGAAACGTACTGCATTCGGTGGAAACTGGTGCTGATCCAGGCAGCACCGGGAACATGAGCTTGTCGTGAGCACCTGTAGGCAGCCGACGAAGAGACACAGCAGGCCAGACTGTGATCTGGAAAGGGAGGTTACCCACAAGTCCTTACCGACATGTTGTGGTTTATATTAGATTACCAATAGTCACAATTAGTGGAAACATGGCCACGTCACACAAAGCTGAGAAACACTGACTACGTATGAGGATAGTGTCTTCAAACATTTGAAACTGCTGCACATGCATGCAGCAAGGCCGAAAGTGGTTAATTGCTAATTAAGTGGCCACCAAGGAGGAGATGTTATCTGAGATGCCTGGAGTGTGTGATTGTGTGTGTGAGTGTGTGTCCTGCAATGGTCTGCTTTCCTGCCTGGGGCAGTCGCTAGCCCTGTGCCCCGTGCTTCCTGGGAAAGGCTCAAGGCCCCCTGGGACCCTGTACTGGATCAGCACTCCGTAGATGGATGGCTAGATCTGCCATAATATACTGAGGAATTTAACTTAAAATCAAAAGCTTGTGATTTTAAATGTGTGGAAGAAGAAAAACGCTCTTCCTCGTGGCAAGATCTGAATCCCCTTCCCCCAGCTGGATAGGGGAACCTTTCCACTTTCCATGTCCGATAGTGAAATGTTCGCCAAGGGCTTAACAGGTTCATTATTTTCATTCCTCTCTGTTACCTTTAAATGACTGGGAGGTATTTTCATAATGGCCATGTTGGAAAATGGTCTTATTTCTTCAAGATGCAGTCACCAGAGGTCACAGGCAGATAGATACGAGCTGGCATGCTCTTTGGGTCATCCTCTGGGAGCACAGTGGCTCAGCAGTGTCGGTTAGCAAGCTGCTAGCAGGGAACTGGGAAACGATTCATGATGTAAAGAAGGCATTCAGAAAATACACAGAGGCTCCTGAGACATCCTGTGCAAGGCATTGGCTTTTTTATTAAGTGCAATTCGGACAGTGGTTGTCGAATGTATTCTCACTGCCCAGATAAAGCAGTTCACAGGATTCTGAATATCATGCAATGAGGGAGAGTGATTTGCTGTAATTCTCAAAGGTGAAGATGAACAGATATGGGTATAGATCGTTACAGCGGCATCATTCTTGATGAATAAATGTTCAGTTTGAACCCAGTGCTGTGCTTCTCAAAGCTGTAGCAGAAACTCCCACTCATGCTGCTGTCAGTGACATTAGTCTGCCACCGACTGTCTTAGAAACGGGCTGTAACTGCATGCTAATGCTTAAAACTGCAGTTGCCTTGAGTGCTTTCACGTTACTCGAATTCTCCCAAAAACTTTTCTAAAAGAGTAATAATTCCCTGCCAAAGTCCAATGAATCTGGTTAGACAGAGCTAGCTGTGTGACCTGCACATAACCAAACATACAACACAAAAGACCAGAAGACACGAAACAAAATAGGCAGCGGGAGACAATATCATGCGAACAGTCAATAGAATAAACTCAGTGTCCCTTGTCACAGGGATGATCCTGCTTATGCGAAAACATGCCATGGATCCAAGTGATGGGATCATGGGATGGGGCTGTGGTGGCCTAATGGTTAGGGAGCTGCCCTTATGATGCAGTGCTTGTTGCTTTGATTCTTGGGTCCCTAAGCAAGGTACTGCTCTGTGGGCTCGCAAAATACAGAGTACACATTGTGCACTATGATGTGTTGATAATTAATCTCTTCAAAAAAGAATTTCTCGAGCTGGTTATTTTGACTATAAGTTTAAAAAATACATTTATGAAAACATTCGCAATCAAATGCTAAAAGTGACTGTTAGCAATTTTCAGATCACTCTCCTTGTATCCTTCTGTAGTCTGACAAGAACCTGGATATTTATGAATCACTATGTTGTCTCATTTGTCAATTGCCGCATACAGTATAGGTATTTACTCATGGAGTTATCTGCTGCAGTCGTCAGGGATGGTGCCCACCTGGCCCGTCCCACGTGTCCTTACCACGTTTGGCCCTCCTTTCCTTTCTTCTCTGTGCCCTTAATGATCGGGTAATTCGGTTATAGTTCTCCCATGTCCTGCGTCGCGTCTACTTAGCAGTGTATTTAAGTACCCGCTCCTGTTCTGTTTCTCAGTGGTTCAGTGTCATGGCACGAGATGACGAGACACTGTGGTCGTGATCAGAACGTCGCTGGCTCGAATCCCAGAGTCAGGGCAATGATTTCACTATTGGGCCACTGAGCAAGGCCCTTGTCGTCCATGTACCGGTAGCAAGTCAGAGCATAGAAGGTGGAGCCGAAAATAAAGGGGAGACTAAAGGGGGCGCCAGAGATCAGAGCTAAACTGAGGCAGTAGAAATACCAGGAAGAGCAATACCAAGGGTCAGGAGGAACACAGGAAGCTATGATAACTAACGCAGGAGACACACGGCAACACAGGAGAACAGCCATGATGTACTACCGGGGAACAGGCAGGTGGGGTCATTTATAATTAACAGACGCTGGAGGCTGAGACTAGGAAACAGGAACAAGCCCTGAGGACCATCGACACCAGGAGAAATCAAGGAGCACGAGTAAAACACAACATAGACCAGGCAAGGGAACCATAAACAAGGCATAAATGAACCATACAGACTAAATAAAACACAAGGGTAAGGCAGGCCTCAGGCCAGCCTCAGACTCACAACAGGAGAGGCATGAGCTTCTGAACCACATGTTCAACTCATGGAGCGATGCAGCAGCCCAGGGGCATATATGACTGTGTATGTGACAAATAAATTTGACTTTGACTTTGAATTATATATATAACTATTGTACCATACTACAC
>JAODKN010000104.1:29928023-29938903 GCA_026774425.1 Petrocephalus zakoni
CTGGAGGACCCCGGTGCTGGAGAACCCCAGTGCTGGAAGTCCCCCTGTGCTGGAGGACCCTGGTGCTGGAGGACCCCGGTGCTGGAGAACCCCAGTGCTGGAAGTCCCCCTGTGCTGGAGGACCCTGGTGCTGGAGGACCCCAGTGCTGGAGAACCCCGGTGCTGGAAGTCCCCCTGTGGTGGAAGACCCCGGTGCTAGCGTGCCTTCCCTGCATTCAGCTTCCTTTCCCATTATATTCTCTCAGCTCACTAATTTCACCTTCTTGGACCAGCCTGAAGGTATATTAAACATGTCTTCTGCTACATGTGTTGTGCAAATCCATTAGAAGTGATAAAATTACACCTTATTTGCCTGTTGTACGATAACATTTGCAATTGAAACCCCCGGAGCAATTTTCGAGGACTTAAGGACCTTACGCAAGGAAGAATCTACTCCACTCAACAGGAAATGCAGCTCTTCTGTGCCAGCCGCGGCAATAGAACCTGCAGCTTTCTGGGCACAGGCAGCCTAACACACTGAGTCACATCCCACTCCGCCCCCAAAATGCCAGTAACTTGTGAGTAATGGCTGTAATGCTCCTGATGTACAGGAGAGAATCCTCTGCTCAAAAGGTCTTAGTAATAAAATGCATGCACACACCAACACACACACCCATTTGTATTCCTATCTTAGTGAAGACTGTCCATTCGTTTCTATGGGCATGATCCTAATTCCAACATGACAACCATAACCCAGCCGTAGCTTTAACCATAAGTAACCAAACAAAATACAAGACTTTGGGCATTTTTACTTTTTTGATTGCATTCACGGATTTGATAAAATTTAGGTAATCCAAATGGGGACCGACATTTCTGGTTTTACCATACTATGGAGACGTTTTCGTCCCCAAATGTGATCTATGCAAACCCACACACACAAACATGCACCATGTATTCCTATCTTCATGGGGACACTCCATTCATTCCTATGGGCATAACCCTGACTCCAACACCCTTAACCCCTACCCAGTCCTAACCTAACCATAAGTAACCAAACAAAATAAGAGACTTTTGGAATTTTTAGTTTTTTGATTGCAGACGCAAAATGTCCCCACAAGGTAGAAAATAACAGGTTTTTATCACACTGTGGGGACATTGGGTCCCCACAACGTAATATAAACATGACAACACACACACCTGAATCCACCAAGTGTGACTGGACATAAAAGAATTCTGAGCTGAGTATGGCAGTCGGATCTGCTTGCGATGTGGTGACAGATTTTCGCCCTGTCAGAAACGTTCAGTATCTCATGGAGCATAATGATCAAAACCGATTCTGGGTCCACAGTCTGACAAGTTGGCCCACAAGCAAGTGGGAATAAGAGGGGGGCGGAGGGGGCTGGGGGGAGAGACGAGTGTAAGGACAGGGTGAAGGACGCAGCGGAGGGGGGCAGGCATCAGAAAAGCCACCGGTGTTATTAAAGGCCCGGTACGGCTCCTTTAATTATTCACTTAACTGGTTGGCATGAATAACGAATCCTGAATCTGCTATTAAGGCATTGGTTTGGTTTAATCAGGTGTTTATGTTATGCTGGGTCACCAAGTGTTTGTTTTAAGGAGTACAGCTTTGTTCTCAAAAAGTGTTTGAAATGAAATTAATGAATCATGAAGGTTTTCTTTGGGAGAGTCACATTGTAAATAAATGAACAAAGATGAATCCAAATTTATCTAAATATATCTGAATGAACAGAAATATTCAACCACATTAGTAAAGGCCAGGTAAATGATAGTCCTCATTCTGAGTGTCAATATTTCTTAATTATATTATATGATTGTATTAACAAAGTAATAGTAATTAATTGTTAATTCATATTTACCAAAAGTCTTTGTGCTTTGTTGTTTACACGAAAATTACTTATGTGATCAAACAAAAATATAGACATTTGTTTTTTATTGGTTACTTTCTTCGTGTTGAATCAGCTAAATTTTTCGCTATGTTACTAACGAATAAGAGCTGCGTAAACACCGACTGTATTTCTCTTTTTTTTTCCTGAGACATAAAATTAATCCAAAGACTAATGTGTTTTTGCAGCATAAATTTAAGAAAGCGTAAAATACTGATTGATTAACTTGTGCCATGTAATTAGAAACATTAAGTGCTGATGCTCATACTCTCTGCAGATGTTGGTAATTCAGAGAAATGGTGAGGTAAGCGAAGTGTTAAGGGAGGCCTGTGTAAATCACAGCGTCCTTGATCTTTCGACTCTGCACCGCTGTGCTTTTGAAGGTCAGACCGCCATCTCCTGGGGTAATTAAATGAATACGGCAGAAGACCATGATTTCCCTTCAGATTGAAAAACTTTGAGAGGTTTCATGTCCTGAGTGGCTCTGCTAAGCACCAGTTATAGTTTCAATAAAGCACATCGGATTAGTGAAAATGAGTGGCCTCATCACAGATAATTCACCACTGATATCAACACCTGCCAGCCTGTGCTTAGCCTCACACGTTTAAGGCTATAACTCATTAATAATGAGTGATTTGAGAGGAAGAAGAACCTTTGCTGCAAGTGTTTGTACTGGTGAAATGGTAGTGCAGAGGTAGCTTGTACAGCTCACACCCAGGGGTGGGGGCTCCAGTCCTGCCTCTGGTAGCTTGTCTGTATGTCCTGTTATGTGGGTTTCCTTCTGTAATCCAAATGCATGCAGTCAGACTAGGTCAGTGTTTCTCAATCCTTCTGGCAGCTGGGGCTTAAGGAGCAGGATTGAGAAACACTGGGCTAATTGATGTCTCTGACTTCTGTGAGTATGTGTGTGTCCTGTGATGGACTGGCATCCTGTCCAGGGTGTCCCCCGCCGTGTGCTCTGTGATGGACTGGCATCCTGTCCAGGGTGTCCCCCATGCTGTGCCCTGTGATGGACTGGCATCCTATCCAGGGTGTCCCCCACACTGCCATCCTGTACAGTCTCCTGCTTCTTGCCCTGAACAAAAAATATGTTGCTTCACACCCACTCTCGCACCATTAGCCAAAATCAAAAACAATGCCCATAACTCCCTGCTCCAGGTGCTGAATAAATAACTAGCCCTGTGCTCATACAGTATATATGAATGTGTCTGAGAAGGACAGCACTCATACTTGTACAAATGGAAATATATAGGAAATAAAACATTACATTTCAAAAAGCTAAAACATATATTTGTGTGCCACTAATTAGTGTCTCCCCCTGCAGTGTGTACTTTTTGGGGGCAGCTGGCACACTTTACAATGGAAAGCCATCAGGTGGTGGTATGGGTCGGGGACGGCTCAGGTCCTGGTGGTACGGGTCGGGGACGGCTCAGGTCCTGGTGGTATGGGTCAGGGATGGCTCAGGTCCTGGGTCGGGGACGGCTCAGGTCCTGGTGGTATGGGTCGGGGACGGCTCAGGTCCTGGTGGTATGGGTCGGGGAAGGCTCAGGTCCTGGGTTGGGGACGGCTCAGGTCCTGGTGGTATGGGTCGGGGACGGCTCAGGTCCTGGGTCGGGGACGGCTCAGGTCCTGGTGGCAGTGTCACAGCACCATAAGGAATAGAACAAAGGCAGGCAAATAAATACACTGCGAATAAATCCACTGCAAATGTCAAAACCGAAGAATTTTAATACCTGGAGGGTAGAGAGACACTTGTGAATGATGTGGCTCATCACCTGACTACTAGATGTCCAGCACGAGGAATGTTTTGCAGATGATGAGCACATATTTTGTACCTTTACTTTAAACATGTTTATCAGAAGTTTCTTGCGGAATTTCACATGCGATTGTACTGAATGAAAACAAGGCCGATGTCAAAGTGACACATCGAAATAAAATCAGAAACTCCTCTGCAATCACCGTCAAGTGCGATAGCCACTGCAGGCAATTACTCTGCGCAGGCAGGAGCTGGAATAAGCGACAGCGGCCTCGCTCGCAATGTCCGCAGATGCGGGTCCTTCAACACAACACCACAGCCTCCTCAATAAACAGGACGGCATCCAGACCTCGAAAAGGACCCTTTTTACCAGATCATTTTATTTTAATGATTGCAGAGGCACATTTCTGCCTTCTAAGGGTAGAGGGAGGGAGGAAATTCAGTGACAAACGAGAGTGGGGATGGATTCCAAGTAGCAGAACCAATACGAATAAGAATCAAGGTGTATGGAATAGTGTCTTCTTGGGTAATGCTCTCGGGGCATTCAGGATTCCGTTTGGGGCGTAATACTCCTTTGGATTTTATGGTTGAAAATTTGTACATCTTTTCGTAATAAAGTCATAAAGTCTCCAGACATTACGAGCTGATGAAAACAGTAATATGTGCATTGTCAAGACAATTTGTAAGTAGTAGTTTATGCCTGTTAAAATGTGGGAGACGCTGGCTCCGGGATCGTGTCCTTAAAAGTGCTGTTTGATTGTCATTCACTACTTTTCCCGCAGCAAAACATTGGGGATCCCCGACACAGAATCACAATCACTTAATTTGGCCAAGGCCATTTACCTGTCCATGGAATTTGTTAGTGCATGATAACACGCTTCACACACGACATGTACAGTAACTTATAAAAATATACATATAATAAAAAGAAAAAAAAAATTAGAATAATGTAAAATAAAATAAAGTGTTTCTCCGTCGTTGTTTCTCCTTGTGAATTGCTTACAAACTCCACCCAGTTCCTGCCAGGAGGCAAATCTCCTTTCAATGGGTGGGTGGAGAAGTTACATTAATATTCATGAGATAAGTAGTATCTGATTGGTCACTGAATGCGTTAGGCAGAGAAACAAGGTAGCACATGTCGAGGGGAGCAGGTTCACTGGCCAGTCAGGTACCACTTCTGTTGTGAATATTAATGAATTGACCAATCAGGTGGCACTTCTCATGAATATTAATGAGACTTCCCCTACCACCCTGCAAAAAGAAAATTTGCAGCCAGGTATGACCTTTCCATGTGTGCAGGTCGCCATTTTGTGATGAAGACTACAGAGTGAGTGGCTGTTTGTGTGTGAAGGTCCCCTGTGATGGACTCGTATCAGGTATATGTTAACCCTGTCTTGGACCCCACAACAAGGTCACCTTGAAGAAGACAGACAGCCAAAAAATGTCAAGACATTTGATTAATTTAGCAGGAAAATCTGGGTGAGTGCTCAGGGGCCCACCATGGTAGCATAACTCCAATAACCTAGGATTTAAACCAGTGACCTTCTGATCAAAGGCACAAGGTCCTAGCCCACTGAGCCACACAGTGCTCCCTAGAACAAACAAAACAAAACAACTAACAAAAAAAACATAAAAAGCAGCAAGAAAAGGTGGGTGATATGGTATTTAATATGAATAACTTTCTCAATGAAAAGACAACTTGTATTGGGCTTGTATTTTAGTTACAGACCTTGTTTAGGCTAGTCTTCTGTATTAGCAGATTGAAGAAATGCACCACATACCGTTTCAAGCAATTTCAAAGCTATTCAAAAGGCTTTCTGAGCATGTGATGTTGAATCAGTAACATTAAGGTAACAAAAAGAGCTCAATTGTTAAAGTTCATCCCATTAAGGGGACTCCATTTGCAGTTGTTCAGTTTGAAATGGAACTTCACAGTTTCACACACACTCATTTCTACGGGAAAAACCCTAATCCCAATCACGGCACCCTTAACCCCTACCCAGCCCTAAAGTTAATCATAAGTAACCAACCCAAATACAAGACTTTTGGCATTTTTACTTTTTTGATTGCATTCAAAGATTTTTATAAAGTTGAGGTTATCCAAATGGGTACCTGAAAAATGTCCCCAAAAGTAAGGAAGATTCAGGTTTTACCATACTTTGGGAACATTTTGATCCCCAAATGTGATCTATGCAAACCCACACACACACACACTTTGTATTTATATCTTTATGGGGAGACTCCATTCACATCTGTGGGCATAACCCTAATCCCAAAAATGACAACCTTTACCCTACCCCTTATTAAGGGTCATGGGGGGTCCGGAGCCTATCCCAGAAGCAAGGCAGTGAACAATCGAGGATCAGCCCATCGCAGTGTGTGTGTGTACATGTGTGTGTACAGAGACATAATACACACACACACAGAATGAAGTCTAAGCTATTTCAATTCATACACCTTGTTTTGACTCAAAATTTTCTTCATCGTATATATAAAATTAAGCAGTCTGAAATAAAGACAGACTGAAAGTTGTGCACCACCAAATGATATAGGACAGGGGGGAATTATTAACCCCTTAGAAAGAACATTTTATGTCACAATTTCCTGCTTACTTTAGGATGGCAGTAATGCTTCTAAATTTTGATTTGTAGTTGAAGAACTGGCGGCTTATTACTGCAGATGCCAGACGCCCAAAAAAACAACGTGAAATGGGGACACAGGACAGATCCATCTTCTAACCACTTATCAGTGTCAGGCCAGGGCACAAGCACAGCCTGAATGGAAGGCCAGTCCATCACAGGACTCTCACACCATGGGCATTTGGCACAGCTCACCTTCAGACTGCCAGAGGAACACGGGGAGAGCACACAAATCTCACACGAACAAAGTAGAGCTAGGATTTGGATCCAGTGGTTTGGAATGACAGGGGTCCTGGCCAAACCACCATCCCACCCCACAGACCCAACCAGCATGATATATTGCTGATGAATCTCTAACGAATATCATAAAATTGCAATCACATAATCATGATAAGAAATAAGTATTTATATTGGCCCTTTGACTGCACAGTTCATTTCCCAAATGCATTTTTCACATGAGGGTTGTTTATATATGCCAAGGGTAATATGTGCCCATGACCAGAAGGTCGTTAGTTCAGATCCCAGGGATGGCAGAGTGATGTCACGGTTGGGTCGCTTTGCATAAAAACATCTGCCAAATAAATAAAATGTTATGTCAAAAAGTGCATTTTGAGAAAGAAAGGATCATTGCTTACTCGTTGTCCTTTTGTAAAAGCTGACTAACAGCGTAATGAGCAGCTTTATAACGCAGCAGCCGAAATGACCACCAGAATAGGAACAGGAAATGATAAAGCACACGAACGCGCGGTGACGTTCTCCACCCCCATAAAGCTCACCATCCGCGAAGTGTAAATCACACTATACATCACCAGTTATATGTCAGTGTTAGGAATTTATGTGGAGTCTCAAGGATTTGATAAATTCATTCATTACCCAGTGATCTGTTGTGGCAAATATATAGGTTATTTACATAAATTACTGCCATGTTTCACTCTGAATACTACTGTGTAAATGAGAGGAGGAACAAGTTTTATATAAAGCGTTAAATGCAATCACTCATCCACCCAACCATACATATTTATCACCTCTCAAGTCAGTATTCCAATGATCCCTGGAGACATAGGGCTTGAGGTTGGGCTCGAGGCTGGGCTTAAGGTTGGCCACACCCTGGACGGGATTGTAGTGCAGTTCACTGCAGAATCCAATCAATTAGATTGAATAAACACTCACTTGGCTTTAATCACATTATTTGAAGTCAAATTCAGATGTCCTTGAATGTGCTTGAATGTGAATAATTCATGTGTAGCTGGAAGGATTTTCCAATTAGCCTAACAGGCCTATAAATACATAGAGTAGCACTTGACAACATACACAGAGAATTTCTGTAATACAATTTAGAATCAGTGTTAGAAATTTGTAAAAAAAAAAACCTCCACACTTTGCTCCCACCAGCATACCTATCAGCTCAAACTGTATGTGAGCCTCCACTACAGCGGAGATGACATATAAATTCTCATGAGACCCTGAGATACACTGTGTCAGGATTACAAATGTAAATGTACTTGGAAGGGGTTCTGGATTATGATCCTTGGGAGAGGTTTTTGGGAAACTAGAGCAGGCATGCCGTATCTACACCAGGAACAAAGTCCTCAGGTGATCACTGTCACTTGATAATACAGAACTATCACCTATACAAACGTGGTGCAGTTTTCAGGAGTATTATTCAAATTTTCACAGCAGTCCAGCAATAGATGAGTAAATAATTACGCATTAAATCTCCACAATCGTGCGAGAGGTGGCTTTCTTGGTCATTGTTGGTTACTGTGCTGCAAAATAGCTCTGGACATAAGCTTCAGTCTTTAAAAAGAAACCACAGCATGAGAAAGACTGAATTTGTGGATAGTGAGTATTAACAGAGAATTCTGCAAAAACACTGACTGAATACTTATGGATCCTTTACACTTCCTCTGCCAGGATGGGCTCCCCCTTTGGGTCTGGTTCCTCCCAAGGTTTCTTCCTACTAGACAGTTTTTCCCTGCCACTGATGCTTCTGGCTTACTCTCTGGGGGGCATTGGGAAGAGACAATATGAAGCAAATTGAGATGATGTAATATTATGAAAAGGCGATATCTAAATAAATGTGAATTTATTTAGGCCTAGAGCCAATCCCAGGATTCCCACAAGGGAAAGGGAAGGGAACACCCTGGATGGGATGCCATTGTGTCACAGGGCACAGGGCAGGGAACACCCTGGATGGGATACAGGTCTATTACAAACACAGAATTACATTAATCAAACTTTGGGGAATTTACAGACCAATATTTTATCATAGTATACCTAAGGACAGAAGTGGGTAATCCAGGTCCAAAGAGTAAAAATTCAGACCAGGATTTTGTTTCAACCAACCAGTTAAGCATTAAGAATCTCAGTCACAGCGTGTTCAACTAGTTGGTTGATTTTTAATCTTTGGACCTAGATTACCCACCTCTGCCTAAGGGTAGGTTTCAGCAGCTCTGGTGCACATTGGAAGTCCAGCTCCCCAGTAGGGATCAATTATAGTGATTAAACAAGATCTGATTGCCACAAACCCGGCCATTAGAGACATCTGCCAAGGTCGCGTTAGCTAATAGTGTCCTGCAAACAGTAAGGTCTCAAGCCTTGGTCTACTTTTTAAGATTGAACCAATGTTAGTAGGTGTGGAGGGAGGCTGAAAATGTAGAGGGCATTTTGTATCAGCCGCCAGGGTCTGGATGATCATCGAAACAAGACTCACAGCATAAAACAAGTGCAAACTTCCATTTACACTGTCCAGAGAATTCCACTGCGATTCTGACGAAAAAGCAACTGGCAGTTTCATACTCGACCGAGTGCGATTGGAGGAGGTGTTCACCCCTCCCCTTATAAATGTGACACCATCAGCTTTTTGTCAGGTTTAATATAAGCCTGGTACCTCTGTCACACCCGATGGCCCCTGTGACAGTGCCGTCCGCTGCTCACTTTGTGCTTCAGTGGGAAGAATTCTGATATTGAAAAGCAAATTACAGACAGATGCTTTAACCAGGCCTGTGCTGATAACTGGATGCTAAATTAGCACTTCCCATGGGCCAGTGAAGTCAATTAGCAATTCAGAGAGGCAAGAGAGTGAGATTCTACTGAATCAAGATGTTTTCAGAGGGATAATACACACACACACGTTTGTATACCTTTCATTGTGGGGACAATCCATTCATTTCTATGGGAAAAACCCTAATCCCAACATTTCAACCTTAACCCAGCCTTAACCATAAGTAACCAAGTAAAATGCAAGATGTTTGGCATTCTTAGGTTTTGATTGCAGTCACAGATTTTTTTTTTTTTGAAACTCAGTTTCCCCTTGTGAGGACAGAAACAATGGTCCCCGTAACATCAGTATCACAGGTTTTTATCACATTGTGGGGACATTTGGTCAGACAAAATAAAACAAGACTTTAGGCATTTTCAGGTTTTTGAGTGCATTCATAGATTTTTTTGGGGACCTCAGAAATGTCCCCACAAGCAAGGACCATAAATATTCTCCCTAAAATTGTATCTAAAGGGTCAAATACCCTAATCTACGGTGGGTATTTTAGCATTCCTACCCCAGCATCATTATGCTGAGGTATTTCTTTATAATAGCTGTAATCTTTCCGTAAATGTCAGTCACACCGACTAAAATGGTTCTGTGCACAAAAAACATTCTCCACAGGCAGCTCCTCAGGATAAACTCTATAGAAAATTCCATCGATTGTTTGTGGCTACTTATGTGATGGGAGCTAACATATTACACAAAAAAGAGAATAGGAGCTCCGATAACCCTCCCGGGGATGGATGTTATATTGTGCTGCAACATTACAAAAATAAATCACTTCCAGCACAACCGTCCAATCAATCAGTCAATCGATCAATCAGCAAACAAACAAGCACATAAATAACTAGAATATGCACAGCATAGTTCATGTAGAATCAGTGAGGTGGAAACATGCTTATAGCCAATGAAGGTTTGGCATTTAATGCAGGTGGAAGAGCACAGTATTATATCAAAGTGAATTGGGTCACTTACCTCCGTGTTGGTCAGGAGTGTGATGTCATGGAAGTCTGAAGTACATCACACGAAGATGAAGTTGTCACTGAAGCTCCTCCTCAACTGTACCAGAGGATGGGCCTCATTTTTCATAACGGAAAACAGTCTGAAGACCATTCCTCCTGTCAGCTCCATGTCCATGTGCCATCCTGGGGCACAGCTAGCTTTTCTTAGCATAGAAAACCTTCACCTTAGTCCCCCAGTAAACTGCAGATAGAACTTGACCCTGGCCATGACTGACTGGGCGAACATGCACTGCACTGAACTTCATTCCAAAGGCCTTCTGAATCAAGTTTCCACCACTCCTGCATATTTTACAGGATTGAAAGATAAAATGCTGGATCCTGTTCTCAATCAATATGAGACGTGATTTGACCCATAGTTTCATACACATTGTTTCACACATACACCAGGTCAGGGGTCCCCAGCAGGTGGAATCAACCCCACCCACCACCAACCCTAACCCGAGCTTACCCCCCCCCCCCCCCCCCCCCCCACCCCCCGAGACCCCCCCCCCCCCCCCGGGGAGACCCAGTGTGGAGCGAGGGAAATGGCGGCCCCAA
>JAODKN010000104.1:29975489-29988153 GCA_026774425.1 Petrocephalus zakoni
GCAGTACAGGACAGACAGCAGCTCGGTACAGTGGAGACAGCAGTGCAGTACAGGACAGACAGCAGCTCGGTACAGTGCAGACAGCAGCGCAGTACAGGACAGACAGCAGCTCGGTACAGTGGAGACAGCAGCGCAGTACAGGACAGACAGCAGCTAGGTACAGTGGAGACAGCAGTGCAGTACAGGACAGACAGCAGCTCGGTACAGTGCAGACAGCAGTGCAGTACAGGACAGACAGCAGCTCGGTACAGTGCAGACAGCATTGCAGTACAGGACCGACAGCAGCGCAGTACAGGACAGACAGCAGCTAGGTACAGTGGAGACAGCAGTGCAGTACAGGACAGACAGCAGCTCGGTACAGTGCAGACAGCAGTGCAGTACAGGACAGACAGCAGCTCGGTACAGTGCAGACAGCAGTGCAGTACAGGACCGACAGCAGCGCAGTACAGGACAGACAATACAGGACAAACAGCAGTGCAATACAGGACAAGACTGCAATATACAGTAAGAATGAATAAACAATAAATAAGTATTAAACATGTGCCATGGGGATAAGGGTGCAGATATACCACAGTATAATAAATACTGATATATTAACAGTGTGCAGTACCCGTGTATGTAGCGAGGAGACGTCACCAGGTGTTCAGTGACCTGCTGGCTTGCCTGACCTTAGCTGTCATTAACCATACAAGTTATATGACGATATATATACCTCGAGAGCCACCAGTGAAATTAGAATCATTTATGTCCATCGATGAATTCAGATGCAGCAGTCTCCTCTTTTAGTCGTGATTTCAGTGACATTCTGCGGTCTCTGGATTGGCATTGCTGAAGTGATTTTCACGGATAATCGGAATCACTGGCATAGCAGCATTAAGCCAAAGCTGTGTGGTTTACGTGTGTGTGTGTGTGTGTGTGTGTTTGTGTGTGAGAGAGAGAAAGAGCTATATTTGTTTACGTACATATCTAAGCAAGAAACACGTAAACACATTACAGAATGTGTACTTATTTTTAAGGGGTTCAATGTGTCTAGGGAAAACTTGAGGGTTAGACAAATTAACATTTTAATAGGTAGCTCTGTACAAAACAAGATAAAACTTTTATCGTGCCGCATGATTTAGGCATAACTGAATGATGTTTTGGCCAAAAAGGAAAAACGAGAAGATTATTATTAATAGTTTGAATTATATAAGGCAGGTGATCCCATTTCTGCCGTAATATAACATTAGAGATAATTACTGTGTCTCGTTAGTGCAGCTTCTTTGGAAAAACATCGAAACTGTATTGACACAAAATACTTCAGTACCTCACTGAGGTGCTTTAATGCAGCTGTGATACATTTTCAAAAGTATTTTTTTCTGAAATATGATGCCACCATCTTACTGTTCATATAAGTGTCCCAGAAAAGTGATTACTCCTTAATAACTTGGGTTATGGATACTACGCCAGGGAGGGATAGTAGAGTTAGGGTGAGTAACCAGGGAGTGTTAGTGTGCCTGGGGTTAGGGATCACTATTAGGGAATAGTGTTATTGTTCAGGGTTAGGATTAGGGATTCTGGTTAGTGATCAGGGTTAGTGGTTATTGTTAGGGGTGTTCCTGTATAATCTAACTTAGGGGTAGATTATAGGGGTAGATTGTGGGTTTTTGCTGCAACTCCCTAATTAGGTTACTGATTGGCCAACGAGTCCTCACACCTGGGTTTGAACAGCTGATCTAAAGGTTATCCTGAAAACCTGCATACACACCGGTCATTTGCGGATGATTGCCCACCCCTGGTCTAACTGTTCATTATTAAAGTGTCCTTTCCTTTATAACTGACCACTACGATCCCATTTTAGTTGACCGTCTGTATCACCTACAAATACCATACCATACCATACCATTTTATTTATAAAGCACTTTAAATTCAAATGGTTACTAATTCCTAACAGCTCTCACGTGCGCTCAACAACGCAGCTATTTCTAGCCACATTTCATAGAGGCTTATCCGTCGCAAGGTCACAGTGAGCCTGGAACGCACCCTGGGAAGCAGAGTGAGCAGCCTGAGAGAGTGGATTGCCACTTTCACGTGAGGAAGGAGCATCTGCTTGTTATAAGAAAGGGTCTAAGCAGCTTGAAGTCTGAGCGGTGTGACGATGAGAGAGTGAGGTGGATGGGCAGGTTCGGGTCAGGGGCTGCAGATCTGCGGACGCCACGCGGGCTGTTGGCAGTGGTGACGCAGGAGCCACGAGGTTCAGACGAGGTTCAGACGAGGTTCAGACAGGGCTCACGGTTTGCTGGTCAATCTGTGTCCCTCCGTGGTCATCGGCGATGGGTAATGACCTGGCAAACAAGGCCGTGAGCATGAGTGGCCAAAGCGAGGTTTCTCCATGGGTTCCCGGACTCACACTCTCAGTGACGGGGTGAGTAGTTCACAGATCTGCAGGAGCCATAAACAGAGCCATACCCTCCAGCAGATTGGGGGGAGCTAGGCGAAACCACAGGGGAGACCCAGGACACACTGGAGGAATTCTATACTATGTGGCTAAAAGTGTGTGGACACCAGATTATCCATCCTCAATATATGAAACCAAGGGTTTTAATAAGAAGTTGGTCCACCCTTTGCTATAATAGCCTCTATACTTCTGGGAAGGCTGTCCATTAGATGTTGTAACATTGCAGAAGATAAACTCCCAGAAATTTCCACATAATAACCTCACATTGATGAGCAGGGTAGCTCTAATTTGTTGAACTAACTTCTTGGAACGATGGATGATGAATGAAGTGGAAAGTGTCTACGCTCTCCTGTATGAATTAGAGTGGTCTTAGACAGAAAGTTTTGGTGTGCCTGTTTTATGCCCTTTATCACGTCCCACATGCAGACAATCAGCCTCCTGAAGGGGCAACACCTGAATTTGTAGCTAGAAAAGCTTGTTTGCCCTCACATTTGGTGCAAGGCATTGTTGATCTGATGTCACTTACTGAGCGATTCTCTCATGTCCTTCGTCTTGCGCAAGCCTGCCCTTCCTTTTCCTGTAAGACTGATTTACCCAGCTTATGACTTCTTCAGCTCCATGACCCGACCAAGAAACAAGATTTTTGATTCCATATTCTCCTTAATAAAATCCCCTTGCACCGCATTTGGGTTCCCGAGTATCTGTCATAACAGAATACCCTACCATAGGCTTGTTAGTAGGCCTTGGAAGATCGGCAGCACTGGCAAGAGGGAGCTATACATTTGTTCCTCATTCTCCCTGATCACTGGAGCCTCGAGTACCAGAAGACTGCAAAAAGGATGAATGTGCATCCACTTTTCTTCACCTGCTTCGATTTCAAAGTGTCTTGTGTTTCAGGGTCATGAACCGTGAGGGCTGCTGCCTTCTCCTGCCAGCTCAACCTGCGAGCAGTGCGGGAATAACCTGTACTGATCCTCCCTGCCTCCTGTTTCCAGTATCATGGGACCTGGAGGAGTCCATCTGTGAAGCTCAGAAACAGGACCCCCCCGGAAACTGTGTGTACAGTATGCCTGTCGTACATCCATCTTGCACTGGGTACATACTTCCCTCAGCTCCGGCCACCCGGGTGTCTCCGCCACCATAAGTTCACTTTCATGGCCCTATTGGTGGCCTAGATAGTGGATAGAGGAAGACGAGTTTGCTGCATCTTGTTCCATGTGCACTCAGAACAAGGCATCCCAACAAAGGCCACTTGTCTGTTGTAGCCTCTTCCAACGCTGACTCAGCCCTGGTCCCATGTCACCATAGATTTTATCTAACACCGACCTCCCATCCTTCTGTGGCTGGAGTGTGATTCTCACTATTGTTGATCAGTTCTCGAGGATGTGAAGGCTCATACTGTTTTCCAAGCTTCCCTCTATGACTAAGCTAGCTGGCCTGTTTGCCTGCATGTTCTACTATTACATTGTCCCTGTGGAAATCGTTTCCAACAGGAGATCCCAATTCACAATGAAAATCTTCCAAGCTTCTTATCTAAACAATCAGGAGGTCACCAAGATGCTCAGATTCCTGTGTGCAGCCAAACCGACAGGCTGGGCTTGATATCTACTAATAGGGTGGAATGCTCAAGGAACTCCCTTACCTAGCAAGCCACCCACTCAACTCCGTTCCAGTGCGCCCTGGTGTACCAACTGCTGCTTTTTCCCTGGGACACCGAGCTCAGCTCAGTGCCTTTGGTGGACCTCCACAGTAAGGGAGTTTGGCAGAAGACCAAAGCTACGGGCCCAGGCCCAACTTCAGAAGACTCAGACCAACTATCACCGATGCGCTACTCTAGTATTTCAGCTCGGACAGCATGTATGGCTATCTAAAAAGAGCCATCCATGCATTTATCCATTTTCTGAAACTGCTTATCCTGTTTGGAGCCTATCATGGAAGCTATGGGTGAAAGGCAGGAAACAACCCAGGATGGGGGGCAGCCCATTGCAGTCTACAAAGAACCTTTGACTCTCATCTTGCTGTAAGTTGCCACCTCGCTACATCCGCCTGTTCGGCTTTGTCTGACAAGTCATTCCTGTTTCTGTCATGTAATACCTACCTCCAATGTCTATCGTATCTCACTGACCTTCCATGTGTCCCTGCTCAAGCATGCTCACTTCAGTATCATCCATCTTCCAGCAGATACCAAGGGAATGCCACCACCCATCCCTCTGGACAACAGTGAAGCATTTGTGGTCCATGCCTTCCTGGACTCCCAAGGGTGGCATGGGAAGTTACAGTATTTGACATCCTTGACCTGTCCTTGGAGGCAAACTTTCACTGAGACAACCCAACCAAGCCGACACATCATCCTAAGGATCTGCTCATGGAGTCCTACCAAGACTGGATGAGGTGAGACAAGTGTCTCTTACTGTCTTTTCACTGAAAGAACAATGTTACTAATCATCATAGATACCCAACTATTTTGTTAGTTCACACCAGCAGCTGTATGCTTGACTCAGCATAAATCATCCAGCCACTTATTGTGGCATTTAATTGACTTCCGAGTAAATAGAAATCTTTACAATTTGCAATATTGTGAAGTTGCAGTTTTTGTGAACAGAGTAATTACGGTTTAGCCCTCAGCACCGTAACATTTTCTTTCTATGGAGCGATAAGGACATTTGCTTTGCAAATATTTATGACGAACTGCAAGCGTCATGCATTTTTTTTTTTGTTGAAATAGGATTTCTCAAGTTTAAAACAAAAGTATTTTCTGAGACCCTGGACAGATGCAGGAAGCGCTAAGCTGAGAGGCATTTTATGGGTGTTTCCTTCCTATGCATTAAAATTCATGTGTTCCTGTGTGGTTTATGTTTCTGAATAGGAAGGAACTTTAAAAGGTGGCATCTCCCCTGTGAAAATGAAGTAGAAATAAGTATACAATGCTATACTATACTTGTTCAAATGACATAAAAACAGACACAGTCAGGGGTGGAGATGCACTTTGTAAACAGTCGGGGCTTACCCCAAACCTAAGGAGTGCAGGCATGCTCCCCGGGAGAGGTCTTTTTCCCCCATTTACAGCAGCTACACTATACGGACAAAAGTATTGGGACACCAGGCCATTACACCTACAGGAAAATTTTGACATCCCATACTAAACTATATGGGGTTGGTCTCTTCTTTGCAGCTGTAACTGTGTAACTGTGTAAACCAAGTGTAGGCCAGTCAAGTTCTTCCACACCAAACTTACCCTTGCATTGTGCACTGGGGCACGGTCATGTTCGTACAAAAAAGGGCCTTCCCCAAAGTTGGAAGAACTGGGCCTAACCCTGAAAACAACCCCATACCACTATCTCTCCTCCACTAAACTGTTGGTGCGTTGGGCAGTACGTAAGGAATAAGCTATTCCAGGCATGTCCCACTGAGCAGAGACCACAGGGGAGACCCAGCACACACTGGAGGAATTCTATACTATGTGGCTAAAAGTATGTGGACACCAGATTATCCATCCTCAATATCTGAGACCAAGAGTTGGTCCACCTTTTGTTGCTATAATAGCCTCTATCCTTCTGGGAAGGCTGGTCATTAGATGCTGTAACATTGCAGATGGTAAACTTTCTCCCAGAAATTTCCATATAATCTCACAGTAATGAGCAGGGCAGCTCTAATAGGCGAGAAATTTGGATGAACTAACTTGTTGGAAAGATGGATGATGAGTGAAGTGGAAAGCCCCTACGCTCTTCTGTATGAATCAGAGTGGTCATACAGTAGACAGAAAGTTTTGGTGTGCCTGTTTTATGCCCTTTACCACGTCCCACATGCAGACATGGCTCAATCAGCCCCCCCAAAGTGGCAACACCTGATACTGGGGTTAATGCCAGATGAAGTTTGGAGCTCTGAAGGTATTGAGTTAACAGAGTGTTGGCAACTTTTACGCACTACGCTTCTCAGCACTCAGCAACCCTGCACTGTTACTTTACGTGGTCTGCCATTACGTGGCTGGGTTCCTGTTCTTCCTAAACTCTTCCACTTTACAATAATCCCATTTACAGTCAACCATGGAATATCTAGTAGGGAGGAAATTTTCATGGCATCTCATGACAGTACCATGCTTGAATTCACTGAGCTCTTCAGAACGACCTGTTCTTTCACAAATGTTTGTAAATATGACAGCATGGGTCTGAATGAAATACCTGAATTCAAGGATTAAGAGATGTGTCCCAGTACTTTTGTCCATATATTGTATATGTACTACTTTTGGTTATCTCTTTCAACCAATAATTTTTCATTCATCTCACAACCCACTGCTACTAGCCTAAAGGTGACTGAATGAACTAAACTGAAGGAAACACGACAGACAATAGACAACAATCACATGAAAATGTTAGGGTCTAACCCTCTGATGATGTTCCGGCACAAAACAATTCCGAACATTAAAAACTGAATTTTCATGTGCACACAACCAGAGGATTAAAAGTGTAAAATATTCACAGTTTTTCGGAGCCCCAGAAGCTCCCCCCCGTCCCCTACTGCCCCTGCTTTCAATGCTCCAAGCATCTCGGTAGATAGCTATAGTCTGCACGCACTTCACCAGGCAGCTACTACTTACTTCATGCTGTTTGTCTCGCTATTATACCCATAAACACACGTTTGTTTCTTTTTGGTTTCTATCTATATTGTCGTTATTTTTTCATATCACTGAGATGAACTCAGACTAACTGAGTTCTCTCAGACATGTCTCTGCAAATATTGTGGGAGTACCATGTTTGTTTACGGGGGCAGGGGGTTTGGGCTGATTTGGTCCCTCCCAATGCTGACACCAAACAAACTTCCTCGCTGTGGAAGCCATGATGTTGGTATAATGTACCTTCAGGAAGCTCTGCAGAAGTCCTGTACACAATATGAATGCAGACAGTGCATAAACAAGAGTAAAACCTTAATTATAACCTTTTAAAATACTCACTAAACACTAAGATCACGTCCCACATAATGACATGCAGTTTTAATAGATGGCAGTTCAATCAGCTAACAAATTTTGTGGCACTGGAAGCCTTTTACACTCTTACACTGAATAAAAGGTAGACTAAAACACCGAAATTACCTTTAATTTTCACAGAATCCCCCCTAATATTAATATGTCTGAGGTCATTTCCAGTAACATTGATGCACACAATGCCAGCACTTGCTTATCACCTAGACGATGAGAATGGAAACCATGGAAACGCAGAAAGCTGTCTTTCCTTCCTCTTAAGGCTGGCCAATACAGTAAGAGCATGTGGGCGTGTCCCTGACCCTGTCTCAGCTCCACATCCCTCACACGGTGTTATGGGTGTACAGGGGGTGGCAGGCATCGCCTGGGCATCTTCAGAGCCCCATGAGGCCAGCTCAGGGATGGGCACGTGGGGAATTAGCTAACCATGCTATAGGTGACATTGCATAGAATAGCGTCCGATGGAGAAACAAACTTAGGAGGTTCAGCCTAGGCCAGCTGGCGGAAAGTTTAATCTGACGGCAAAGGCCTAAAATGGCAGCCAATGGGAAAGGCCAGCCTGTGCAATGCAGCACCCTAAGGGCTCCTCTGTTCTGGTCTTTAGTCCCTACTATTACCCTGCCAAGCTTCGGATTCTCTTTCTTTGAGTAGATCAGGGTGTCCCGCCTCCAGTCTGCAGAGGGTATTCCCCCAAACTGTGCAGAGATGGGGGTCTTGGGGTGGGGTTGGTAATTTTTCAAAATTGAACTGTATATTTTCTGAGCAACACCCCCCAGTTCAAAAGTTTAACTGCCAGCTCTGCTCAGGATTTACTTTAAACCATGGGATTACAGTACAAGTCCTTGTCAGTCCAGCAGTACAGTCCAGCTGCATTCCCAGCTGACCCCCATCTCAGTGGCATTTTAGTAGACCTTTCACCTTATTATGGTGTCATTATAAAACTAGCAGAAGAGCAAAATTTTGTAGCAGGGAACTATAGATGATGATTAACACAATACTTTCATAAAAGGGGGGGTCCCATGCTTGTTTGCACGTCTACAAAGAGGTCCAAGGAAAATTCAGGATCTCCAGAACAAAGCACACCGTGCAAACTATGCAAAAATGCCGGAATCCTGTAATATCATGAACAGCAACTGATACAAGCCTGCAAGAAGAAACTTTTAATGAAAATGTCTTGCCTGCTGTGAGAGATTGATACTCTTCCAGGGCGAGATATTAGGATGCATTTGAGTAAAAGTAATTCCCTTTCAAAAGTTGCTGTTATTAGTTGCCATCGCAGCTACTTCCATGCTCCAGTGGAGATGTTTCTCAGATGGAGTTTGGGGCTTAACTGTAGACAGCAGGGTGGTGGTTTTAAAGCGCAGCTCTAGAAGACACAGATGCATTTCCAACGGGATTCTGTTTTCTGATGTCATTTTACAGTATGGGTCACTGGTGGGAGATTAAGCCCTGCAGTTTTCAGCCATGAGGCAATCAGTATTAATGTCAGAAGTTTTAAAATAAAAATGATTCCAATACATAACAGTTTCCCATTTGTTGTTTAGAATGATGAACATCATGATGGAGGGGGGACCTTCTATTCCATAACTCAGTAGAAGAGAAGCTGTTTTGCTATTTGAATCATGAATTTAAGTTTCTAAACTACAAAGCAAACATCTTGAAGAGGAGCACTTTTCTTTTCAATTTTTAATTATTATTGTGAATTTGTAAAAACGTTGTCTCTGACTCAGATAATTAGTGAGTAAAAAGAGAGCTTCCTGTGGTGTTTCCCGTTAGAAGGAAAACCTTCGTGGCCTCGCTCTCCGAAATGTGCTGCAAAATTCAGGTTTTTAAAGGAATCCATCATTTTCATATCTGCAGTGTGATCAGTTATATCAACAGGGAAGATAATAATGTTACAAAATGAATCACTATGTAAGATGCACACCACTGTGGTACAAAATGTGACATTTAAGCATTAACATTGAAAGAGTTTTAAATTCTAATAATAAGAACTGTTTGTGCATTTTGTTATGAGCTGGACTAAAGTAGAGCAATAGAAGTGTGCATCTATTTCCAAATGCACACATTTTCAAAAATGTCGCATTACTTATAAAAGCAGCTGGTCAGTTAGCTCTAACTAATGCACTTTCACACAACCCAGCAATACACTCAAGAGGTATAATTACCTGAAGTATTGCGCTTTTCCAAAAACTCCCCCCACATATGTGGAACAATTCAAATAACACAACTTAATGTAATCATACTATAATAACAATTATAAGCAGGTAGCTATGCCAGATGAAGGTGTTGTTTTTCACAGCCACAGTTTCAGAGCTGTTTATTGTACGCACAGCACATATTCCCCCTTTTTCCATTTTCACTAACTCTTTATGAAAAACAAACAGGCATAAGCTGTCGATACTGATTAAATTTCATGAGGCCAGACTGACAGGTCGTCACTTACTCCTCGCTATCAGACAGTGAGGTGGCCGTTCTTTCTCAATACACCTTTCAACAGTGTGTATCACCACAAAAAGGGAAGGGCAGTCACCCTTGTGCCGGGTCCGAGGCCAGCACCCTGGGTTTCAGTGTATATAATGTAGTGTATACATCTGTGTGGTGCTGATACTGTGGACTTCACTGCTCCATTAGGATGTGAAGGGCATTGCAGTCAATGATTAAAACATAATTATATAATTAATTCAAGGACAATCTAATAACTATGCGTCTCTGGATTCTGCCAGCACAGTGTTCCACACCTGGAAGATCGTTTAATTACAAACTTATTGGGGTGTGGAAAAAAACATGAATAATCAAAATGGCACCAGACTAGTGTGAAAGTTTGAAACTCCTTACCCTGTAACACACACTTTGGTTTAGAAATCACCTTAAGTTATTATTTTTTTTGTACTCTTTCTGGACCTTATACGAAATTTCATATAGAAGACGCTTCATTTAATTTTCTAGTTTTCAGCAGCTGATTTAAAACTCTAATATTGGATAAAGTGAGGCAAACAGGGCAAATGACTTTATAGCCGGGGAGCTGCGGCTGTGGGTACCAGAAATGCAATGTAATTCACTGCAATACTGCACCACTATCAGTGATGAATGCTGATATTGCAAATGTTACGCCTGTATTCCACCGAATCGCAGACTCATTATTTAATAGGACATATTTCAGCACCCTGTGGGCCTAAGATCTAGAAGACAGTGAAAATATCAGCTTACTACACTGCATTTGCAAAGGACACCAAATTCATATGGAATCCAATAATGTCCATATTGCGAGTGAGCGATATGTTGAAATGAAACTTCATTTACTATTTATACAAACATGAGCACAGGTACGTTATGTTAGTTTTTATGAATCCCAAGTATTAAGTGCCTGTACACACTGTCATAATCAGCTGACAAAATAACATTGATTTCACTGCTTTCTGACTTGGGAAACTGCCCCCCCCCCCACTCCTCTGCACTCCTCGGCTCTGTCTTGTCCCCCGGAAAAGAGAATATTACAATATTTTAACTAAAAGACCACCAAAATAAAAATAAGTTAGTAAATATAATAGATGTAGTTAAGCTTCTTTGATGCATATATCAGTGAAGTGGAACGGTAGTTAATGTATTTGCATTATTACATTTTAATCTTTGCCCACCTTAAGCAGGAGAGCTGGCATGCAATATTTCTATCACCTTTTATCTCACAGCACAGAGGCTGTGATCTATACAACATTGTCCTGTACAGGTGGTATTACCTCTCCCCTGACATGGTTAGCGATCAGGCCAAACTATCAGTAAAACCACAGGGTTCCTGTTCCTACACCCGGGCCACTGCTATCAGATTAGGTGGTGGAGGCAGACTGGCATGCTGAGCCAGGACAGTGGGATGAAATGTTATGGCTGGAGCCTGAGGGAGAAATAGCAGCTGAACTCCCCTAGGCTGCGTGTTCCGGTATGTTCCAGCAGCGCGGCAGATCTTACCTGCAGTCAATCACAATCCGATGCAGTTGACTTCTCATTATACTGTAAGCTACGCACAAAGCATTCATACATTCATACATTATTTAGCATTACTGGCTAACCTAAAGCATTTTACAAAACGAGCACTTTCTGTAATTAATAAATACGGTTTTCAGATTATATAGCGCTGTGCTCATAAAACGTTTGTTTGTTTTGCTGGTTCTCACTCCAACGTTTTGCGCTGCCGGCAATAAGGCGAGGAAACCACAGGTCATATTGAGGAGGAGAAACTTCAATGCGGTGGGATTTTTAAACACCGCTGAACTGAACCAGGCATGTACATGAAGTCATTTGTTTTTATTAGGACCATAATCAGAATTCACCTTATTGGCTAAGCTGAGGCGCCATGAAAGTCTTGGAAGTATGATTATTAGGTGACTCCAAGGGGCCCTGAGTGACAGGGACCCTAAAAAATTTGGAATATAATTGGATTGATCTGGGTTGGGGGACCCGGTGTGATAGGCTTTCATGGGGCCCAAAATCTGTAGCAGCGCCCCTGTGGCCAAGTATATATAGTATACTAGATAGTTGTGTTGGTGGTATTGATAAATGCATACCAGATAACACAGAACATGATTAATAAAACACATTACAGTCAATAGATTGATACTAACAAAAATAAGGGAGATGCCTTGTGCCCTGCTATGGACTGGCATCCTGTCCAGGGTGTCCCCTGCATTGTGCAGTGTGATGGACTGGCATCCTGTCCAGGATGTCCCTTGCCTTGTGTCCTTTGATAGACTGGCATCCTGTCCAGGGTGTCCCCTGCCTTGTGCCCTGCTATGGACTGGCATCCTGTCCAGGGTGTCCCCTGCATTGTGCCCTGCTATGGAATGGCATCCTGTCCAGGGTGTCCCCTGCATTGTGCCCTGCTATGGACTGGCATTCTGACCAGGATGTCCTCTGCCTTGTGCCCAGCTATGGACTGGCATCCTGTCCAGGGTATCCCCTGCATTGTGCACTGTGATGGACTGGCATCCTGTCCAGGATGTCCCAACCTCACTGGGGACTCTAGGCCCAACCTTACACAGGACTGTAGCCCCAACTTTACAGGGGCCCCTAGCCCCTACCTCACTGGGGACTCTATGCCCAACCTTACATGGGACTCTAGCCCCTACCTCACTGGGGACTCAGGCCCAACCTTACACGGGACTCTAGCCCCTACCTCACTGGGGACTCTAGGCTCAACCTTACATAGGACTCTAGCCCCTACCTCACTGGGGACTCTAGGCTCAACCTTACACGGGACT
>JAODKN010000104.1:30022086-30035644 GCA_026774425.1 Petrocephalus zakoni
CCCAGTCTTATTGGCTGATTCAAAAGTCATCCCAAAAGCCCGCACCCACACTGGCTCTCCATGGATCAGGTTCCCTACCCCTGCTGTAAGAACAACTAACAGGAGAAAACTCGGGCAAGCAGAAGGGCAGACGCTATGACTTCAATCACTGGACTGGGGAGCACAGGACTGGAGGGCATTTATAAGGGTTACAACAAGAGGCAGCTGGGGTGAGCTAACATAAGGGCCAGAATGTGAAGTAAGACTAACACAGAACAGGTGTAGCTAGTTAGAGTTAGCAAACGGGAGAGGCAGGAAGGCAAGGCGTGACTTGAGAAAAAGAAGGTTTGTGTACACCTCCTGGCATCAGAATGAGCCCAGTCTCAAGCTCAGCCAATCGATTTCTCAGGAAAGAAAGGAAGTTTATACCTGCTTTATTTAGCGGAAATTATGACTGACAGCCATAACATAAAAAAGGGGGGAGATTATTTGTATAAACCACTGATATACCCCACAGTCCATGAGTTCAGAATGTAAGGGCATATCTCAACATTACAGTACCGCCACTCCTCCAGGTCACAATGGGGCTACTTTCCAATAAACTTAACCTAAGGTGAAAATGCATTTTACTACAGTACACCTAACCTAACAAACATCATAGCCTAGCCTAGCCTAGCTTAATTAAACATGCTTAGAACACTAACATTAGCCTACAGTTGGTTAATATCATTAACACAAAGCCTGTTTTATAATAAAGTGTTAAATATCATGTAATCATGTAATATATTGAATAAATATGCGATGGAAATATCCATCATACAGTTTAGATATCGTAACACGGACCATCGTAACCCAGGGAGTGGCTGTGATGTGTAAGAATGTGCCGGTTTATGATACCCATATCCATATGATCAGTGTAAAAATGAGCAACTGAAAAAAATGCAATAGAAAGATAAAAACCTGCACTGAAGATTCTCTTATCATGATTCAAGATTCAACAGTTTTATTGCTATTGTTATACTTCCAAAGCCGGTGCAACACCAATATGAAGTAAATAATATAATAAAGATATATGCAATATACAAAAAGTACAATATATTTAAAAGTAAACGTATATCAGTAAAGTATAAAGGGCCAGAAGATGTAACAATATGATAATATAAAGGGCAGGAGTGACGAATGACAATTATTATGGGTTATAGCCCATACTTGCATATTGCACGCAGTGATTTTTGTGAGCCTGCAGTGGCCTGTTCTTGTGTTGCTAATGTGAGACATGTCCTTCTCTTGCCCTCATGGCCAAGAAGCTGTGGCTGTGAGTGTTTTTTTGTGAAGCCTTCTCCTTAAATCCATGGCCGGTACCAGCCAGACCTTGACTGAGACATGTAGAGTGCTTTGTCCTCTGAAACACAAAAAGTCTTCGATGGTGGAGAGCTGACCAGACCTATTTCTATGCATATTTTCCACTGCAGATTCCATTGCTGGCCTAAATAATGAATAGGTACAAGACGTAATATTTGCAGGGTTAAGTGTCAGGGTCCACACTAATCCCACAATTACAAGTGTGGATGCAGCTACAATGCTGTTACAATCACAATCACAACTGCGCTTATTGGCCAAGTATGTTGCTTGTACAGGGTCCTGTCACCACTTTTGTAAGCATCTTCCTTGGCCTGACAAAGATGTTGCAGCTTAGGAGCGAACCATGGTTTGTTGTTATTGTATGTGCAGAAGGTCTTGGTTGGCACACACACTCACAGAAACTGATATATGATGTCAGCTCGTCCATATTATCAGATTCAACTTCGAAAGCAGTCCAATCAGTGCAGTCAAAGCAGTCCTGCAGTTCCTGCTTTGCTGCATCGGTCCACTTCTTGACAGTTTTGACTACAGGCTTGGCACATTTAAGTGGTTGCCTGTAAACTAGGGGTTAGGGTTAGGGTTAGAATCCCCAAGGACAATAAGAAGGGAATCGGGAATTTTCTTTCCAGGATGGAAATCTGGTCAGCCAGCGTGCACAGTGCGCTGTTCGCGTTAGCCTGAGGAGGGATGTAATCTGGCCAGCCAGCGTGCACAGTGCGCTGTTCGCGTTGGCCTGAGGAGGGATGTAATCTGGTCAGCCAGCGTGCACAGTGCGCTGTTCGCGTTGGCCTGAGGAGAGATGTAAACTCCGACCAGGATGAAGGAAGAAAATTCCTGCGGCGAATAAAACAGTTTGCAGTTGATGAGGAAAGATTCCAGGTTTGGGCTGCAGAATTTCTGTAATACTGTGACATCAGTACACCAACCTTCGTTAATGTAGAAGCAGATTCCCCCTCCTTTTGATTTCATCGAGAGTTCCGTTACGCGGTCCGTGCGGTGAAGTTGGAAGCCCGGCAGAAGGTAGGAAGGTAATGGAGGTACAATAACAGAAAATACAGAATGTCTCAGATATTAAATCCGGATTTTCTTTGGTGGTATTACATCTGTCGAGTGCTGCCTGTACTTTGAACAATGGCTGTTAAAGTCTGAAGCATAGTGTTTCCTAACCCAGTCCTTCAGGCCCCCCAGACAGTGCACGTTTTTGCTTCCACCCAGACAGTGCATGTTTTTGCTTCCACCCAGACAGTGCACGTTTTTGCTTCCACCCAGACAGTGCACGTTTTTGCTTCCACCCAGACAGTGCATGTTTTTGCTCCCGCCCAGACAGTGCACGTTTTTGCTCCCACCCAGACAGTGCACGTTTTTGCTTCCACCCAGACAGTGCACGTTTTTGCTCCCGCCCAGACAGTGCACGTTCTTATTCCCACCCAGAGCGTGTTTTTCCTCTAACTGTACCAAGCTTTCTCATTCCTCTCCAGCTTTGTCTTCCAGTTATTTTTCATCCAGTCCCTCCATCCTTACTCCAGTGTCACGGTGTGAGGAGAGGAACAACCTAAGATGCAGGCTGTCAGGGCAAAACCCCTCACGGGGGCGTTTATTACCAGGATACGGGAAACACAAGAACAAACACAATGGGCAGCATTTACAATGACTGGACAGGGATCACAAGATTGAGACAAACTAATGTAGGGAGCCGATCAAGGAGCAAACACAAGGCAGGTGTGCTTGGTTAACAAGGGGATACATTACACCAGGGCAATGCTAACAAGACTCAGGCATGGCTGCTTAAGAGTCACGCCTGAGGGAAACACGGGGAATAGACACACAGGGCGAGGCTGATCGTGACATCCAGCCGGCACAGGGTCATGCCGTAGGCGTTTAAATACTCTTACAGATCGAAACACTGTCCTTTTTAGTTAAGCGCCTCCCTGATGAGCACCTGTGTTTGACAGATGCTATATAGTAATGAATTAAATTAAATTCCATAATGAAAATGTACATAATATAACACGTTAAACAATATAGCAAACATTGATTTGATAGCTGTGTTGTGGCATTGCTTGCATGGCTTTTATCATGTCAGGTTGGGGGTGGTGTGTGGCTCAGTGGGTAGGGTACTTTGCCTCTGGTTAGAAGGTTGCTGGTTGGCAGAATGATATCGCCTTTGGGCCCCTGAGTGAGGCCCTTATCCCCCTACTGCTCTCCAGATACCAGATAAATAGCTGATCCTTCTCTCTCAGCTCTGTGTGCACACAATTTGGGATATGTGAATGAAAGCATTCTAACATACATGTACCTATCCATCCGTCCATTTGCCGAAATGGCGTATCCCATTCAGGGTAATGAGGGGTCCGGAGCCTTTTCCAAAGGCGCAAGACAGGGAACAACCCAGGAGGGGACACCAACCCATCCTAGGGCATGCTCATACCTACGGACAAGTTTTTGGACTGTGGGGGGGGGAGCCAGAGGAAACCTCATGACATGCAGAACATGCAAACTACAGACATGAGAGAGACTCAAACTCAGGTCCCACTTGTCTAAAGCAATAGCGCTATCCACTGGGCCACCACACCCCCCACTTGCCTTGGTGCAGATAACAAATAAAGCCTCATTTCATTGCTCAGGGGACTGACTGACCCTGATTTCCCAAACAAAACTGACATCAGTTTTGACGGAGGTGCATATTTATGTGCACAAATGCGCAGCTGATATGAACTGATGCAAAAAATACTCATTTATATTTCTTGAAAAACTTCAAAACTGAAGTTTCTTACATAGCGTGGTAAAGGAAGGGACATCGTCACATACAAAGTCACAGTGAGCAGTTTGGGGACATTTCTGACTGTTACATCAAGGGGCTTTGTACTCCGAATGTGATACATTTTCAGATCTGAGCAAGAGCTGCTGCATTCTATGTATTATATAACACAGGGATGCAAATTATATCAAGATAAGTCATCCACCCTGCTGAAAAATCCAGCAAAGACCAGCATAGCTGCTTACCAGCGTGACCAGCATGCTGGTTATACCAGGATATGTTGGTTATACCAGGACACCCTGGATGGGATGCCTGTCAATAGCAGGGTACAGGGCAGGGGACACCCTGGACGGGATGCCAGTCCATCATAGCATACGAGGCAGGGGACACCCTGAATGGGGTGCCGGTCCATCACAGGACACAGAGCGGGGACACCTTGGATGAGATGCCGGACCACCACAGGGCACAGGGCAGGGGACATCCTGGATGGGGTGCCAGTCCAGCACAGGGCACAGGGCAGGGGACACCTATCTTACCTATCTTCATGGCAATTCTTAGGACATGCTTGCTAACCTGAGACAAACAAAAATAAGTGCATGAGCTTGCTGTGAGGCAGAGCACTGCACATTCAACTGGTTATCTGCTAGGTCAGACATCCATACTGCGAGCCCTTTATTTGTTCTTCGAATTACCTGAAATCCTGTTTGGACATGAGCTCTGTAAGTGGACGTCAAGCCTCTCAGTGTCATTGTGACTAGTGCTGGGTCACAGTGACCCTGAAGCCCATCCCAGGAGGAACAGGGCACAGGAAACCCAGCATGGGGACGCTAGTTATTCCTAGCCACAAGTTTTTGGGAAGCAGGAGGAAGCCTTGTAGGCAGAGCTCGTTGAAACAAGTCGTAGTGACCTTCATAGAGTGTCGATTTTAGGAGTGAATGTATTTCTGGAATGTGCAATGGGTCTGTTCCCGTATGTGAGTATGAGTCAGTAAGGAGGGCAGTGTATGGCTCAGCAGGTACGGACACTCTGTCTGTGATCTGAAAGTCACTAGCTCAAACCCTGGAGTCAGCAGAGTGATGTCACCACTGGGCCCTTGGACAAGGTCCTGAGAGTGTGGTGGTAATACTGCTCCAGTAAGAGTACGGACTCAAACAGCACAGCAAGGCTGCCATCTCTGAAATGCAGTTAGCTGGGTTTGGAAGTTTATGCTGAACAATGATGTCAGAAGGTTGATTGAAGGCAGAGCATTTGGTAGAGAAAGTGCACAGAAGTCCCATTACTCTGTCCATTGTTATTGTTTGTGGCAGGTTATTTTATTTATGCTGGAATGAATGCAGTATAGTATGTTGGAATAAATGGCTCTATTCAATAAGTATTTTCATAATGGTAATAACAGAAAAAAAAAGATTTTTCCAAAGGCTTGTGTTTCTAAAAACTTCAGTTTCGTGATTTAGATACGTAAAAAAAAATTATGTGATGTGTGTGTGTGTGTATGTGTGTGAGAGAGAAAGTGAGAGAGAGAGAGAGAAAGAGAGAGAGAGAGAGAGAGAGAGGGTCCTGTCCAGGGTATTCCTTCCGTTTATTGTGAACTTACACGGGGTAAGTGGTTTGGATGAATAAAGAGAAAATATGTAATTATGAATAATTATAAATAATTACATATAGCCACACAAAATGTTTTAATAGTGCCTAATAGTGCCTGATTTAATGGAAAAGAGTGCAGATTCAATTCAACGTTTAAATGTTAAGTTTTATTTTAGCTTGTATGGGTCTAACACTGTTGGTCTTTTGAATGCAATTTGTCTTTTGTATTTTGTTTGACAGAAAATCAGATAAGCAACTGGTGAACTTGTTGAATAGTATATGTCTCACAGCTGCTGGTTATGTTTTTTTGAGCACATATCGAAAAAAAAAGTTTATTCTTCGAGTTTGCGCATGTTTGGCACCCTACAAAGACAAAGCGGGAATATTTGTCATGCATTGTTATATTTTTAAATTACTTATATTTTAATGAAATACATTTTTCTAATGCCAGTATCTTGTATTATATTTTGTTTGTTTTTTATTTATTGTAATGTATTTGTAATTTGTAACAAAGTACTTTTTGATGTTCTTGTGCCTATCTCTGGCTGTACAAATGGGGAGTGTTTAAATTAAAACAAAGGGCTCCGTTTATGGCCGTCATTCTGGCTAATTGTGCATTTACAGCCACTCCAAACTCCAGAGGTCTCGGTCTTGTTGTGGACTCAACCCTTTAAGGTTTTGGTCTTGACCCGGACTCAATATAGGTGGTCTTGTCCCCATCCCTACCCACGATCTAACACTAACTCCATATGTATATATTTCAATGGTGGCTAATTTTACCTATTTAACATTTTTAGGTTGTTGTTTTTAATTTATTTCAGTTATTCGGCAGACACATTTCTCCTAAATGACCCAGAAGTGAAAATCAGAGAAATGCATGCCAACAGCTGTTGGGGTTAAGGGCCTCGTGAGGTCAGAAGCCCAGTGAAGATATGAACTCTGCCTGCCACAGGAATTGAACTCACAACCTTACTGAAATGGGCTCAGATCCCTACAACCCTGCTCAAAATTCATATAAATGTTTAATCCCATTTCATGTAACTTATATTAGTACATGTTATTTATTTATTTAAGGATTAAAATTTTCAGAAAAATGCACAATGTTCCATTAATTAAGAAAACTCTAGGTCCTACTGAAGGGCTTTCAATAACCTCATTCATCAGAAATACGTATGTTTTTTTTACAGTCCTGCATGGCATCAAAGCTTTTGGCTGGAATAAATCAAGACTTTCTCTGGTAATTACAGAATTTCAATTTTATAACCTACCCAAATTCTCATTTTCACTTAATGTATCTGATCATAGGTGCTAGTTCATGCTTTAAGTGACACACATATTATGATCTTGTTTTTTGTTGCATATATATTTTTTTTGTTAAAAGAACTTGATTTATTTATTTCTTAACGAGGCCTGTCAGAAAAACCAAACTCCAAAAGATCCATATGAAGTTGATATGAGGGTAACTATCGACTTTATGATATCAATCGGCATCATAACCTAAAGGCCTTTTTTCAGAAAGGTGACCCCTGCCTTGTGCCCTGTGACAGACTGATGTCCCAACCAGGGTGTCCCCTGCCCTGTGATGGACTGGCGTCCCATCTAGGGTGTCCCATCCAGGCTTGCATTCTGTCCAGGGTGTCCAATGCTGCCTGGGATAGCCTCTAGCCCCCCACATGAACCTGACCAGGATAAGCAGATAGACGATGGATGGATGGATTCATTTCTATGTCCACCTAAGCCACTGGTCATATGCAGTGCTACTATACTGTAACTGATACTTCCCAACCTCCCCCAAGAGACACTAAGAAAAAATCTAAATGATTTTATAAATGTAGCAGCTAATGCTGTTTGCCCAAGTACAAGATTTTTTTTCCTGGATTAAGCCCAACTTGAAATTACACACAGCAGCCTGGTTCCAGTTCGCTGAAGATAAAGAGAATTGGTTTAATGAGCTGCTTACTCTTGGTGACTGAATCTATACATTAATTAATCTCCTGCATTAATGTTATGTTTTGATGAAATCTGTCAGAAAGCCCATGGCTCTGGAAACATCAGATGTAAACATTTAATGTCTCCTGTGAACCTCTGTAGGCCTGGACACCTTGTGGCCTGTCAAATATCTCAGGGACAAGCGTTAGCCAAATGTAACGCGACCTGGGGTCAAGGCCGCAGGGAAGCCCGAGGCGGCAGCGTGTCGCAAACACGCCTGGCTGCGCCGAAGCCTTTGAATGTTCCCCTGGCTGTTTGCTTGTGCATTTTCACAGTGACATTTGATAAAGGGACCTTTTCCTTTCTACCCGGACGGACTCACAACACTGCGGAGATTGCATAATATGTTTTGGCAGATAGTGTACAGCGAAACAATGGTGGCGGCGGCCCGCTGTACATAAATGGGGTGGGGCTGGTGATGGGGGGGGGGGGCATCCGAGGGTTAGGCCGCTAAATCAGCTCCATTCGCAGCTCTCAGGGGAGTCAGCTGATCACTTTTGGGGCATCCAGGTCTGGTTGTGAGAACGGTCTATGTGCAGGGTTGCCAACTCTCATGCGTCTGACCCTCACACGTGCTTGCACACTTGCACACTTTCACACTATCGCCCTCACACAAGAAATATTACAGCAAATCAGTATTATTCCATTATGAACCTAAAATTGGCCACATCAAAAGCGTTGGGGTACTTTGCATGCGCTACTGACTATTTAGAAAGTAATAAAACAGTTACATACATCTAAATACATATGCATGAGTGTGCAGACTTGTCTCGAATTTGAAATCTCACTCCGGCCGGCTGACCAAAGTTGGCGACCCTGTATGTGTCCGCTGCATTCTACCGTTAGCGAGGGATGTGTTGGGGGTCTTTTCTGCATGAGTCCTTTCTGCATTAGTAATAGTGTTTATATATGCACACAGGTATAGTAAATGACTTCTGCAATGTATTCTGTCTTAAAGCTGTGGCTAGGCTGGAATTTGATAACGGGTGGTTCATTTTAAGCGTGACAAAAGCCCTATCAGAATCACAATCTTTATTGCCATACAATCAAGCCCAGTGGAGATTTTTGTTGGCACAGCTTGTTACCACTGGGGACACAATGAAAATAGGCAATTAACAATTAGGCATCTTGTGGGCAGAGAGTAAATGCAATAAATGCATGTATGTTGTTACTAAATAATCCATTATCAAAAAGTGGGCTCATTCATTATTATGGGGGGGATAAGTTGTGTGACCATTAATATGGCAGGTACCCCCCCCCCAACACACACACACAGTGCTCCTGGCTTTTGATGCTTTGCAGATGCTTATGCCAAACTGATTACCGCTTTTTACTGAAAGATGTTGTACTCTATAAAATACTGTAAATCCTTTTGAGTATAAGGAAATCACATCTTTTACGTTATTTTTCGCTCTTAATTTGAGTAGATGATCCGTCTAGTGGGGTGGCACAGTGGTGCAATGGTAGGCTCCACCCCCTGCTCCACGTGTGGAGTTTGCGTGCTCTCCCCCTATCATCGTGGGGTCGTCTCCAGGTACTCCAGTTTCCCATAATCTAAAAACGTGCTAATGGGAATTGGAGATGCCAAAATGCTCATAGGTGTGGACAGTGTATTTGTCGTGTGATGAGTTGGCGCCCCATCCTGGGTGATTCCCCACCTCGTGCCTGTAGCTTCCGATATAGGGTCTGGCCCCCCATGACCGTGAATAGCTGAATAGACCATGAATAGTGGGTATAGAATGGATGGACTTATCCAGTTTCATTCCACACTGAACATACGGGCCTTGGCTGAAATCATTCTACTTTTTCTGCTTAGTCTATCAAGCGGTACATTTCATCCAAAACCGTTGAATTTATCCTGCTAAAAACTAATATAAATTCATTTTTATGATCATTATCAATATATGTAATATTAAATATCTACTAGCTGATACCATTTGATAAACGAACTTAAAAATCGCAGATTCACATATAAGAGTTGGAAGAGCATGCTTTGCTGTCCTTCATTCAGAGTTAACAACCAGCGTGGTTTTTAATCAAGGATTACCGCTTAAATTATTTTGCGACTATTAAGGGGGAAGTGTTGTGTGTGCCAGAAGTTAAGTGTTTTTAGAGTACATTTTGATGTACGAAATGATAATGACCGCATTGGTAAAACATAACTCTCTCCTAATGGAAATCGCAGGCTCATTAGAAGTGCAGTCATGCTATTCAGAAAGATAGATCAAATCGATATTTAAAAAGAGATACACAAAGTTTTTGCACCCACGTCCCGGGCCATTACGTCGGCCGTTTTGTTTAAGTGTGGGGAGTTAGGGCTGTGCTGTGCGCCTCTGTGGCTGTTTTCCTCAGTCATGCTCAGCGACTTTGTTCATTTATGTAACGTTTTGTTTAGGACACGCTTTTATACAAAGCAACATGAGAAAGCAGGTTCATCCAGACTCTGGAACAATTCAGGGTTAAGGGCCATGCACAGCGTCCAAACCTGCTGAGCTACACATTGACCTGCAGTCGTACATTAAAAACGTAGTTTCAAGAAAAATACAGCCCACTTGAAGATTCGGTACAATCTTAAGATTGAACTCCTTAAAACAGCTGGCACCATCATCGGTTTCTCGTGGAAGAAATGGTCACAAATTACGTTAGCCAAATGTAAAAAGTAAAAAGCTCTGTAAAAATTTCCTACAGAGAGCGTACGAAAAGTAACACTTGGATATCTGTTAGATTTTTTCATCCCAGTTTCTCTTTTACAGTAACATGCAATTTGCCCTTAGTATAGTTTGTCAGTTTCTGGTTCAGCCTGCGGTTTAAGCCCAGTGATGAAGTGTAAATGAATCAAAATGCATTCACAGCAAAGGGAAGAGTGAACAGCACATTTATCAGAACTGTAGAGGCTTGGGGGACAAATCCGAAAGCTAAGACTGAGCCAGGGGAATCTCTATCATCCCCAGAATGTGACTGTTTGTTGTAAATTACATTTTTAATTAACACATTTGCCACAAAATGCCACCGGGAATCAATGAAGTACTGTATATACAGATTAATTGTAAAAGGGTAATTCAGTGAACTGGTCACTCTTTCAGGATTAGACATTTAAAACGCAATGACTCATGGACGATCTGACCACAACAGTTTTGAGATGATCACATTTGTTTTCTGAGGCATCTCCAAAAATAATGTACTTAAATGTCCACAAGACTTACCCCTCGAACCTCCTGATGTCTTGCTAAAATAATTATATAATGGAAAGGAAGACATATTACTGATTCCTCAGTGTAATGGTAGGTATACTGTACCTGGAAGAGGCATATTACCATATTATCACAAGAAATAAAACATAGTTATAATGAACTGCAACTCCTTTGACGAAAAGGTACAGTCATTTTATCCTTTTCTGGATATTTTTGTAAACCATTAGAGGCAGAGCTGATAATTCTCATCATTCTCTTTTAGGTCCTCTGAAGAAGAGGAAAAATGTGTCTTCACTCTATAGCCTAGCATTGAAGCGCAAGGTGAGATATTCAAATTTTTGTTATATTTCATTGTCTGGGACAGAGATGCGATTGACTATATGCAACATTTATGGAAAATTTGCCTTGTACTCTAGAAGAGCCTTTGAAGATTTCTCTACAAAGTCTACATTACAAAATGATGGCTTCGTAGATTAAATTATGTGTCATTTTTGTTTACTTACTATCTGTCAGTATAGTGCTCCCTATAAGTGGCTGTATCCTTTCTAAGTGGCTGGTGCTGAACAGACATGGGGGGGGGGGGATATACAGTAGATGCTAAATTAAATATGTAGTAGCTCCAATAAAGCATCCCCCATCACTGAGTGCTCCCTCAGAACATAAAGAGCTCCCACCAAACCTAATAACAGACTTTGAGACAGAGTAAAGGTGCTCCATTGAGATGCTGAGAACAATCGTTGTGACATATGGTCCCATCTCTCTAAACCGTCGATGAGATTAAGTAGCCCGGACCTTTCCTGCAAACCCTAACCCTACCCTAGCATGAGTATGACAGCAGCACAGAGTCGTGGCAGACATGGAGATACCTGCACTTTGTACTGTAGTCATATTCATTTCCTGAGCATGTTCGTTTCTCCAGAGCAGATTCTATGGATTTTTAAGGTGGAGGACATAGAAGGGGCCATACTTCATTGAGTGGCACCAATCTTATCATTAGCAAATGCTATGTTTTGATTGAATGAGGGATGGGATGGGCCCCTGCCTGACGCCGTCCATCGTGGCTGTCTGACATTAGCTCGAGGGCCTGGTGTAGCTGTCTGCAGGGATTTTTAGGTCACTCTAGCCAATCAAAGGTCACTTCCGTATGGGAAGGCTGAAAATGGCCTCCCTGCATGGCTCTCTCTTCTGAGTCAGCGAGTCAGCGCATGATGACAAGTAAAATTTAAAGGGAACAGTCACAGTACTGGTCAAAAACAATATGGCATTTTTCAGAAAGTCCCCATTGTCTTAATTACCGCGACCCCTCCCCCAACATTATTCTGTAATATTATGTTAAGTGAGAAATATAAAAAAAACTGCTGGGATAGCAGTTTGACTCTGCCATGACTTATTGCTGCTTTAATGCATATGTCCCCTTAATGTTCCCAATACTCAGCATGTAGAAAGTATTACCTGCCTTCTGTTTTACCTTCATATGTAGCTCATTTATGGTGTGCGAGTGTGCCCAGCAATGGGCTGGCGCCCCGTCCTGGGTTGTTCCCCGCCTTGTTCCCATAGTTTCTGGGATAGTTTCCCCAGAGACCCTGAATAGGATGATCGGTTACAGAAAATGCATGTATAGATGGCTGGATGGATGTCGTTCGGTTATGCACACTGGCAAACGTTCATAACTCGGCAGCACAAACAGAGCTGGTTCCCTTCAAAGAGGCAGGTATTAAAAAAAAACATTTGCGCATTTTGAATTTTAATATAAAGCCTTGACTCAGAATCTGTGATGAAAGGAAAGAAGGTCCTGTTTGTGTCTGATTTAAAGATATCATTTACATATGAAAGTAAATGTGTTTTCAGCAGATTTATGTTAGTGATTTTGATCTATTCATTATGATTGGCCCAGTTAGTGATCCAGTTTGTGGGTTAGTGTCATGAGACAGTGTTCAGGACGTCAGCAACAGTTAATACAAATATTCTGACCTAAAATGGGTTAGGATGGTGTGCCTGTGATTTTAAGGTGACCATTCAAATCCCAGGGTCAGCAGAGTGATGTCACCATTAAGCCCTTAGCCCCCATTCGCTCCAGGGACTTTGGATATTGTTACAAATTCCATAGCTTTATTGATGTTGTGAAAAAGACTGTAAGAATCGCTTCCATTACAGAATGTACAATATGTATCAATAAGTAACACTAAAAGGAATTGTATATGTAAATTATGTTAAATATCAGTTATGGTATCTAGAAGCCATCATTAGCATGGGAGAAAATTATAATTGATGCTGCTGGCAAGACTCTGTATCTTTGTTTGATGAGAAGTTTTCACTCACATCATTTCTATCCAACACTATTTATACTGCAGTTGTGTGCATTTCTCTGTTGGCATGGCAGGATACTTTCTGCAGCCACGCTGATTAAGGGCTTGTCTTAGACACACTGCTCTGTAGCTAAGGGATTCTCATTACTGCTTTATTTCCAAAAGGCAAAGAAACATTGAGAAAGGTGGAGCCTGACAGCAGCTGCCAGACTCCAGCCAGTAACATAGAGCTTCCATACTCTAGTCAGTAATGCAGAGCTTCCATACTCTAGCCAGTAATGCACAGCTTCCATACTCTAGCCAGTAATGCAGAGCTTCCATACTCTAGCCAGTAATGCAGAGCTTCCATACTCTAGCCAGTAATGCAGAGCTTCCATACTCTAGCCAGT
>JAODKN010000104.1:30042527-30053245 GCA_026774425.1 Petrocephalus zakoni
ACGCTGCCGGCTCTATGCACTGCAGATGACCATTTACGCTGCCGGCTCTATGCACTGCAGATGACCATTTACGCTGCCGGCTCTATGCACTGCAGATGACCATTTACGCTGCTGGCTCTATGCAGTGTTAATCATCGGCTCTGCCGGAACCACTGATGTCACTTTTAATTATAATCAACGAACACGGATTGAGTGTTTATTTGGTAGCAATTAAATTTAAATTGTATGATAAACAATGTTAGGTTCAACCTACAGTTTAAAATTGATTACATCTTATTTTCATTGATGTATTAATGTAAAACATTTTTTATAAAAAAAATAAAACAACATTTAAACCTAACCTTGCCTTTTATCTGGACCAATCTATATAACCTATATGACTTTGAATCTTCATTATTTTGTCCAGCAAGTATTCGGCAATGATTTTTCTCTAGAAGGAATTCAGTGACATGAAAAGTTGATTTGCAAGGCAGTAATCCAAACCTGTCAAATAGGGTTTAAAATAGTCAAATGCCAGCTATGTGCTAAGGGAATTTAATGACGCATTGGACAATTCACATGTTTGGCCCAGTCTAGCTGAAAAGAGGAGCTAGTCTGCTACATAACTGCTCTCCAAACTTAAACTACTGCATGGTACTGTGCAATGAATTGGTACGAAGGAGTTCAACAACACCATGGGTTCTGTCCGCCTGCCTAATGACAGCTGTCTGTCAGGTCATAGGTGTTTGTATTATTTTCCTTTAGAATGTATGACCACTTAATCCGATGGTGGTAGCTGGTCCATATCTGACCCCAAATGAATGACGTGGCCTTCTGGCGATTAAGCTGGATTCCCCCTTCACACTGAATGTAATATCTGGGTAGCAATATCTTTCCACCTATCTTCCGTAAGCCAGAAGCAGCAGTATGGTGAGCCTGGAGCCTGTCCTAGCACTCAGGCAGCACGGATGAGATACCTGGCAGTTGGCGGCGTCTTAAAATTCCACCTGAATGAAGGACGTAATCAAACATCCAGCCGGCACTATATCTTAACATGCACACCACAGGATAAACGTCAGCTTCTCAGCAGAGAGAGCAAGTAAGAAAGGACAGACTTCATGCATCATGCTACAACAGATGCTGACACTCTTAGTAGCAGATGAATTATTGGAATATTATTTAATGCATGGAATGTGGAAACATCCCAGATATTTAAATAACTCTGCTTTCTGATGACCCACATAGAACTTCAAGTGAATCCATGAAATAGCTTGTCAATCATGGAAAAATAAATAATACATGCTAAAATATAGCATTATGTACTAGTATTTCGCCTGAGACCTTAGACTGTGATACAGCGATGCTTATATGCTGCCAAGAAGGACCTTTTACCCGCATTTCATGATTATATAATTAGCCATCACAGTTAATTAACTGTCAGTAAACTGGTTTTAAGGTGCTTTTATCGGTTTTAGAGGCTTTGTGTGTCTGGGGGTGTAAAATATAGTCTAAGACAGGGGTCTCCAACTGTGAGAGCTACTCCTACGAGGAAAAGAGTGTGGGGGGGAGTATGGTGCAGGGTGGTGGGGGAGGCAGTGAGGGTGCAGGGCGGGGGGAGTGGCGATGGTGACAGTGAAATTAATCCTATTTCTACATGTTACTTTTTGTTACTGGTTGGCTCCCTACTAGTAGTTTGCAGTCATCACATTGGCAACCTCTGGTCTAAGAAACAGAATTGATTCATAATATCATGTTCATGAGGGTGCAACTACAAATGCCCCCCCCCCCAAAAAAAAAGAAACACACAGTTCAATTATAAGTTCAAATCCATTCAGTGCTATGCGATCGTAGTATAATGATGTAATGTAATCCCTTAGAGACAGTTATAAAAATGAGGAAATGCAGATGCATTCCGTAAGCCATGTTACATTCGGTCAACATTTCCAAAGGCTCCCGAACTCATGACTAAAGAAAAATAATCTTTTCCAAAAGCATCCAGGCTGCTAATGTTGTTGTCCGTCGGGTTTTTAGATTACCATACACCAGCAATGGGTGAGGTGCTAGATGGCAAAGGCCCTCATCTGATTCTACTTATACAATGAAACACCAAGGTCAGGTTAGGTAGCAGCAGAGGCCTGGACTTCAGATGGTCTGCAAGCTTAGACAGTTCCTCCCACCATGGTCATAGCCCTGCTTCTGATGTCACCTTATCTTGCTTTTTTGCAAGAAGTTAGTGTATGGGCTTCCATCAGAAATGCAAGTGTAGGTGCCAAGGACTCAAGAGGCAGCTGTGGATGCCAGCCAAAAATAATGTAACAATGCATTTGATTTGTAGATCCATTGGCCATTTTGTTATATAGGAACATCGAGGCTTGGAGATATTCTTGCAAAATTGAAATACTGAACTGAAATATCTTTACTGTGGATTATAGCACACAAAGAATGTCTGATTCTAATTTTCTGGGTTTGCTTCAGAAAGTCCAAAGTATCTCTAAGTATCCCGAGCACCAGGGTTTTCTATCAGGCACTAAGCTAAGAAAATCATTGGCGCGGCCCACCCAGCTGAACCAGCCGCACAAAGAGGTGAATAGCTTCTCTGTGACATTATATCTCTTCTATAGAGCCTATAAAAATACAGCAGTGCCTTCAGAATCATGGGTATTTCTTTTGGAGTCTGCTTCCAGTAACCTGGGGTCATTTCTGTATAGAGTTCCTAGGTTAGCAGGCTGGTCATGAATGGCAAATGAAGTCGGATTACTGCACGGAACATGGGCTAGCACTGGGCTACCATCGAGCTAGCACACAAACTGGCACAGGATGCATGGCTAGCACTGGGCTACCATCGAGCTAGCACACAAACTGGCACAGGATGCACGGCTAGCACTGGGCTACCATCGAGCTAGCACACAAACTGGCACAGGATGCACGGCTAGCACTGGGCTACCATCGAGCTAGCACACAAACTGGCACAGGATTCTTGCATTACTTCAGCGCTCACTGTGTAAAGCTAACCTAAGTATTTTGGCTCAGGGTTCAGCAAGGACTCCAGAGGTTTGTATTCATCTTCCCTGGTAATAACTGGTAATAGCATAGCTTTAATTAATAAACATAGTTGCCCATTGCTGTTTCATACTCCCCAAGTTACCATAAATAGAAAACCCAGATTGATATTAAAGTGAGAGCTAAATGCTAATCCTAATGAAAAGCCAATATTAGCATGTTTCATAAAGCTGTAGAGTTTGTCACATAATAACGACTCCTTTCAGTCCCTAAACCAGAAGATCACCTAGATACACCTGCCTGGTAGTTAGACCTTTCAGGAATATTCCATTCCAGCACTGGCTTTTCATAGGTTAGCTAGCAAATGTGGAGTGCATGGGCATGGCAGATTTAGCAGTTACTGATCAATCACAAAAATGCCCGAGCTGCCACTGTTTTACAGCAGGGTCATTGAACCATTGAGGCTCTTCGTGTTCCCTCACATGAATGAAGTCCCTGCTCTGACACCCTGTGCCCTGGGTACTGTATGCTGCTTTGAAAAAGATGACATTTACTGTGTTTATGCCATAGTTCACCAGGTGCCCGAACACCAATTCCTTTCTCTGCAGGTGGGAAGTGAAAAGACAGTCATACCCTCCAAATAGAGGCAACAGAGGCTTGTAATTTTGGCCTGCTAAACCAGAGATCATTAGTATCTATAATGTAGTCTATGGTGGAATCCAAAGTGCATTTGATCCCATTTGAAAGACCTATTTGAGAAATAAAATCTGTTTTCTGTCTGTGATGTGACTGTACTGGGACTTGCCAGTGAGCACTGAATGATGGCAGTTTTAGGAAGCAAACTCAGAGCATACCCTGAGGGACCATACTCAGAGGAAGCATATTCAGAGGACACATACCCCGAGGGACCATACTCAGAGGAACCATATTCAAAGAGACCATTCTCAGAGGAAGCATACTCTGAGGGACCACCCTCAGAGGAAGCATATTCATAGGCACCATACTCAGAGGACGCATACCCCAAAGGACCATCCCTAGAGGAAGCATACTCAGAGGGACCACCCTCAGAGGAAGCATATTCATAGGCACTATACTCAGAGGATGCCTACTCATTGGCTCCATATTCAGAGGACGCATACCCCGATGTACCATCCCCAGAGGAAGCATACTCAGAGGGACCAACCTCAGAGGAAGCATATTCATAGGCCCCATACTCAGAGGATGCATACTCATAGGCACCATATTCAGAGGACGCATACCCAGAGGGAGCATCCCCAGAGGAAGCATAGTCAGAGGGACCACCCTCAGAGGACGCATACCCAGAGGGACCACCCTCAGAGGAAGCATACTCATAGGCACCATACTCAGAGGATGCATACTCATAGGCACCATATTCAGAGGACGCATACCCCGAGGGACCATCCCCAGAGGAAGCATACTCAGAGGGACCACCCTCAGAGGAAGCATATTCATAGGCACCATACTCAGAGGATGCATACTCATAGGCAACATATTCAGAGGACGCATACCCCCAGGGACCATCCCCAGAGTAAGCATACTCATAGGCACCATTCTCAGTGGATGCATACTCAAAGGAAACATACTCATGAGGAAGCATTTATCTGTCAGGCAACACAAAAGATCTTGAACTTTTCATTCTCTCTCATCTTACTGATGGGTGCCACCTGGCACTGGCAGTGATTCCTGCTTCATTTATATGTACAGAAATACCACCTGGCACTGGCAGTGATTCCTGCTTCATTTATATGTACAGAAATGCCTTTACCTCCTAGTGAAGTATAATTTTCCGGTTGTGTGAGTGTTAGTCAATACTTTTGTTTTTGTACAGGAACAATGTGGCACAAATAGCATTTTTAGTCTCACTGGAACCATCACCATGCTACCATCTGTTGCGACATCAGCTCAAGCGACTAAACACAGTCGTACGTCAGAAAATGGCTCAAATTACCCTAAGTAAACCATATCTCTTCATACCTTCCATATCTTCACATCTCCATATCTTCATTAGGTACATTACCTGAAGTGCTCATGTCTGTCTGGTGGCCTTGGCATTAGTCAAGATTTAAGCCCCACTTTACCATATTTAGATTTTCTTGTATTCCAACTACATCTTTGCCTTTTAACAGAATAATTCAGGAAATGTGAATAATAGCGAAAAATAAACGTTTGCTTTGAGCCAAACAGTGCTCCTTTACCCATAAGCCTCTGCAGGAAATGGAAGAGCCCCACTGATCACCTCCAGCATCCCACAACCAGCATGAAATACAGGCTCTCCCACAGCAGCAGTGAATTATAGCAATACTAAAGGCTTTTGGGGAGTTTCATCCCTAAAAGCAGATTAGGCCTCAGTGCCTGTGTTCAAAGGGTTACTGGGTCAAACCCTCTGTTTGGCAGAATGGCCACATCTCTGTTGGACTCTTGATCAAAGCCCCCAAACCCCCCATAAGTTCTCCAGTGGTGCTGGATGGCAGACCCTGCACTCTGACCCCAAGCTTAAATCTCACCATTACATATGTGTGTATGTGTCTCAAAGGAGAGTAAGATGGGATATGGGAAAGCCAACACATTTCAACGTACCTATTTAGGTGGCATGTAAAGCTTCATTACATTACTAGAGGGTGACTTGGGGACCGATGTTTAAAACATGCACATAGCTTTATTACATTCATTAGATTCTGCCATATTATGCTACACTAATCTTTTCCCATACTGCTGTTCCAGCTCTATTACATGTTCAATCAAAAGTCTTTGGCAAAATGTATTGGGCTGGTGGGGAAGGCGCAATTTCACTTAATTGCATGAGTTTGAACTGCAGTGGGGAACCCATAAGGCATAAAGAGTAACGCCAACTCCTCATGCACACAGAGGCAGAGGCAGACACCCAACCCTGCAGGTGTGAGGCGACCATACTCCCCCCAGAGTCACCAAACTACCTGTCCCGTGGCTCTCAGCTTTTTAAATTAAAGCGCTTATTTCTTTGGGTATGACTGCAGAAGCACATGCAGTAATTCAGTGCCTTATGGTGCATGAAAATGACATCACCTTCAGCCTTTCAGCTGGCCTGGCATGCCGCTGGCTAAGTGTGTGCAGATGCTAACTTCCCGCTGTATATCTGAGATTACTGTGTGCCCAGGTGCACGTTCCCATTGTCAAATGCGAAAAGGGCCACAGGTGCAGAGAGAGAGTTTCTGTCCCCTATCCCATTTGCAAATCATGCTTCATTTTGTCATTATTAAAATTGGTAACATCATTGACACATTGACACAGCAAGGGAAGTGCAATAAGGGGGAGGTACTATACATACTAGTCACAATATAGTTTCTTCTTATATAAAGAGCAGTGGTGTTTACCACCACTCACACAAGGTTTCGGGCCCCTGTTGGCCACAAACAGTCACTACACTAAATATTAAATGAACTCGTTCCTTATTTAGAAGATGCTGAAGCAACATGTTCCGACTAACCAGCTAGCTAGTTATCTTTTGAATGTATTGACTAGCTATTTATTTGGTTTTTGAAACATCTGAAATTTGGAGTGGGCCCCTGGATGCAACAAACTTGCCTCTGTAGTTACAATTTGGCATGTTCTTTCCTTAATTTTCACCCTAGTCAGCCCGATTTCAGTATTATGTATAGCGTCCTGAAATTCCGACCCCCGGCTGAAAGCAGGACCATTTCCTTACAGTTCTGTTACAGTGATTACAGTTCTGTTACAGTGATTACAGTTCTGTTACAGTGATTACCCATTATCACATCTCAATGACACAGACGCGAAGAGGTAAATTGCAATGCATGGTTATTGTTGTTGTTTTTATTATATAATACAACAAAATAAAAGTGTAAATAATTATATAATTATAATATTCTATAATGTGTTACATATATACACTTTTATACACTTTTATTCACCAGGCAACCAGCATGTTTTGGTGGACATGCCCCCATTCCAACTGTACTCAGACAGCAGGATCTTCCACAACATCTTGCCATCACATCTGGTAAATAGCAGTGTGTGCTGGCACCCTTTTCTTTTGGCTGAATGGGGTTCGGGATGGGGTCAGACATTAATAGATCATTTCAGAGGTAATAATAAGCAGGCTCATTAACGTGGACAGCTACAATATGCCGATGCAAGTGATTATTTAAAAATGTGATTAAGGCGATTTGCATAGCAGCGAGGGTGAGAATTGGCCTGCTGGTTTGGTCACAACCTTCCCACGCTCATGGAACACACTTCCCTGTAATTATTTCACAAATCATCACAAATGCAAATTTTAGTTCTATTATTAATTTCCTAATAATGCCAGCTAAATGAGAATTTCAGAATGGTAAATTGGCTTTACTCTTACATAATTAACTATGGCCAATGTATAATTTATCAAACTAGCCCAAGATTTCCAAAAGATAATGGAAACAATTCAGTTGAACGGTATCAAGACAGACTAAAGAAAAACATTTTTTTTACACTTTTCTTCAGCTTCAGTCAGCGATGGAAGGTTATGGCAAGTTATTTATTAGCATCATGTCATGCACCTGGAAGGAAGTTAGCATTTAGTTGCAAAGCAGGAGCTATGATTAATAAAGTTATTTCAGCATCCTAATATTGTGTTATTGTACACACTACAGTCCATTGTTAAAATGCCAGATTTTTCTCTCATGGCTTGAGGTTTGGTTTCCTCACCTTTATTGTCTGGCTATTATTCACTATCCATTTAGACTATAGTTGCTATAAACTTGCTATGTTATTTGCCTGTTAAGTGCTGTGGGCCAGCTAAAGCTATGTAAGATGAAAAGAATTTAACTGAGAATGGCGAGAATTGTTAAAGCTACCCAGAATGCCACAGGTGCAAAAATAACAGCTCAGTACTCCAGTGGTTTTCATAAGAGCCTCTCTCGACTTGGGGTCCCACCTGGTACTGGCAAGAAATACCTAACATACCTAATAAAGTGGCCAGTGGGTATAGGGATACTGCTTTCACCGGTATTTATGACATTTATGAGGATTGTGTCTCATGGTTAGAATTTCATTTTTGGAGCTAAGCAAAAAGGAAGATCAGCAGTGATTTAATTTAGTGTGAGTCACCAGGAGTCAATGAGTTTACCAGTACATTCTATCTGTTTTATTAATATATACTCATTTGATATGCAAATACAGATGGACTACCAAATGTTGCTGATTATTTCATAATCTCAGTATATCAAACAGATTTTTATTTCCTAGAATGTCTCAAAACAGGACACAATAATGATAGATATTTATGTTCAGACACAAATGGCAGTGGAACATAAATAAATAAGCAAAGTCCTATAGATTAAAAATGAAAGACGACGGCATTAGCGACGCAGATGCCTGCGGCTGAGTGCATGTATTATGCCTGTCATGTGACTTGCCTTTTCTGTCTGTAGTAAAGAAACGTCTTCTTTGTCATTTTAAATATCTAAGTATTTGAATTTGAGAGCATTACAAAACAGAAATTGCAATGCCACCACGGAACATTGCGCTAGAACTTGTTTCCCTGTTCGGTCAAAGATCATCATTCGCTTTGAAAAACTGATTCTTGTCAATGAGGTATAATATTGTCAGAAGGATAAGAATCTATTTCCACCAAGCTGCACTTTCTGGCCAGGTCCGCATGTGCTGCCTTTAGATGCCACCATCATGCTGCTAGAGGAGGAGAAGAGCATCCTTCATATGCATGTTTCATGTTTACGGGGGCCACAGAATAGCTCCACTTAAAGACCATCAAACATGTACTGCGGCAGAGATTTCTTTTTGCTGAAGTATTTCCTCAAACTATTCTTAGCTGATTTAAAAGCTCTTAATGCTCCATCCGTTCGGTCGATAAGATCAGAGGGCCGTAAGAATCAACAGCAGCTTTCTAACAAACATTTGAAGGATATTTACGTAACGTAGAGAGAAGAGCGAGGCCACCACGCAGGAGCTGCTAAGACGCTGGACTCTGGTGGCTACAATTCGCATGTTTAAAATGAGAAGTCTTCGGGGTATTGTGTGGAAATGATCATCATTCGTTCAGCAGTTCGATAATGACTGAAGTTTGGCTTAGCGGATTAGGACTCCGTGGTTGCCAATTTGAATCTTGGAGCAGGCAGAATGCTGCTTTTGGGTCCTTGAGAGAGGCCCTTAACCCCCAAAACCTTCAGGGACTCGCTGACCCTGCACTGTCACTGCCCAAGCTTGTTCTCGCCTGTCTGAGTGTCTTTTGGAGTGCTTGATGACATAAGCGATTTTGACTATTCTGTCATGGGGATGAATAAAGTAACACTGTCCTATTCTAAAAACTTCAATCTGTTGCATTTGCTCTGTGCTGTATTTTAAAAACTGAACCTGGATTCCAAACTTTCAGCTGGGTTAAATCCAGAGGTGGAAACCTCGGGTTCAGAAAGTGAAAATCCAGACATTCTGTTTCAACCACCCAGCTGAGTACTCTGTGAACCTGACTCTTTATACTCAACCAGGCGGGTGAAACGAAATCTTGGTCTGGATTTATGCATTCTGAAGCAGAACTTACTGACATTTCTGTCGCTTTCACATCAAAGAACTTCCGTATCTATAGCAGCGTTTGCAAAACGGGCTTGTGGAGTACTGTGGTACAGGGCAAGGCTGCCGTATGCATGTGGTCATGTACAAGCAGGCCACCTCAGTACACACACTGTGCCAATTTTAACAGTGGCTTTCATCTTCCCTTGACAGTACACACTTTTAAAATATAACATCACATTAGACTTGCCTGATGAGATGAGTGCATCGCTGGCCGCATCTTGCATATAAGGTGCATCATGCGTAACAGATATAATTAAAGAAGATAAACATTCTCAGTTCTTGTGCACTTTTGGCAGAGCTCTGAAGTCTCAAGCCTCTTACACTGTGCGAGAGAAAGAAGTGAGTATAGATGGAGTTTAGCAATAGACGTGTCATTTCGAGCCTCTCTTATACTTTTGGGTATTGTTAAGATATCATGTTGAATTAAAATACAACAAAGTGCTCGGAATACTTGATTTTTTGCAGGATTAACAGACAGGGTCTGACCATTTATCTTTGCAGTTAATTTTGTCTGAACTCTTCGCTTAGAGCAAAGGTGATGCATATAAAAGACAATTTTAATGGAAATGCAGTAACAACATGTACATTTTAAAAATTGCTGATGAAACAGGCTAATTAAAGTCCAGAAGGATCCCTGAAGCTGAACTAAAACGGTGCTATAAATTTGACTGAAGGACATTCAATGCGATCTTTCGTAGTTTAGCGCGATTATTGCTGATAGAGTTTATCACTCATGAAGAGCGCAGCATCACTCCTGGGTTTTGTGAGACGACACCCCTAACTGCGGGCCAGTGCCGGGCTCAGCCAGTTTGGTATCTAGTTCAAAACCCAGGGTAGGCAGAGTGGTTTAACTGATGGGCCCTTCAGCAAGGTGCTTAACCCCCAATTGCTCCAAGCACTGAAATGTATGTTGCTTTGGGAAAAAAGCATCTGCTACCTAAATAAAAATTGGAACTACAGTGTTACATGCTTCGCCATAGGCTACTGCTGTAGTTGTGTGGTGGTACAGAAGCAATAACTCAATGATTTGAATTCTGCCTCTTGTGTGTGTGTGTGTGTGTGTGCGCGTGCACTGTATAGGTGGACATGTTTATATTACGTTGTGGGGACCCAATGTCCCCACAGTGTGATAAAAACCAGTTATTTTCTACCTTGTG
>JAODKN010000104.1:30056049-30073526 GCA_026774425.1 Petrocephalus zakoni
ACAGCTCCGAAAAGCAGACCACAGCACAATTTTCCAAATTTATGGTTATCTGTGTAAAATATATATATATATGTATTTTGCAAACTGCAGCCTGGTTCTTCTCTGTTTCTCTTTAATTAAGGGCTTCTTCCTTGCTTTATGGGACTGCAGTCATGCTTCTAGGAGCCTGATACTAAGGCCCAATCCCAAACCAGTCCCTACACACTCCGCCTCACCACTCCGCCTTCGATTGCGCGTTCCCGAGACCTGTCGCCATGTTGAAGTGTATCTCAAAGTAGTATGGGCTGAGGGGGAGTGGTCTATTATGCCCTCCTGAAGCGAGGCAGCAACGATGGTGGTTCATGCGATGCCACTGCCACTTCCATATCCCACAATTCCTAGCGCACAGGAAACAGAACAGCGTGGGAAAAAAAACGGAGTACAGGTGCAGAGCAGTTTGGTGAATGACATCTGTTTGTTTTCCTGAAAGAAAAAAAAATACACAATGTCATGTTCTTAATAATGTTTTAATCGGATTCTAACAGCACTAACAATACACATAGAAAGGCTATGTAACATGTTCTAATTCATTGCTGCAGAGAAGAATAGGAAAGCAGCTATTTGTAGCTATTTGTAGCTGGGTCATTTGGTACATCTGGTACATCTGATTTTATCATGATATGATTAAGAGAGATTTCATGTACTTTTAAAACTAGAAACCACGCGAAGAAATTTTCATACACAAACTCGATCAACATCACACCAGCAATGATGATTTACATTTCACATTTGCCTGTGTTTTTCGCTACAGATCAGATCTGGTATTTGGTACAGAAGTAATGCGTAATGTTTTATGCATGTAAACTATGTTAGCTAATTGTACAATCCTCAATATGACACGTGCCCATACTTCAAATTGCTCAGTCAGTGCAATAAGACGACGTAGCCGCCATCTTCTCGCAGTAGGTGAACTAATATGTCATTAAAGAAAAGACAATACAGCTTCTTGATGGATCCATTTTGCCAGATCACTGCGTTTCCTCTTTCCGGTAAAGAAGACTGTAAAAAGGCACTGCGAGGGCAAGTCTGTCTCAAATCTTTCTTGTGACAATTTCCTTCAGTTTAAGTGCATAGGGCGTGTTGTGAGGGTGACTCAGCCTGAGTGTGACTCGAAATGAAGGCAGAGTGTCGAGGGTGTAGTTTGGGACTGTACTAGCAGTGCACTGCACACCACTTAATGTTTCCCATTCCTTATGAAAGTCATGTCACCCTCCGATTCATGAGGCACTGCTGGATACGTTGATGGTCGTCTCTGGCATTAGATAGTCACTTCTGCCCATTACCTGGCTGCTTTCTGGTCGTCCCTAGTGTGTCCTGCTTTACATTGTTGAACCTGGAAGCAACCTGCCGCTCAGTGTAAGCTTCTGCCAGCAGAACCAGGATTAAACCAGGATTTTAAAATGCAGATTTTTGTTTTAAATTGTGCTGTGGCATCTTAATTTTTTATGGAGCTGTAATTGGATTGGTGTAGGTTGAGGGTCCAATGTGATATCCAGTTTGATGCCCAAAATCTGTAGTAGCACCCCTGAATGAATCTATCTATCTATCTGCCTGCCTGCCTGCCTGCCCGTCCACCTGCCCATCCGTGGTCATATGGTCCTAGTGCATGCATCACACTAATATGTACAGTAATTCCTGGTGCATTATTACCTGTTGAGGATTAGGTTGCTTGGCATTGCAATACTGAGGATGGCGACTGGGGTCACACTGTGGTAACTCTGCGCTGTTGGTTTTGAGCAATAATACTGCAGCCGCAGAAATGCACACTATACTTTACTGTCCTATTCCAGCCATTTAGTTCATTTATATTTATTTCATAGTGTTACGAGCCCCACGGCCCGTAACGTATAGTTATAGTTTATTTAGCCATTTTTTCCATTTCATTTTCATTTCTTATATTTATGTACTATTCATTCCATAAATATAAACCTCCGCAGCTCCTAGTTTCATGCCTACTGTGTTTTGTGAGTGCCTTTATCTTGCTTTCGGCTGCCTGTTCACATTACATGTCACATGTTACTGAATGAAGGGAGTGAGCCAGAATTCCTATGTACAGATGTGCAAAAGGCAAATAAAACAGCTGGATCTTGAGACGGCTAAAATCGCGGCATGCAGCAATTCATGCTACTTCCCAGTGTCACGTTCTCCTCATAGGAGCATAATCCTCTTCCTCAAATAAGGATGGTCCAGTCGTCTCAGTGGGAATGATTCTTATCACTCCTTCATTGTTCCGTCACATGAAAGAACACAGGATTAATTATAATCTCTTAAAGGGGCTGAGTCACTAAAAGTGTAAATGGTGTTTTTACTATAAACGTGAGCTTGCACAAGGTCAGTCTCATGTATATGGATCTGAAGCACCACCAGCAATTTCCATCAGGATCGTAGCAATATTCTGATTCTGAGTCAATGATACTTATCTTATAAAATACTCCCCATCAGCATTAGCTGATGGCCTGAGATTTGTAATTATCGATGCTCTTATCTCACCAGCCCCAGATTTTTATGTCATTTTCTTTCTGCCCTTTTTTCAAACTTACTGCAGACGTACAGAGCGGCACTATGTACATACCAGCCCCCCAACCCCTGGGATGCCAGAGCTATTCACACAGTTTAAGCAGACAGAGCTGCCTTACGCACTGCCTTGTGGGTGCTGAAGTATGCTCCGCTCGTCCCCACGGACTCCTGGCTCTAGGTCTGCGACATCATTTCCTGTGTAGCTCCCCGCTCTCCTTCCCCAGCTGCCGTTCCCTAAAAATGGAGCCTCACGGTCTGTGTTCCTTGTCTCTGTTGTGCATGTAAATAAAGAATCTCACACATGCATACTGAGCATGTGCGGAGGGGCGTGCCTTCCTCTCCTCTATTTATACCCGCTTCTGTAACACCCATCAATGGATACCCTCATCTCTCTCAGGGCTTCTCAAGCACATCACGGTGGATTAACTGCACCTAATATGGAGATGATGATGTCTATATATAGGTTCCTATTAACCTGCACTCAAATTAATACTACCCAGTGCCCTTTTACTCTTAAAAATCTGTGAATACGGGGAACATGCATAGTCAACACTGGCTCTGAGATAAACGCCTTACTGCTATCTTTTCCATCCAGGAGAAATCCCTTCCGTCTCCTGTGTGCTGATTTGTCACTGTGACATGTCAGTGGATGGAGCAGTTTGCAAACCGGCATTCCTCCTTGCGCTTGCCATCTGCTCCTGGAGGTCCTGCTTGTGGTACAGCAGATGTATTCCCCAGCATCTTCTCATCCTTTATGGCTCTGCCTGGTCCCTCTCCTCACATAAACCCCAGTTTCTATATCCGCTCAACAATCAGGCCTCCATCCGGCTTCTCAAGCCTTAGACGCAATTTTACTCCTGTCAGTAAGCAAAGCCTCTCATTTGGCTGGATCTTCTTGTTCTTTTTAACTCCATAATACTTGGGCAGGTAAAAAAAGCTGGATCCTCAACTGTCTATATGAATAAGCACCCAGGAGCTACATCTATGGAGATATTCACATTTGGGGCCTATATGAGGTAACATTGTTCCCACCTATGTATAACCTCCATTATGGTCTCCCATGAAGTGTCCTGTGAAAAACTAACTGAAGCGAAAGTAACGCGGAGGAGTAACAGGAGCAGCACCCTGCAGAGCCAGCGTGGGGGGTGCATCTGCACCAGGCTCCTGCAATAAGGCGCCAGAGCGAGGCAGTCTCAGGGGGTGAAGAGGAGGTGAGCCACAGTGCGAGCATTGGAGGCACTTTAAAGGGCACCTGATTCAGCCAGAACCAGCACATGCTACTGATGAGGCCAACAAAGTGAAATGCCGAATCTCAAAAAGGCATTCCTCTCTTCATCAGCGTTACCCTGATTAGCATTTACAGAGCACAGAATTGTAGGTGTTACTATTAAACAAACACAGAGGTAGCAGCAACGTGCTAATGCTAGATATAGCTAACATATGACGAGAGCTAAACTCAAAAAGACACATATGAACACACATAATGTGTGAAAGTTGTGCCGAGTGAGAAGGCACCGAGCGGCTCTGTGCTCACAGTCATTAAAAAGGACGAATGCAGAGGAACTGGGCTCCGAGGTTGTCATGGCACACAGCAGGCCGCAGTGTATGTTCATCTCATTTCCACATCCACGGCTAATTCAGCCTTCCGCTCCCCGTCCAGCCATTAACTGACAGGGCACATTATAGCGAGGTGGCTTTCCACGGTCAGCCGATGCTGGCAGAGTTCGAGATTGGGAATGGAGAAAGGGCTCCTTCCATCCACAGAGAAGGCCTCTCCTCCACCACCCATCGTCCCGGCTTGGTGAGAGGCCATCTTCCTCTTACAGGCACCGTTTGAGCAGCACCTGAAAGCCACAGGACCCCTCCGTGAGTCAGTATCAAGCACCTGTCCTTCAGGATGCTTTTGAGAGGCGTGGGGGCCCTCAGTGTGGGCCTGAGCTGCTCCCCCCTCCCCCGCTGTGCCCTTGTGATGATCCAGTCATTAAGCCCCCAGTGCCAGCCGGGTCAGTGGGGCCGTCTTTCCCTTTCTTTTCATTTGTCACTAACAGTTTCCCTCACAAAATTAATGATTAGCTGGCCTTCCTGGGGTCCACTTCCCCCAGCTGGACTGAGCTCCACACTCTCTTGGTGGTTTGCTGAACGTAGGGTATCCAGGATTCCTTCTAACCCTTTTCTAACTGACCTCATGCACTCTCGGGCGCCTGTGAGAATATCTGAAACACCTGCTCAGTTACAGGTCTTCTCAGTCCATGCCTATACCATAGCGCAACGCTGGTTTGGCCGCCAAAACCTGCAACTTACCCAAAACAATCTCATGTCTCAAAAGCTAATAATTCCACCAATGAATTAATCAGTGCCACATAAATTGTAAGTACAATCAGCATCGTTTTAACCATGAATCAAAATGCTTAGATATATTGTCAGGATGTCAGTGTAAGTACACTGCTGAGCTCCAGAATTCTGAGTGATAGTTGGTTCTGACTCTCTCGTTATCACTGACTGATCATTTTTCTTTAGCAAACTGATACTTATTCATGTCAAAGACACCAGTTTCAACATTGCAAGGCTCCACATTACAGTGTGTAATGTTCACTAGCAAGAGAAAGCACTGACATGCACATGTAACGTCTTCAGATCTCAAGACGCAGTACAATAGCAAACAAAAAAGTCACACAGCACCGTACAACACAAAAACAGCAAAACAGCAACAAAAAAATCCACAAAATGACAACACAATCATGTACCGTGGAAACCAAAGACACAACAATGCTGTATCACTGCAAGTTATGGAATATATTTTTATATAATTTTGAAAGCTTGGTTGACTGTTTTGCATATGGTGGTTAACATAATGATAACATACATATATATTATATATTGCTTTGGGTGTAAAATTATTATGATGGGAAACTACATAATCTATTTTGACCAACAAGACTAAAGCAGCTGAACTTGAAACTGTACAAAACCATTAGCATATATGTACTAAAGCATTTGGAAATTTGTGCAGAAGTAACACTATGGTGAGAGGGTTACACTTGTTGTTTTGCAAATGTTAATTGTCGTTTGCTCCAAAGCAATCAAGAAAACCTGTAATGATAAAGATGACCAGGACACAGACATAATTCTTTACGCATCACAGACGACGTGAGAGTCACTGACATGCTCCTGCATAACCGAGGTTCAGAGTACTTCAGCAGTGCTGGGATATCACAAAGGAAATAACAAAATGTGAGAAAGTAAAAATATATCCTGGGACCGGCTCCAAGTTCAGCGCAGCCGGGTACTGGATAAGCAGTTATAGGAAGTGGATGGAATTGTCAAATTCTGTAATATAACCATAAAATTAAATCTTCTGCAGTCACCAGAAATATTCTAAGTTATTGTTTTAGCCATTGGGACTTTGACTAATTAACCACTGTGATGCATTAAGATTTTAGTCAGTCAAAATGTTAGCAATAGTGTTAGCTATTCTACAAAGTATTACTCTAACTGGTCATACGGACATACAGAGTGTGTTAAATAATAAATAAAAGTGGCGACGCATCTGGCATCACAAAGCTAAGTGTTAAAAATCCATCTTTGTAGATGAATGACTGATGGATGACTGAATGTCACCCGTAACAAAGACAAATTGAAAGTTTTGATTTCATGTGTTCATGCTTGCAGAACTTTAACCAATAAGGGCCAGTACAAATTCAAAGTGACTAAGTGTGCATTTGGTTCCATTTCGGGAATAATGTATGAAACCACATCCTTCCAGACATTGACCCTTAAATCTAAGGAAACTAGAGACTGCTGAAGATGTAGGCCAGTAAGCCGAAACACTGGGGTATAAATGAAACATTCTGAGGTGCATATCTGGTTCATTAGTGCATCTATGATTTTATGGAATGCCCTATACAGCTCACAGCTGGTTTAAACATTCTATAGCAATGTGCTATTGATAACATTGTAAAATATAAAACACAGGCATCATGCATTTATTATTGTAATAAGTACCAGTGTCTCGCTGATTTCTACTGCATAATTTGTTATAAGTAGAAGGCAGGATATTTATATAATGGAACAATCATGAAAACAAGCAAGAAGCAAATAAATATTACGCCCCCGCAAGCTTCCACAAGCAATCACCCCTGCATCACTGCGGATCGATCTAAACGATCCACCAGATTGGTTTCTCCTGTGCAAGAATGCTACACACACTGCTTACATACCTGAGACTTTAATCAAGTTGGGATACCTTGAACAGTCAAAGTGGGTTGGCTTGATTTTGGATTCTCTTCTTTGTGATACTTGATTAACACTTGGTTTCTCAGTCTCTGATTCTGGATTTCCCCAGTACTTGGTTTGATTCTGATCTTCCCGACCCAGCTCTCGACTCAATTTCGATTAGAAATTTTACTTCTGTGACCAGGGGGAGTTCCATAAAGCAGGATTTCTCAGCTAACTGGGTTAGCTTAAGCTAGAAGTCATGATTGTCCAATAGGATTTCTCCTTACCTAAATTCTCATTGGACAATCATGACTTTTGTCTTATGTTAATCCAGCTAACTGAGAAATCCTGCTTTGTGGAACACGCCCTGATCATGTGACAACAAATTATCCATAAAGTTATCTTTAGTTTAATTATAATTTATATTATATTGGGCAATAACTGTTCCCACATTATTTCTTAACCAGGCAACTTGTTCTCTCAGTGAGAAGAGCCTCTGAACTGGAGGAAATATTATTTAAAGGTCACTGTCTACACCCTAGGATTCATGGATTTATCTCCAGAGTAGCCGGGGAACAGTTATAAATACATTAATAAATAAATGAAAAACCCACTAGATACGTGACCTGTAGTTATTACTGTTGTATTCTGAGTGTGCCAAAGGTCTTACTTTCAGAAGAAATAGCACATTTTTGAATTGATATTTTAAATGATTATGAATGATTATGGTTTCTCTGCATAGAATGAATCTTGAATCCTGCCTTGACTTTGACTGGACAGTAGCCAAAACTTTGATGCTTACTCATTTTATGCACTATTCATCCAATATTTTGTCATTCATTACTCACACTGTGAATAATATCTGCAAATAATAAAAGCAGCCACTGTACTTCCTTAAAGAGCATGAAAATCTCAAGAACTCACAGAAATAACATCAATATCTCTCCCCGTGATGTGTTTTTCTATTCATTAATTCAGCATCGACTGCTGATAAATCAGTATGTGGCCCCTAAGTACATATATTAAACTTGTATTTATCAGATCTTTGCCCAGAAATGACTTCTGCCTATGAGTGTGCCTTCAGCTGTTTGCCGTATACAACATCTCCATTAGTGTGAAACTGAAAATGTCTTCTGGGGCGTGCTTTTGAGCGGCGCTGCTGAAATCTGATAATGGTGCGAAGGCCAAATACGATGCAGTGCTTGTAAATTCCAGGCAATTATACTTACGCCTCTTATGCATAACTTTCTGAAGACAAAAGCATCGTCTTGGCTTTAGTGGAGACGCCCAGCATCCCACCGTGAGCTGAATTAGCCAGTTTCTTCATCGCATTAAAAATATTTGATCATTTACCTATTTTTCTGCACGATTATTAACTATATTTACTGTTTCCTGCGGCACTTTATGTTTGTATATTTGTTTTAAAATGGAGTAGTTCTCATTTTGTAACGTCATTTATTTACAGAATGTGGGAACGGGATAGTGAATACTGAAACATAGGAAGTGGTGGCTGTACACTGTCACTGTACAAGAAGTCACAGGGCACTTTTAGATTACAAAGAGTTAAGACATAAACTGTAATTGTATCCTAATACAGTAACTGTATTCCTGTTATATATTTGCCTTGCTGGATATTGCTTGTACTTATGTGTACTAAATAAATAAATGTAAAATAATTACTTTACATATGATACAAGGTAGAACCTTTAGAACCTACATTTTGTTAATACTAGCTCATGTGTAACAATTTAGAAGAGTCATAACAAAATTATTCAAAGTGTAATATCATTGAAATCTTGTCTGATTTATTTGTCATTATTTACATGCAGTGTTTATGTGTGGTTCGTTAGCACATGCAGCACAGTGGCTCAGTGGGAGCCATGATTACTTCACACCTCCATGATTGTGGGTGTGACTTCTGCCTCCACCATGTGGCTGCATGTTCTTCCTGTTCTGCGTGGGTTTCTTCCTGGTATTCCAGCTTCCTCCTGCAGATGCATGTGTGTGTGTTTGTGTGTGTGTGTGTTCTGTGATGGCCTGGCACCTCATCCAGGTTGCCTCCTGCCTTGTGTCCTGTGATGCCCTGGAATCCTGTCTAGAGTGTATGCCAGCATTGTAAAATAAACCTTGACCCGATCCCCTTGACGAAACGTAAAGGATTTAAAATATGCATAACTATATGTAAATTGTTTATGTTTACCATGTGACCATGTACTAGATAACTGGAAGATCACATCAATATTACAGCGCATGTGTTCACCAGAGACTCCCAATCTGTACGGAACATGTGGGTCCCCCCCCCCAGCTAAACTGCAGCCTGGTTTAAATTCATCACTGCAACCAATGCCACAAATGAGAAAAGTGACTGCTGAACATTTCAAATTAAATTTGTAGCACACAAAACTTTCAGTGCTTTTGGAAGTAACCATAACCATAAACCCTAACACCTAACCTTAACTCTCATCCCAACCACAATCACTAACCCTAATCTATTCTCACAGTGGTTCCAGAATATGCAACCTCAAGAAAGAACTTTTAGAGTGCCTCAGATCGAGTCTCCTAGGTGAATTTTGTGTCAAATAACTGTGTGTCAAAGGAAAGGTCGCTCAGGGAGTCCTGAATGAGGCACATTACCTGCATTGTCAGGGAGCGTCAGTTATGGCACTGCGGCCATGTTATTGACGATGACCCGAGTGGCTGGAGCAAGCCCAAGGGGCTGCCCACGAGACACACTGTTGCAGCAAAGAGATGGTCATTTCTGGACGGTGGGACTGGTCCGCGTGTCTGCCTAGGTCACCAAAGGGGATCCTAGGTTATTTCATAGTGTGTTGGGCGTGGCAATGCACTGTACCAGTACATGCTCCCCAACCTGACCGGAGCTGTGATAGGAGCAATTAACGATGCAGGGTAATGTGTCAGGAATAGATGTTTAGCATGCATACCTCCTGTATGTGTATTTTCTTGCATTTCCTGCATAAGTTTCCTGATGCCACCCACAGCACCATTAAATACAAGATTAGCTGTGGACGAGGTTAAGACAAGCCAGCTCCTCTGGAGCCAGCTCCCTTTCGCGATTACACAGGTCACAAATTATCATGGTTTGGAAATGGGGACAAATCCATCCGGCTACCTGCGGATGCCTATTACCATGGTGACGGCTGACAGACATATTCTCTTGATTGATAACCGCGCTTTCTAGGTTAGCACCAGACACCAGGCAAAACAAGCACCCAGAGTGCGAACAATTATCTTAAAAAGATACAAAGAATAAGGCAGGAGGTTTGTGCATTTTATTAATTTTCAATTCAAACAACAGAACGGCTTCACTGGAGAAGGCTGCAAGCTTTGCTGCTTTAAATTATATTCAACCCAACATTTTTTAAGCAAAGCATATATTTCCATTCATTTATTAACCGCTGCCACTCTAATCTCAGCACCTTGCTGTTATTGTATATTGTAGGTATGTTTTATATTGCATGTATGTTGCACTATTATATTATTTGCTGTTTATTGTTCTTTATTGTTATATGTTGACTAAGTCAGCAGGAAGGTACACAATCAAATAGTTCACTGTATTTGTACTTGTGTCACAATAAAGCTTTGAAATCCTTGAATCCTAAACAGCTGTGCCCAGGTACAAACCGTAAAAAAATCTATTTTTCAAAATTTTTATAAGCACAGCACTTTTTTTCAAGGTCCAGCCAAAGTGAATGTGTAGCATCTGATTTTATAATGGTCACTATCACTGTCAAGTCTAATATATGATAGCAAGTATCACGCTGGATGCATTAAGAATAATTTTACGTATGGATTGACTTATGTCTGATTTATGACGATGATTTATTTGTGATGATTTATGACCATTCACATCAGAATTTTTTCAATTAGTATGACGTATATGATATATGAAAATATATTATTTTGTATTAAATATATTATTATAGTATTTTTTTTACATTTAAATCTAAATTGGAAATGCAGCTAAATGCATTTTATTTTGGATTTATTACATTTTTCTATCTATGATACTTTTAGAACCATTTCACTTCCAAAACATTTCCTTTCCATAATCTTAATAGCATAACAGTCTCTAGATCATCCATAATGGTAGGTTATGGCTTTTATCTATAAAGATACACCAGTTTATGAGGTACATATACTCATTAACACAAGCAGCCTACTCCTCCAAACAGCCAATCGCGTGGCTGCAACTGAGTACATGCAGAATCACACAGCCGGGGTCAGGAGGTGCACTTACTGCACTTCTAATCATTAGAATGACCAAGACGCCTGAACTAAGTGGTTTTAAACGTGGTGTGATTGTTGCTGCCAGACACGGCGGTTCCAGCATCGCAGAAACAGCCACCCTCCTGGGATTTTCACGCACTACAGTGTCTGGAGTTTACAGAGGATGTAAAACACAAAACATCCATTTAGGGGCATTTCTGTAGGTGAAAACAGCTTGTTAATGAGACGGGAGAAAGGCCAGACTTGTTAAAGCTAACTGGAAGGTCAGAAGTGTAAAAAATGAAAAAAAAAATAAATAAAAAACTTCAGTACAACACTGGTGTGCAGAATAGCTTCTAAGCTAACATGAAGCAGTTCTGAAACAAAAGTGAGTCCTATCAGATCTTAGAAAGGTGAATCTAATAAAGTAGGTCCTACCTGGTACATCATGGCCAGCCTGCACACTGGTACTGTGAGTGCTGTGCAGAGTGGTGGCAGGACCTCTGTGTTCTTCCCTGTTTATTCTGGGGTGCTCCAAGGGTGAGTTCTTATTCTTACTCTATTCAATGCTTGCATGGAACGGCAGGGCTGTGGAGTCCAGTGGCTGTGGGCATCTGTTGGTTAAGAAAGATTCACTGATCTTGAATTTGCCGACAATGCTGTGATCTTCACGGAGTCAATGGCGGCTCTGATCAGGGCACTTGAGAGACTGAGTAAGGAGTCTGAGTGTCTGGGCTTGTGAGTGTCCCGGATGAAAACCAAGATCTAGGCCTATAATGACCTCTTCATGCGTCATGAGGTTGCTGGAAAGCATTGTAAAGGGACAAAGGTCCAAGTCTTTCGATTCCTGGTGCACTCTGTTTTGCTGTATGGCTGCGAGACACGGATGCTATCCAGTGACCTGAGACAAAGACTGGACTCCTTTGGTACTGTATCTCTTCGGAGAGTCCTTGGGCACTGCTGGTTTGTGTTCGAACAAGTGATTGCTCAGGGAGTCCCAAATGAGGTACATTACCTATATCGTGGGAGAGTGTCAGACACAGTACTGCGGCCTTTTGGCGCCACTCACTGAGTAAAATCCTCATTGCTGAATGCCCAAGTGGTTGGAACAGGCCTAGGGGTCACCCACGTTACCCCAAGCTGTAGCAGATAGACGGCCATGTCTGGAGGGTGGGACTGGACTGCATGTTGGCCTGGGGGGTTGCCAACTGGGACCCTGAGGTGTTTTGTCCTGTGATGGGTGCACTGTACCACTGCATGCTCCCCAACATGACCTCACCTGACCTACCTGGGACTAGGTACATGAACCTAATAAATGTGTTCTATTTGGCACATGGGTGGGTGAACCTAATAAAATGAGTCTTATCTGGCACTAGGTAGATTAACCTAATGAAGTGTGTCTTACCAGGTTCTAAGTAAGTGTCCCTAATAAATTGGTCACTGATTGTACTTTGGCATTACAGGATTAAATGAAACAAATATGTTTCATGTTAGTAATTTGTATTCATTAAAGGCTTAAATTCTGTCTTGGAATAAAATGTTGCTTCACTCATATGCATGTCTGGCAGAAATGATCCTACATCTGGCAGAAAAAACACATGCCAATATCTTGGGAGTTATCTATAAAACATAAAACTGCAGTTTTGTCAGCAGTTTAGCTTATTCAAATATTAAAAACAGCCTTAAAGAGACTGGCTGTCGATTTCCAACAATATAGTCCAACATCACTCTAATATTTATCATCAATCAAAGAATCAATAAATCAATCATTCCTTATTTAGAGGAGTGCATTTGTACAAGGAAGATTCTCACAAAGTGCTTTGGTATTTCTTATGGGAATTTAATATACCAGAAAACACATAGAAAGACGACATTGAAAATAACTGAAATGTATCCCCTGACTCTCTAAAGAAGATCTATCTGGATCTATAAAAATCACAAGTGACTAATATAAACTGAGTATGAAGTTATTGTCTGGTAATAACTGGGGGCACTGGACTGTTAATCTAAGTTTGAAAATCAGCCAATGATCAAAAATGTATCAGAAGTTAATACAACTGACTGACTTAATATACAAACACATTTTTAGTCATTTATACATTTGTCCATCATCAGCTACCTCAACTGAAACTTTATCATTAATAGTAATAAATAATCTCAAATAGAAACATTTGATTGTATTACATTCAATATATGTATATGTTTACCTGACCAACATGTGTGTGTGTGTGTATTTTTTTTTTTTCACACACACACACACACACACACATATATATATATATATATATATATATATTTATATTGATATAGCCAAGTCAATTCAAGCAAGATGAGCTTGGAGAATTACTTGTAGTTTTGCTGCTGCACCATCTGTGTAGCGAGACCTTTCGTGTGCATCTTCACAGTAGCAGACAGACACATGCTCAGTGGGTGGGATGTGACCCCTCTTATTCCCATCCTTGTACTTTTGCGAAGCTAAATGTAACTAAGCTCCTCATTAATTTTTTTTTTGCATAATAAGTAACTAAACCCAGAAGATTGCTTTTTAATTTTATGTTGTTTTCAAATACATTTCTTCTTCATCAAATATTTGTTGTTATGTGAATCTTGCTTGACCTTAACCACTGACCTCTTTGAATATTTCAAAAAGGGTTTTCAAAGCTCCTATAAAGTAATAGCATTTTGCGCAAAAAAATGTACCCTATCCAATATTTTCATGGTATAGGATATTCTGTTCTACAGTGTTAATTTATGCAACACTTTCTCAGTAATATGAGATTGCTGACATCTTTGGTATGTCTGAATCAAATTACTGGGGTTTCTCTAGTGTTTCTTTCAGAGTTAAAACAAAAACGGTCTCCCTACAACTTCAAAAGCGCGATAGTGGAAAAGGTACATGCAAATTGATCTCCCCCGTTACCCCATCCTCTTGAAACTAAAATGTGATAACAAGATTGTTACCTCTGTATTTGATTTTGCCTGTATATTTCGTCATTTATTTTAGCTAGGGACCTTTTGCAATGTGCAGTGCCGTCTTTTTGCATTTTGACAGCTTGATAGAAGGTAGGCATCACTTGGGGATTGTAGCTCGATGCAGGATATAATGTGGTGCCTTCAGAGTGCCTGAAATTACTGCTTATTGCAAATGTTAAAATGTGCAGATTAGGATCGATACACTGTCCTTTATGTGCTATGAATACATTTAGTAAAGGGTACAGTACTTCTTTGGAAATGTTAATGTCTTTGTTCTGAATAAACGTTAACCCTGTCTGTCTTATGAATACTGCGTATAATGTTTTAGCGAAGCAGTATATTTGAGATACAAGTGTATAAAGCAGTGCATTTAACATTTAAAAGGACAGTAACTATCCTTTTAGACATATATCTATGCCTATATGAAATGTCTACATATTTTTCCAATCATTCAGAACACAATTCCGATAAAATGACAATGACAGATGACGTTTTGTCTATAACGCTTATAAGAAGAGGGGGGTGCAGTGGTTAGCACTGTTTCCTCACATCCCAGGGGACCAAGATTTCAGTCTCTGCCAGGATCCCATGTGTGTGGAGTTTGCATGTTCTCCCCTTGGGATTTTCTCCACTTTCCTCCAACAGTCCAATAAACGCAGCATGAGCGTGCCCTGCAATGGGCTGGCACCTCATCCTGGGTTGTTCCCTGCCTTGTATCCATAGGCTCTGGACTCCCCTATGACCCTGAATAGGACAAGCAGTTACAGGAAATGGATTGATGGATGGTTATGAGAATATGCTAGATAACTCTCTGAGTTATAAGACATAGTGAACCAGCACAATAAAAGCACGTTACCATCACAGGTGTATCTGTACAACCAGAATCCAGCATGTGGTTATCTAAGGCAGTATGAAATACAGCATTTCAGGCTGACTACGCATCACTTCATCTTTCTAAAGACAAGCAGTCTTTGTAAAATAAAAGATTTGCATTGTTTCCTTCATTTGTGAAAATCGCATCAGTTACAGTAAATGTATATTTAGTGCCGAAGGGTCTCTGAAGCCCTGTGGACCTGCTAGCCTCTGGTCAGCAGAAGGCTCTTCTGCATTGGGCAGCCGCTTATTATCTGACTAAGTGGGCCAGTCTGAGCAGCCAAAATAGAAAATAACAGATTATATTTACCGTCACATTGTACGTGCCCGACGAAACTCTGCTTCCTCCACCAATGCTACGTGTTATTAAAAAAAAACAAATAATTAATTAAACATTAAATAAAATGAAAAGAGAACGAATATCCAATATTGTAGCCCCTGAGAGGATTTCTCGGGCAATCTCTGGGTGCTGGCAAGCTGTGTAAATAGCAGCTGTGTTTTTGCAAATACCTGTGGTGTTCCCACTTGTTGTGTTGTTCTCTCTGTGCGAGTCCTGTGCGAGTCCTGTGCGAGTCCTGTGCGATCCTGTGCGAGTCCTGTGCGAGTCCTGTGCGAGTCTTGTGCGAGTCCTGTGCGAGTCCTGTGCGAGTCCTGCCCGATCCTCGTGCTTCTCTAGACATTGTAATATCCCATGTGTGTGCCTTCCTGTCCGGTGTCAGGCCCCGCTGCATTTCCCTTTAGTTTAATGGCGGTTGGAGTTGTGGTTGCCATTTGTGGGCGTCCTTTTAAGGGCTTCAGTTAAAGAGCCGCTCCATCTGCAAGCGTCTTGCCTCCGTCGCTGGGATGCCTCGGTCTGCCAAGTGCTACAATATAGATACACAGTATATAGCTGAATAGTGAACCAGACTGCAGTAGTGCAATTACATATTCTTTTTAGGAGCATTAAATGTAATAGTGAAGAAAAAGAGAATTGCTGCAGTCATATGGTTAAAGATTGGCAACACTGTTAACAGTATATTAAGATGATACAGCGCAGACTACAATGATTGAGTGCAGTGACAGTCCATCGAGTGCTGGAGGTGTGTTACAGTAGAGCGTCTTGCTGGTTGAGATTGTAGGGGTACTTTTTTTTTGGTGGGGGGGGGGGGGTCAGCTACAGTGGGCTGTGGCTATTGATTAAAAACCAATAAATCCTACCACCACAGCTACCGGTCACTCTGTACACCTCCCTCGCTGGGACTCAGGGACGCCGTTAACGTGATTGTATTGATCTCCTTCTTTCTTCTGAATCTGCTATGCGGCCTCTTCCAACATTTTAACGTGTCAAGGAGCCAGAAAGCCTGGCCTTCCGAAGCCCCGCCCCCCTGATACAGTGGCGGTGTCCTTGACCATAATCACATATATGTGACGAACATTACACACATGGAGGTGTTTCCACAAGGTTTCTTTCCCTTCGTGTCATTATAAGCTTGCAGCAGTCCTGGGTGCCGTTCCGGGTTAAGCAAGCTGTTCATCACTACTCAGCTGCTACCCCAGCAATGAAGGTCTCATTAAACCCATCACTGATGCTCTTCCTCTTAGGAGGTCACATGGAGGTCACACAAATGTTGGTAGAATTATAACACCACCAAAACGGAGATATTAGAAGATTCTGCTGAATTATTTATTTATATATTTTATTATATTTACATATACTGTACCTGTATTTATTTGTACACTGTATTTACTACACACCATTCCATCCACCCCATTCATGTATATACTGTATGTCTGCCCTCCTATGTGCGCTATGTGTGCTCTGTGTCCAACCCCCCTACGCGTGTATTTAAAATTCCTGCACGTTACCCCCCCGCCCCCCGTAATTGTGTACGTGCTGCTCCTCCCTGTGTCTTACCTTGCACCAAATTCCAATGTCTCGTACCGTTGTATACTTGTATTTGGCTGGCACGACAATAAATACATACTACTACTACTACTACTACTACTATTCAAATGGTAGACATGGATTTCAAAGAAGACATACAGGATCTGAATAAAGATGTTTACACTGTTTCTCTAACATGCCCAAAACCTCCAATGTTGTGTTAACTAAGAGACCTTCTTGGGGGGCAGTGCGTGGCAGAGTGTGGGTTCAGGCACTGTGCCTGTGATTGGAAGGTTGTTGCTTCAAATCCCAGGGTACGTGCTGATTTTCTAGGTGATGGTGCACAATATATTACTATAGTGCCACCCTCCCCTCCAGCCCCCAGGCTGACTGTCCAAAGCAGAGCCGCCTCTCTTGGCTGTACCCGTCACAGCTGGATTGATGTCACACCTTGGAATTATGTTCTGTGACCAGCCGCCTCTGCTCTGCCACTTCCAATATAGTTATCAGCAAATGTATGATAGGATTGCTGCCCATAGACCAAATACTGCAATCCCACAGAAAAGCCCAGATAAGCTGGTAGCAGGGCCGACTTTGCCACAGCAATGCACAGTTATGCACAGCTGCCCAGCTGTTGCTACAGTAACTGTCATGTGGTGCTTGTCATTCACAAGATGACCTTTCCCCTTCTGCCTTGCATAAAGAAGAATGGTATCTGGTTTCACAAGCATCTCACTCAAGCTGTAACTTTTCTTTTGAGATGAAATTA
>JAODKN010000104.1:30085656-30097139 GCA_026774425.1 Petrocephalus zakoni
CACGTCTGCTTGCTTATCTCTTAATTGCCTGTTTTTTCAGTTTCCCTTTTATTTAACTTTTATTCTGTTTTTTTTTTTTTGTTTGTTTTGATTTGTATGTTTAATTATATGCTCATACCACCACCTGCACCAAAACAAATACCTTCTACTTTTTGTACTTGAATAAAAGGATTTGGATTCTTATGAATTAATAAACACATCGTACTGGTGAAGATTTAGCAAGTTTAGGTCTGTAACATGTTTTTAAATGTTTTAATGCATAGCTTTGTGTAGATGTTAGTAGACCCTTCCTAATTTTGGATGACGTTTGAATCTGCAGGAGGGTGGTGGTAAGTTGTTGGGAATGTTCCGGCACTGACGTAGTCTTTCTGGCTCTCGTTATATGTTGTGTTTCTCTCACTCGAGATGCTTGAGAAACCTCCAGGTTACAATATGTTAACATCAGGGGTGGGTTTGTTTCCGGGGCCCGAAGTCAGTTTGGGGCCTCTTCCCTACCTTGGATGTTTTAACGAAACCTAATAACCTTTCACTGTACTTGCTAGCTATCAGATGAATTGCAGATTCATTTATTCAAGTGCTATCGTACCAAAGCACTTAACATCACTCCTAGTTACTTGACTGCAATTACACTTGAACTGTTGTGTTTTATGGTGAGTATGGTGATGAGGGGGGAGGAACGGAAACATAGTCATGCAGAACGAGGCTCCTTTTGTGGGGCAAAAGTCCTATCACTGGCCAGCCCGCAAGGTTAGCATACACCAGTTGATGGATAGGCACGGTTTTCCATTTACAAGACCTAAATGCAGAGCATATGGCACTGGGCACCCTGGTCCTTCAGGTCCACAGCTTAACTGTAACGGGCTTGTTTTTTAGAAACCGTGGATAACATTTCAATAAGAGGGGGAAGCAGACGGGTCTCTGCGAGATACAGGCAGTGGATCGATCTGTGAAAGGGCTTGAATTCAGCCTTTGCAGCATTTTGACAGGGATTTCCTCAGGCTGCCCATCAGTGTGAGAGAAATGAATAGACAAGATGCGATTAGCCTGGATGCACGATCGCTGGGTGTTTGTGGCGCTTGGAGGAGACTGAGATCTGCCGAGACAGAATGGAGTAAAAAGAAATTAAGCTTTATTTGCCATTTGTACAGGTACATCAGTCCTGCTTTTCAGATATCCCATCTTATTCTCCAGTGAGAGAGACTGTGTGTGTCTGTGTGCACAGATTAGATTGATGGAGAGATGAGTGAAGGTTGGGATCTGAGCACAGGGTGTGCCATCCATCCAGTTGCCCTGCAGAATTTTAGGAGGGTAACAGCCATGCTCAGGGGCCCAACACCAACTTGGCTGCAGTGCCAAGCACGGGATTTGAACCTGCAGCTTTTCAATCACAGGCACAGAGGCCTAACTCACTGAGCCACACACAAAGCGTCAGGCACCGGTGGGAGGGGAAATCGGAGAGGTTTGCAGGCACAGGAGATGTTCGGCTTGGCCGGAATGATGACCGGCCAGAACCGTGTCCTCAGTGAGCCCATACAGATCCGCGACCAGTCGCATCACTTGGCTGAATTGCATTTATATGCTTAGGAGAGCTATGATCTTAAAAACCCAGCTAGTCTTTACGCCTCTCATGGATAAATGGGGATCGAGTATCTGCACGGTCTGGCACTGGCTGCTCTAGCCAATGCTGTGGCTTCCTAACTTTTGGATGACCGCGGACAGACGTGCATTGCAAAAATTTCACAGACCGGTTGAACTAGCCAGTCGTGGGGGGGGGGGGGACCTCAGTTGGTTCCTCAGATCATCAAACCTCCCTCCCCCCAACCCCGCGGTAGTGCCCGTCCTCTCCCATCAGTCGACATGCTTGAGATGTTTTTGAGCCGCTGGGTAAGAATACCTCGCTTCTTACAGGATGGTGTTGTGGGAGATGCGAGCAGCTTTCTCTGTCATTTCCCGAGCAGCGCTTAAACTTTAACGAAGTGAATCACTTACGACGCGGTCTCAGTGGCTGACAGGTTTCATCCCGATTGTGATTCTCGCATGACTGCTTCGCGAGGCGAACCTGTGATGATGCTGCTGAAGTTGCTCGCCCATCTGCGGGGGGGGGGGGGGGGGGTGTTTTCCCTCCCCCGTCCCGCGAGCGTGACACACTCGTCTGCTTTCTCTGCTAGCCGTGTGTTTCCAGGCTGTTCCGTCTGCCGCTACTCCCACATTCTGTGAAGTGCGCTTCCTTCTCACTCTGAGGAGCTGATATGGGTAAATTAGCGTCTGTGTGTTTTTCCTCCTGCGCTTGTAAGGGTAGCCACCGTGTATTCCAGGCCTCTGGCTTGTCACTGTTATGGCTTAGTCCTGCTTATTTTATTTTATTTATTAAGTTTATTACGGTATAGGCCCACATGGAGCTGCATGTGTGCCTCTCTAGGTTAGGACTCATGCCCCTGGCAGAGTGAGTCACCACTGGGCCCCTGAGCAAGGCCCTCAAACAACTGCAGGTTTTCTGGCCATGCTTTGTGGTTACTTTTATACAATGCACTGTACATTTTTGTATCTGTCAAACAAATTAAATGTAAATGTATTCAATCCTCCATTCATCCATCTGTCGGTTGCAAATTCTGGCTGTTCCAATGAGGTGCCGGTCGGTAGGGACGCCTTTTGCTAAACGGCACAGGCACACACTCTGGGTCATGGCCTAAGCGCAGGTCCATCACTACTAACGTGGGGATGTACAAACAGTGCTGATGCTGCATGTAGAACACCCCCCCCCACCCCCAGACTGTGAAGGTGTGAAATGATTCATTTCTCAAAGTTAATTTACTTAGCTAATTAATATTAAAATGATTGACGTGCTAATTGATTTTGAAAATGTAACATAAATCGTGTACCACATCTGGGCTGTGTGATCCTTTTAAAACAATCTGAATAATGAGTACCGTGACCTAGAAGCCTCATTTGTCTGTCTTCATTTGCATTCTAAGCTTAAAAGCAGCCATCTTGTGTTTTTTATTTATTATTTTTTGCAAGATGTTAAAACCTACATAAAGCCTTAGAAATGTAATTGCTGGATTAGTAAAACATTTATCTTTTTTTCCCTATAGTTTGCAGTGCTGAGCATAACCTACAAAAGTGGCATTTCTTCTGCCATATATTATCATGCACTTATTTCCAACAAATATATTATAAAACGAATTCTCCGAATGCAGGGCGGCTGTACCCACATTAGTTTTGATGTTATGGGAACTCAGATATTCTGTTCTGCGCTTTTAAATTAAAAGTAACGATTTTCCTTACACACTGGGTTACTCATCCCCCACTATATACTGATAGTGTACAGAGAAATGCCTCATCCTCTGGTAAGTCGATGGCTTCAAGCCCAGTACAGCGCCAGGCCATAACATGCTAAAACGGACCAGTCAGTTCCCATTCATACCAGCCTTTGGTAAAATCTCGGCACTCTACCAGCTATTTATTTTCATGAGAGGGACATTAAAACTAGTCCCAGCCTGCAGGCATTTGTCAGCCCGCATATCAGTTAGACATTGTTCGTGTCTGCTGAAGTCGCTAAGCTTCTGAAGTATGCTACCTTATTGTTATGTTAATTGTTCTGAAAAGTGTCATTTTTATGGGGTATGATTAATCTGTATTTGAACCTGCAAGAACTGAACAGTGACTAAGTTTTAGTTCTCAGCCAGATTTTCCAGTCTAAATAGCTAGGCGCTTTAGGATCTCTGTTTCTTAATATAAAGGTGCAAAAGGTGTTTGAAAATGTAGATCTCATGGATCATAGCAGGAGTGTCATCTCTGAATGTGCTGCAGTTGCATGATAAATTAGGTATAACAACTGATGTTCTGGTGTAAGACTGTAAATATAAGTCATAGCGACAAATCCATTAGCTAGCTGCAAGTATTGAATTGTTCTATGCACTTCTGTTTCAGTAGTTATGAATTCCGGTGGTACTAGTGCACAGTTACTCTTTTCTTATTGATAGTGGATTTGATCTTTCTGTGTCAGTTGCTCTGCTGAGTTTCTTGGTGTATGTCGTACGAGTAATAGACTGCAACTATAACTGTAAATCCATAAGAAGAGTTGTTGTTGATGTGACAGGCTTATCTCTGTGACTTGGGTCCCTCCATGCGGTCTCGCTGGCCATATGCACCTGCAATGTATTTCGTTTTCTCAACATTTTTCCGTTTCTCCTGTGTCCTCTACCGTAGTTATAATAATTGATTACATTTATAGCACCTTTCACAAACCCAAGGTTGCTTTTGAAGAAGGTGGAAAAAAAATTGTTCAGGAAGAGAAATATTCATCAAATAAGAAGGTATTTAAGTGAAAGCTAAATGAAGAGCACTCAGGGGGAGATTGAGAAAGAAATCTCAGTTTGGGGGCAATGGCACTGAATGACCTGCCACCCATAGTGAGAAGCCTGATGTCAACAGGAGTGGAATTCATCAAGGGGACAGGAGATGAGGTAAGGGCCCATGTAGTGCTTTGAAGGGCAGTTGCACGATTTTTTAATTTTGTTATGGGACGGTACTGGTAACCAGTGTAACACCTGAGAGAATGGGAGGATGTGAAAGGAATGCTTGTTATGGAGGACTCTTGCAGCAGATTTCTGAATAAACTAAAGCTCTAGTAAAGATGTAGTAGGAAGACCAATGAAAAAGGAATTACGGTAGTAATTATGGAACGATGAAAGCATGAACTAGAATCTGTGCAACATTACTAGCGAGAAATGGGAAAAATGCAAGCAATATTAATGTGGCATCGAATATGAAGTGTCCCAACTAGCTTATGGAAGTTCTTCTCCTTTGGATGCCATACAACTTATAGCACTGGCTTTTAACCTGAGCAGTCTGAGATGTTATTACATACATTTGGTTTATTTGTCTTGCTTTGCTTGACCCTGAGAGCCTCCATCACAGCTGTTGTAAGCCAAACGCTTGTGTCCCTGCCATTGGTGGTGGGCATCTGCAATATGAATTTGCTGATCTAAACGGGAGGAGACACTGCAGAGTAAGAAGCTGTTTATGGGGAAGCTGTATTTTGTTTTTCAGAAGCTGGACAACATTAAGCCAGTCAAGCTGCCATGTTGCCCTGCTGTAACTGGCAGCCTGTTCGGTGGCTAATCAATGAAGGTGGCTCCCCTGGCATGCTTTGCTTGTTTGTTTAGCAAGCATCTGTGGAGACATGTTGACTTTTTCAGTCATTAGTGCTGAGAGAAACATGCAGGAATGAAGCAGTTTGGGGGGTCCTTGGAATATTAATCGCAGCTTGCTGGTCGTGATGGTATTTTGACCACTTCTAATCTGGCTGATTTTTAATGAGGAATGTGTGGGAGTAAGTGATGGTGTTTTGCAAATTAAGTTCCTCATGTGACTTTCTGGAAGGAAGGTGGATGACGCTGCTTATCCCCCGACAGTCTGTAGGAGTATTTTGCACCGTTTTGCTGCCTTTATGACTCGGAGGACAAGGTTTCCAAATTCGCCGGAGCTTTGCCAGGTTTTTGAGGAAGTGTGACAGGGGATCTGATCTTAGGGCAGCCCGGAGTTTGGGATAAATGAGCCAGCAGTCAATGGTGTATTAGGCTTTACTGCTAGCAGGCCTTTCTTTCAGTGTTTATCCCATGAGTCATTTGTCGATTTTTAAAAAGGCTTGAGTCTGTAAAGCCACTGCGAGGCGTGAAGCTAGCTGCTAACAATGGAAACATGCCGCACGCTTTTGTACTCTAATCTTAGTGTTTTCTGCACTAAATCTCATGCGAGCTGCTTTCCATATGTACATATACACACCTATCGGAATCGGCAGCACCCTGGTGAATTGTTCACAGAAGCCACTGGGGCTGTGCAGGGACGTCAAATGCCTTTCTTAGCAAAAGGGGGGAAGAAGCTAATCACAGGAGCAGGATTTGTTTAACCTTCAGCTGTGCAGCAATTACGGTCACCAATGCTTTCTGCTCCTGTGTGTCAGCTACGGCGGAAGTGAGAAAATGACTTGTGTTGGTTAAACTAGCAGCAGTAATAGGTAATAGCATCTAATAGGGGTGCTAGCATGTGCACTCTGCACTAGGAGTCGTTTGGGTGCTAACATGTGCATGTCTTGGGGAAGGGCAGTCTGCACTAGGAGTCGTTCGTATCGTTCGCTGTTGCTGTGGACTTGTTAAGATTCTGACGTTTTCCCCAGTAAAAACAGATGGTCCTGAGACAATCGTGTTGCAGACTGGGATATGAGAGCTCCAGGTTCCTTAAATAAGAACCCACCCCATGGGAAATCTAATGGTGAAGTGGCAACACATGTAATATGCCAATAACCCAGAAATACAGTAGCCTGCTTATTAGGTGAAATTTTTCAAAACTGCTTTGCTGTCTCGTTCTGGTACATGGAAAATTGATTAATTTTTGACAGTGTGCTGCATTTTTTTGTTAGAGCCTTTGTTCAGTCCCTTCTTTCACTTCTGTCACGATGTCCGTAGACATTGTACTGTTGCATACAACTTGCTAATTGAATTGTGTAATACATCAGGTATTGTTTCCAAATGCATATTAATTTCCCTTGCCAAATCAGAGAACTAAACTCCCCTGGTAACCTACTGCGGAAGAATATTCTGTTATTTTCAATTTGTGATGGCTGCTGGATGTATGTTTTTTTTATGTTGTCGTCTCCCTACCAGACTGGTAGCAACACTAACATAATTGATAACTGAATTGCAAAATGATACTGTTAAACATGGCAACGAACATGGATAAAGATTCCTATCTGTTGCCTGACATGACATTCAAATGCATCCTGGGTATAACGCATGACTTGAGTGCTGTGATGCAAGCATTCGCTATATGGACAAAAGTATTGGGACACCAGGCCATTAAACCTACAGAAATTGTTTTTACAACACATATGGTCTGAATGATACTCCTGAATTCAATGGTTAAGAGGTGTGTACCAATACTTTTGTCCTTGTGTATATTTATCAGAAGAAATTAGCCTGAGATGTGTTTCGACCTTGGGCAGCATGTGTCTTCTGCCCAATGGTGCAATAAATACAACTTTGACCAGTGCTCTGCTGGTTCAATTTGATATCCCAAGTGGCCAGAATCCTTCAAAGGAAGTGGAGGCTTATTTGGGCCGTTTTCTTTAACCAGCTGTGCCTCACCGCCCAGCATGGACTGTGGCCGGACTGGCACAGTGCAGATGGAACTGAGAATCTGTGTGCTAACACATCATGATTCACACCTTTTGTCTTCCTCCCAAGCCAGAGAATCGATGCCGGCATGTTAAAGCTATCTCAGATGTATCATGGGAAGCTTATTACATTTTACTAATAGTATCGCTTCACTTAAAGCCTAATTTATCTTTATTAAAATGGGAATGGCAGCTTGATTCATCTTTGTCTGTGTTTGGACCACCTTCTCCAACCTTTTAAGCCACCGTGGAGTATTTCCATTTCACAAACCAAAAAGAGACTGTCACATATTAATTCACAAGGAAATAAGTCATGTTCCATGACTGAACTTCATCACCATTGGCGTATCTTATTTAATTTTGGGTTGTCTTGTATTGAACCGTTGATGTAATGATTTCAGTTTAAGCATTAAGCATCATTATTAATGCACAGATAGGATCCCTACCGACATCAGTCATTTGTTCCACAAACCTGTACATTCCTCAGATTTTGCAGATTTACCACCCCGTACCATTCAAGACACCTTTCATCAAAAAGACGCATAGGCCAAAAAATTTAGTACTAATTAGGACTAAAGACTGCAAAAACATGAAAAGAGAGAGTGCAAATATTACTTACAGGTGTGTGTTGCCTATTAGTGTTTGTGCTTCTGTAAACTGTCTCCCAGATATTTTTGGTATAAGACCTGATTTACATAAGGCAGTTTTAGATAAGTTGAATGCCACTTGTACACAGTGTTTAAGGAGGATCAGTACAGTTTCCCCTGTAGTAGTTGAAGGATCTACAAATGAGTGTACTTACAGCCAGAGGACGGTGGATTGGGCCCCATTCAGTGACACGTGTGTGTGGTGTGGTGTCTGGTGATGACACATTACGGGATGTGAATAAAAAATGGCATCTGCTTTTAATTGCTTTGCGGAATGTGTCACTGAGAACTTTAATCAAATCCTCCGGCTGTAGTCTGTATTGAAATGGAAATGATGCCCCACTTTTTGATGAGGACCTTTGTCATTTTTTTCCAGCTTAGGGGGGGCTGTTTTCTTTCAGAAGCTGGGAGACTTTTTCATTCCCCATCAAGTCGCTATTGCCGCGCTCGATGACTGATCTCCCTTTAAAAATGCAGAGGAGTGACTCCCACTCGGCGCCATTAGTCCCGCATAACGGAACAAGGGTGGCGTCCATTTTCAAACGTGCTCTCGTGGCGGCTTACCTAGGCAATGCAAAATGTAGAAGGCAGAGTCAAATCCGCATGTTGCTTCACCAGACCCAGGATCTCTTTGCCCTTGGTGGATCATGGATCAAGATTTTATATTTATTGTGCTGCACAAGTAACAGTTTTCAGTTTGCAGATCTGTCACCAAGCTGAAACTGTCATCGTGGATTTAAATCCTTGAGTATGGTAACCTCTTGAATCCTGAATACGTCAGTCTTTTTTTTCCCTGTTTTATGAGTGTTTCTTCTACCTCTAACTTGCTCTCCTCTGCTGGGTCCTCCAGCTTAGTGACAGCATGTGTGATTTTAATGCCCCCTCACCAGAATCGGAGGCAGTGTGGTAACACATTTTGGTAACAATTCAGACTTTCTGACCTTGTTTTTGTCACTGTTAATCATCAATGTGGGCCTACAGACTAATATTAAAAACCAGAATATGTAGGTCAGATGAAGGCAGAGATAATGGCTGCCCGCCTTGCAGTTCGCTTCGGATCAGCCTGTCCCCCTCATGTTGCCTCAGACGCTGTCCTTGGCCGCTCCCCCACAGTGGAGGGGTATGGTGGCTCAGTTCGGCTATCTGCACCCTCTGGGGGCTTGAATCCCAGCCAGGCTGGGGGGGGTGGTGGTGCTTGTGAAATCCCATTTGCCTGGCTTGAGGAAAATGTTCATATCGAATCCCTTGTTTGCTGCCTATAATCTGAACCCGCGATTGTGGCGCCTTCCTCTCGTTCTCGGCACTAACCCTGCGCACAGTACCTGGCCTAGATTTAGCGAGCAGGCACTGTACACTCTGCTCTTATTTCCATGGTGTGTCTCCTGACCAAAGCGGCGTCTGCATGTTCATTACAGAGGGTGTCTCACCCCTTTCAGACGGTATGGCTTCCTCCCAGCACATGGGGCTCTCTGTGATCTGCTTGTTTTCACGCTTTTTATTTCTTTTGCGGTGTTTTCTTGTAACCAGAGCCAGACCTCCACCGTATTCATATTCATTTAATTGAAATTTTTTCAGAACTAAGCAACTGGCTGTTTTTCAAAACGTCTGTTTATGGGTGTGCTTGTCTGTCCGTATGTTTGTGTTTGTATCTGCATGTCTGTGTAACTGTGTGTGTGTGTGTGTGTGTGTGTGTGTGTGTGTGTGTGTGTGCGCGTGTGTGTGTGTGTGTGCGTGTGTGTGTGTTCATTCGTTTTCCATTCTCCTGTCCCTCTGTCCCTATCATGGGGCTCCTGCCTTGATTTGATTCTGTCCTGACAGTCTGATTAAAATCCACGGTGCCCGCGAGCATTAGGGCCTCTGCTGCCACCCGCTGTGTTTCGGTGGGCAGCACTGACTGACTGACTGACAGGCCCCCGTTTCAAATGCGCCCTCTGCCATTTTCAGAGCGCTCAAATGTTGGCTGATTTTAATGCGTGGCAGGAGGTGGACGCCGGGAAAATCTCAGTTTTACACAAATCTGCCGCTGCTGTCAGTACTGTATTCCACTTTTCTGGCCTAAATTTGTTTACTGTGGCCGTTGACCCGTGTAATAAAGTCCGGCTTCAGCACAGTTGCGAGATGCATTATGCGAGTTGCGTAGCTGCCATCTGCAATGCCAAAATACCCCGCGTTCGGCATTGCCCGTGATTGGTTTGTCGATGCCGTTACCTGCTCCTGATTGGTTTGTGATTAAAGCCACCAGTGACTATAAGGGGTGAAATTGAAGCACTTGGCTCCAGTTCCTGGCTGCTGAGCCAGTTGCTTGTTTTTTGTGCATCGCTGGAGTATAAAGTTTTTCATTTGAATGATGGATGTAATTATTCTCTTATAGTGTCAGAGTTCTGGTGTCAGTGTTACTATACCACTGTCAGCTCTGGGGAGAAAAGATGCAATGCATGTTACTTTATGATTGAAATTTCTTTTCTCTCTTGTTTTGATTAGTCTTGGCGGTCCTTCCCGCTATATGATAATTACATCTATGTGCTGTCCATACAAAGATGCCCTGTTGCCATTTTAAATGCTTGTCACTGCTGGAGTGTTAAATATTATAAAATAAAAGGCGTATTTTTTTAGTTTGAGCGTATGTTAGTCATTATGTTGGTGATTAGCTGCCTTCAGGTGCATGTTTTTTTTTTTTGCGTGTGTTATATAAGCGATCGGCTTAAAAATCAGGACGGATTTGCGCGGTTCTCCTATCGGCCTGTGTCTGGCCTGAGCCGCTGGTCCCGCGGGGCCTGTATTATGTCGTCAGCGGCTGCCAGCTCTCCGATGGAGTCACAGGGATCTTTTGGCCAAAGTGCTGAGTCATCACTGGAATTCCTGTGGTGGTGGCGGCGTGTTTTTTTTCTTTTTTTTTTATTCCACCCTGAACAGGATAAGCGGATGGATGGATGGATTTCAATATGTACATCATCGCCATAAGATGGGCCATGATGGTGACTGTGTGCTCATTGTACAAATACCAAGTACTACCAAGTGCTTTTAGTTTAATGAAGCCTCGTCTTGCATTCAGTGATGGTCTGCAAGGTGAAATAGTCACTATGTATATGCAAACGATGCACAGCCCTGCAATCCAAGATATGAGGAAAGCTTTCACACATCAGAAATAAGAAGGCGGCCAGCATGTGTTTCCCGTGTGCATGGGAAGCCGCGTATCTGACCATCCCCTTGCGGCTGATAAACATGGTGTGTTTGATTGCAGCAGGACAGGAACCTCGTTATACTGCTGATCTGGCTCTGGCTCCCGGTTGCTGTCTTATGCATAGGCTGTACAGAGGCGGTCCTGTGACTCCCAAAGCCCATCTCTGGTTATAAAAATACTTCTCACTTCCATCGGGTGTGTGTGTGGGTTTGCATATAACACATTTGAGGACCAAAATGTGCCCGAAGTGTGGTAAAACCTGAAATTTCCCTACTTCTGGGAACATTTTTTTCAGGTCCCCATTTGAATAACCTCAATTTTCTAAAAATCTGTGAACGCAATCAAAAAACTAAAAATGCCAAAAGTCTTGTATTTGGGTTGGTCACTTATGGTTAAGGGTTAGTGCTGGGTAGGGGTTAAGGGTGTCATGATTGGGATTAGGGTTTTTCCCATAGAAATGAATGGAAGGTCCCCATTTAGA
>JAODKN010000104.1:30119966-30139545 GCA_026774425.1 Petrocephalus zakoni
TACCATTAAAATGATACTGTTCTGAGACTTTTCATTTCTTTGTCAATGGACAAACTTACAAAATCAGCAAGGGGTCAAATGCTTATTTCCTCCACTGTATATAGTGTGTGTGTGTGTGTGTGTGTGTGTGTGTGTGTGTGTATAAAAAAAATACTGAGTGTACTTTATATATACAGCATATGTTGGCGACCCTTTCACCGCTGCATGAACCCTTACTGCGCAATATAATGCTATACATTTGTGGTTCCCCCACTCATTTTTTAATATCCCTTTTTTAGTAGATGTAAATTGGAAGGTTAGCTGTATCACTCTGTTCGCTGGAGTTTTGCATTAGCTCATAATACATTCGCATTTTGTTTTGGTAGCCTAATGTAATAATAATGTAGGCGATTTGGCTAGCATCTAAACAATTTTTTGAATGTCGGGTGATCTACCCGCGCTACTTTTGCGATCTATTGGTCAATCGCAATCGACGTATTGGGCACCCCTGGTTTATATTAACAGAGAGTGCGTAGTTGGTCTACAAAACATCTTTACTATTTACTTTTTAATACTTGTTCAATGCAATATCACCACAAATAACCTCTCTGGATACTTTGGTAATTATAAATGTTTTGAAAATATTGTGTTCAACTTGATTGCCAAATTTGCACAACAAAAATATTCTATTCTTGGAACAGAATGTAAACTATTGTTTTGTGGGGCCAGGCAAGCCTGTATTAAGTTGTTTTCTTAAAGTGTTTTTCTTCAATTTTAGTAATGACTGTAGAAGTAATGACTGTAGTCATTACACTCGTTGTTCAATTTAGTAATGACTGTAGAATATGCATTCTAAACCAGGGTACTGCAGTAATTCATCTTAATCTGTAAAATGTGGTTAATGCTCAGCCATTAAGAAACATACATAAATACCGTCGTATGCCGTGGAACCGGTATCATTTTGAAAAATACCCTGATAAATTTTTGGTCATACCGTCCAACTTTTACTTTTATATAGCACCATTCTCAACACAGTTGCCCCAAGACACTAGACAATGGTGCATGAGGAACAGGGAAACACCAAATGCCAAGAGGCGATGGAGGAGAGGAACCAGAACTCAATACGGAGAGAAACACACCTCTGGGGGACTTGGGTCAACTACCTGTAATATAACCCTTAACTGTATGAATGAATGTATGAATGATATAAATATAATTATATTTATGCCGGGTCACCTATGTAGACCTGGACACTAAGAACAGTTTCCATTTCTAAACAAATGGGACCTTTTGAACACCTTTTTTTAACTCCTCCTCGGGTCTCACCTCACCCTGTGTCTCGCACTCACTGCCGTTGCCGCACATTGCCAGACACGACACTTTTCGCACCTACAGGATTTGGAGTTGCTGATAAACTCCAGATTTTTAGCACACCAAATATCTGGTGGGCGTCTTCGACGCATCGGCTCGAATTCCGATTTGCCTCCGATCGGGCGATCTCCAAAACCGGTCCCTGAACGCAATATTGGGGCTAAAATTGTGTAGTGTGAACTTGGCATAAGCCTGCAGATCGTAATCCACACCCACAATGTCACAGATTGTAATCCACACCCACGATGTCACAGTTCGTAAGCCGCATCCACAGTGTCACGCTTTTTTGGGATTGAACCAGGAGCACAGTTGCATGATTTGCGGTCCTGCAGCCTCCTGGAAAGTCTGCTTCTTGGCTCCAGTCTAAGGCATTTGCCGACAAATTCTCTAGATTATGGGCACAAATGCACGTCTGTTAGCCTGACATTGGTACCCAGCCACTCCGTATACGGTTTTTATCAATTACGGTACATTTCAGCTTTGCTGGCTGTGGGGAAAGCGGGTGGGCAAGAAAGCCGTCCTCCGGTAAATTATGTCCAGAATATTGCGAATTCAGAAATTCTCTCTCCCGACACGAGCCTGTTTGATAGAAGCTGCCGGCCCGGTTGGATGAAGCAGCTAGTACACGGGCATCCAGGGTGCAGACTTTGTTCCTGTTATTGGTCTCTTCCCTCCTCGTCTGGTACCTTCCTGTCATTTTGAGCAGAGTGCGCTTTGTGCTGCGGTCGGACTATAGCACACAGCTGTGAGATTGTTTCTCCACTGTCGTTTTTTGTTCCTTAGGAGCTTTTGAGCTTTAAACCAATTAGACTGCATTTTTGTAAAGCAGTCTTGCATGCCAGACTCTGGAGGTGGAATATTTTATGGGTGCTTAAGTGAGATCCCTATTAGACTAAAGGCAAGGATTACGGCTGAGATGTTCCTTGCTGTTGGGTTCTTGTATTACCTTTCCTTTCCATTTTAACACTCATTTATTTTGAAACGGGAATAACCCACTTGGTAGAGTGACTGTTTAGCCTCTTGCTGCAATTTAGATATTTTCATTTTGTGAAATTACTCCATAGTTATTGGCCATTACAGTTCCTTAACCTGCATTTTACCAGGCAAAACATTAAGAACAGATTCTTATTTACAATGACAACCTGGCAAGTGCCAGAAAGCACTTGAAAAAACAAAAAATCTAATGAATAGCAGAAAAATTAATTAATGAATTTAACTGAATTAAAACAAATACAAGTACCATTAAAAATGTCGGTAAGTAGCTCTTTGAAGGCTGTGATGGATATAAATCTAAAGAGGGTTGGATTTAGACATTGCTCCTATGTCCACGCACCCCTTTGTCCCTAATTTTTCCGGGATTTATCAATATTGCCTCATAAGCGCTCTGCCCTTAAAGCTACCTGCTTCTGTACACTGTGGGCCATGTCGAGCTCCACCCCAAGTTCTGGGGAGGGCACAGGGCTCTGCTGCCACAGGTGGTCACTGTAGGGCGCCGTCAGTACCCATACTGCCCACCCGCCCACCTCCAGCTGATGGAATGCAAGTTTCTTCCACTTTCCCACAAAGTGGTAAGTAACCTGGATTCCAACCCTTGGGAGAATGACACTATTTAAAATGATTGTTCTGCCTGTGTGCATTGTGAACACATCAAGTATCAAGTTTTATGTGTGCAATTCTAACACTACAGATGCAGGGTAGGGGACATGTGGGTGGGGGGTCGATAGGACGGATGGCATCTGTAGTACTGGGCAGACAGCAGCGTGATACGGGAGAGACAGCAGTGCAGTACAGGACAGACTACGGGACGGACACAGCAGTGCAGTACAGGACAGACTACGGGACGGACACTGCAGTGCAGTACAGGACAGACTACGGGACAGACACAGCAGTGCAATGCAGAACAGACAATATGGGATAGACAGCAGTGCAGTTTGGGATAGAGCAGTACAATGAGCAAACGATAAATATGTGAGGCTAGGGATGCAGATATATGGCAGTAAAATAAAATAAATATTGATAAAGTGCAGAAGGGTAATATTAAGTGTGCAGTACAATCCACTGGGTGGACAAATACAGGTCACTTGTTGTCTAATGTCCTGATGGCTTGTGGAAAGTAACCAGGTGGTCATGCACCAGTAGCGCCTCCTAGAGGGCTGGAGTTTGAATGTGCTATGTGACTCTCTATGTGACTAATTGTGAATATGGTCATATTTCTAATTCAGTCTGTGTGCCCTGCGTGTCATGTGTGTGCTGTCTTTGTGCTGACTGACTTTCCCCTGAGCCTGTTGTTGCCTGTGAACAGCATGCCAGTGACACACGGCTGAAGTCAGCCTTTGGAGTATGGCTGCAGTGACCCTGCAGTGACCTTCCACAAATCATTTTGCAGTCACATGACAAACTGCTTCCATTGTGGCACTGGTGATCCGAACCTGAAAACTTTATTGGCACTAGGAATTTTGTCTTGTCAGTCTTGATGCATATGTTACTGATAATTGTACAGGAATTTTTTGCACAATATGAATTATTCAGTAACGGTCTTCAGCCCTGTAATGTCTGTCCTGTCATGAACGTTGCATCGCGAGTGCAGGAGGAACGTCATTTCGTTTCACTGATACGGTAGTGAAACTTGACTTGACATATTTGACTTGATTCCAAGACGACACAGACAAAAGAATAACACAGATTGTAAAACATAAGCAATAGTGCAAAACTGTACAAATCAGTGCCGATCATGTCTAAGCGGATGCCGCGCTCCAGGACAGCCGCTCTTAGTACCCGGACTGCTGTGGCAGTCAGGTGAACACCAGAGTGAATTATGGACGTTTCCGTCAACCCGCCAGGCAGCTGGCTGTGGCTGCTGCCTGCCGTAAAGTCTTACAGATGTCAGCACCTCCTTGGAGGGGGGGCTCTGTTGTCAGAAACACTCTGCGTAAAGCTGCGTTTTCAATCCCCTGCTCAGCGCAGTATGTGTACTCGGGTACTGCACATAACTATGGTTTTATTGTTGGAGGAGGATGGGGGGCAGCTTTGGAAGGAACAGGTCATTTCTGTTTTATCGTTTGTATTATTGTGTTGTGTGTATATAAATATGTGGGGTCACAGGGTCAGGTAGGAGCCTTTTTTTGCAGGGAATGTCATTGTGCTGGTTTGAATCCTAGGGCCGGCACACTGGTGCCGCTGTTGGGCCCTTGAGCGAGGCCCTTAGACCCTGTTCCAGTGGTGCCAGATAAATGGCAGACCCAGTGATGAACTGAGACAAAATTTCTGCCTTACAACTTTGGGTCCCTCACAGTAAATTTTTCCGACTGTGGCATCCCAGTGATAACTTTTGCTGAGTGATATTTGCCAGCCCACACACAAATGACAAAAAACATTGTCATTTAATACTCAGATTTTAGTTTTGCTTTCTCTAATGCTATACAATTATGCTTATGGTTGCGTATGTGTGTGTTAATAGTAGGTTTCTTCATGAAACACTGCTTCATTGAGGGAGGTTTGAGTCTAGTTAAACACGGCCATATGATTTACTGGCAGCTGGCAGGTCTCAGCTGTGACTTAGGTAGCTTGTGGAGAAATCTATCAAACACTGTAGGGCACCGCGCCGTCTCTTAACGGCTGAGAGAGTGAGTCAGGATCCAGCAAGCTGGTAATGAATTATTATCGAGGTTTCAAGCTGTCAGTGAGGCAAACACAGGGAGAAGTCAGTGGTGGTGGGGGGTGTTTTTAACAAACTGCTTTGTGGCAGACATTCCCAAACTGGAAGAATTGAAACAATCTGTCCTTTTTTTCAGGCTGCATTTCAATAAGTCTGTGCGCCAGGCACTGTTTGTGAACGGTCTGAAACTTTTAATTATATTTATGCTTGTATAATCTTCTATTACAATTGATAAAAATAAGCGATAAAAGTATAATTCATGCCTGGAGCTATTTTGGTGCTGGTCACAAAATACAAGAGAAAAAAATCATTTAAAAATCATATTGCAATCTTTAGTACACTGAATCGCGATCTGAATTACGATTTCCAAATTTTGAGATTTATTTTCAAGAATGCCCAGACTCAAACAAGCATAATGATTTACGTTGGCACTATCTAAAATGCAATATTACATTAAATACTGTTTTCGAAACTGTAATTAAATCCATGCAATCTGACTGCAGAACACGTACAACATGTAGCGTTGGGTAAGGTGCAATGCCGCGCATGCGCAGACGTGCGAGGTACAAATCAGGCATGCACAGTCAGATGTCTCACAAAGCAAAGTTATCCGTGTATTTTGTCGGGCCATGCGGTGTGGAGGTCATGTGACTTTCCAGCCCCACAGTAGAGGTCCTCCTAGAGGAGATCACCTAGTCTTCTGCTGCCGCACCCTTCTCAGATTTGACCACGGCCTGAAAATTTTAAATGACCCTAGCCTGACAAAGACCTGTTGTTAAGAAGGTGTTACACGGGGAAGGTCATGTTCTGGGGCGTGAATGACCTTGAGTGTGGCACGTACAGGACATCTTCAGCATAACAGCACTTGACCAACTAATGTGGAGTTAATTGTTTCTCGCAGCGATTAACAGTGATCTACCCCCCCACCCCCCAATTCAGTCTGTGTATTTATATGAAAAAGGGTCAAATGGTGCATTTAGACCCCAGGTGATCCTATTTTACAATAGCAGCAAAATGCTTAAATCAGAATCAGACCTCTTTATTAATCCTGGGGGGGGGGATTTGGATTAATTAATTAATTACAGTAGGTCCAGTGAATAATAGAAATTAAGTAGACAAACGATGATAAACAGAATACAATAGAAAAATAATATAACAATATAGAAAAAATTGTTAAATAAAAATGGTACCATGAAATTGTTAAATAAAAATGGTACCATGAAAATGATATAGAAAATTGTGTGGTTGCCGAGAAACAATGGTTGCGCAAAGTATTTTGCTTCATATTGATATTAATTGCAGCATAGCTGTATCGCGCGTGATTATTGCATAGTTATTCCTTACTGGCTATTATATTGCATAGTTATAATAATAATGGAGCAGGTGGTGATGGATATGCATGAGTTATTGTTTCACTATACTAACAAGAATAAAACCAGAACCAGTCTATTGACACTGAGTGACATACACTGAGAGGAAGGAGCTATATAGTTTGATGGCCACTGGGAGAATTGATTTTCTGTGGCGCTTTGTACTGCATCTGGGTGGTATGAGTCAATTACTGGAGGTACTCCTATCATTGTGCAGCATGTCATGAAGTGGAGGGGAGACATTGTTCCAGATGGCCCTTTAGCTCAGACCGCATCCTCCTCTCAAACACTGTTGACCAAGACTCTAGCTTTACCCCCACATCACCGGCTGTGCGGATCAGTTTGAGTCGGTTGGTGTCCGCCTCCTTCAGCTTGCTGCCCCGAGTAATGTGTGTAAGAAGGGTGGTTGCCCGTCAGAGATATCTGAAGTTTTAAAAAGGCCCCGTCCACCAAAGAGAAAAGGCAGTAAGCAATGTTGCTGTGATTCATATCAAAATTGTCCTCTGCTCTCCTTAATATGCTGTGAATGCATTTAGAGATTAAAAAAATTAAACTTTCTATGAGCAAATGGCCAGATGAAATTGGTCTCTTCAGTGTAAATTGTGCCGAGTGGTGTATGTCATGTTGATATAGTATATTGAAAATGTTCAAGGACACGTAAAAATTCCTTGTTTGTTTTCTTCATTTTCTGAATCCCTTGTATAAATTAATGAACCAGAAATGCTGACTGGAGCATCTATCTTACTCAAATTCTCACTTGTAGAGTCCAGCAGCATTTTAAGAGATTTGAGTGCCTTTCTTTGTAAATTGGCTTAGTTTTTGTTTGGTGCGTTTTTTTTTTGGGGTTTTTTGGCTACATGGCAGAGCAATGCTCCTCTGCAGTTCCTCTACACTGTTCATTACTGCATGTTTGCAGATGCCTGTAGCCTGACTGCCTTAGTTTGACAAATTTACACATGGCTGGGCTGCAAATCCATGCCGATGCAAGAGATGGAAACTGGGGCTCCATTTAAACCTGCAGCCAGGGAATTATGAGGCAACAGTGCCACGGTATGAAATTAATATATTTCTGTTATATATTAATATTTCAATTTTTGGTATTTTATATCTTAAATCAGAGTTGAAGGATACAACAGCAACGGGGTGTTAACTTGTGGGTCATCCTTTATGTACATTATTATTCTTTTAAATTAGATTGTAAAATTCGCACTTGTAGACAGTTCACATTTAAATTCAAATACTTTCCCACCTCTCACTGTTTCTTCATTTAAGTATGATTTCATCATTTAGTATGGGGTGCATCTGCAACTCCCTTGCAGCTGCATGAGGAATGTTTTTAACCATTTTGTAAATGAGTTATACTACAATATCGTGTATTGATGCTTTATAGTTATAGTAGTAATAATAGTAATACATGAACATAGTGAAAGTTTTTAAAAAATAATTCCATACCTGTGAAATTTTAGCAAACCAAGGTTTACTTTTCTTAGCCAGACTGCTGCATGCCGTACAAAAATATGTATTAATCACACTTCCAGGATTAGATGTTTATTAATATCAGTCACACTAGTTTAGTGTAAAGTTGTTAGTCAGTGCAGGAATATGTAGCCAGGTTGTCTGCTCATTTTTAATTATTTTTGGTTAAAAAAAAAAAAACCTCTTCTAAATCATTTTTTTCCACTAGTGGAGGAGGCTTTGTGACAAGGGGCCTTTCTGTCTAGCACTGCAAGACAATAATAGTCTATTTCTGTTTCATTATTTATATATGTTGCATAAGATCAGTGACATTTGAGAGGAAAATGGAATGAAGTACTTTTCCAGGCCATAAAGTTGGTTTGTGCTGTAAAGCCCCCTCTGATTCTCATGTGTTTGTGTACCTATCATTTGTGGGCTTTGGGCTCCTTACTTGTAGGACATGCTGTTCCCAGGGGGGTCAGGCTTTTCAGAGCTCAATCTTATTTAATCTGTTTAAGAGCATTTGGCATGCCACAGTGACAGACATCGCAGGCAGCAAGAGCAGAATCGAACTCTCAGAGAAGACCAACGCACAACATGCAGCACGCAACACATCGCCCGTCTCCAGCTCCTGTGTTCTGTATATGAGCCAAAGCCACAGCTCTGGTGCTGTTCGTCAGCTTTAAAAAGATGCAGTGGGGAAGCTCCTTCAAATCAGTGGCCTCTCTTTCCGGTACTTTCTGCCATGCGTGCGGCTGGTGCTTCAAAAGTTGTAGGCGTCTGGCATGCTGTCCTGAAGCACCTCACGTGTATATATTGCTGTGTGCAGTGTTTGTGGTCCAGGCTGTCTGAAACACATGGTGCTTAATTTACTATCCGGTATATGCATCATTCAACTGAGTCAGAGCACCACACCTGTCAAGAACCTCAGGGTTTGTGCCATTTTTATTACGTTTATTTAGTAGATGTATTTATCCATAGCCAGTTCTTGGAGCAATTGAGGGTTATGGGCCTTGCTCAAGGGCCCATTGGTAACATCACTGGGATTCTCCTGATCACAGGCAAGCTGTCTTAACCTGCTAACAGTTCTAGACGTTGCTCTTAGAGTACTTTTATAAAAATATGTAATGTTCAGTTTTTTTCCCCGCTTTTTACGACACTCTTCCGGTGGTTGGGATTCCTATTGCTGAATTGGTAAAGGCTCAGTTTAAGATGCACATGGCTGCATGGGTGATGCACTTAGATGTGGATACTCCCATAGTTGTGTAACAGCAACCTTGATTGTCTCACGTTAACTAAATGGGATGGTTATACCAGTGTCTCTCTGGGGAAAATGCTCCTTGTTGATCAGAGCATCTCTGGCTACTCTGATTTCTTACTGTGCTGGCATCCCATCCAGGGTGTCCCCTGCCCTGTGCCCTGTGATGGACTGGCATCCCATCCAGGGCAGACATCCCACCTGAGAGATATTGACTTCAAGGAGGTAAATGAGGGGCATCCGGGAGGTAACAGATAAGACCCACAATGCCTTGCGCAATGACATCACCGCCACAGGCCCGATACCGTATATGTATATTGCCAACTGCAGTGAGGGCGGGCAGGCGGGCAATTTTAATAACACTGACTAACGGAACGACAGATTTCCGGGACATTGCGCATCATTTGCGGGTGTCCAGGAGCTGCTGTCAATTTGCGGGAGACTCCTAGAAGTTCCGGGAGAGTTGGGATGTCTGCCAGGGTATTCCCGGCATTCTGTCTTATGGGAAAGGCTCCAGGCTATTTGTGACCCTAACCAGGATAGTAGATGGACCGTTATTGCATGTATTGTACTATTATACGTAAAAAGTACTAGCAAAATTCTATGTGTCATTTCCTAATTCAAATCTGTAACGTTCTTCTTCAGTTCAGCAATATAGTACCTACGAGGCACCTACACATGGTTGACACAGTTTTTGTGTAGAAAAATAGAAACGCATTGGACAAACATGAAATATGGCTGCTATTTGTCCTCTTTGTCATTCTGTAGTATGGTATAGTATAGTAAATGGCCATCCCTCTGGCTTGACTTGCTCCTTAGATATGAGGGACGCAGAGTTAATGTTAGATCATTCTCTGTGGCACAAAAGGCGCCACCAAGAATAACCCGCTTCCTGCTCCTGCCAGAACGTCACAGGTCTGCGCGAATCGTACTGGAGGGGAAATTATGCTCTCAGGCACAGGCCTCATTTAAGCAATTAGCTGTGGGAAGCCAGGCTATTGCACTGAGAATAGGCTGTTCCCCCTGAGATTATTCATGCCTTTGCTGCATTTCATATGAGAACCAAAAAACAACAAAAGGGTTTTCTGCAGCGATTTTCAGTCTTTTATAAAGCAACTTGGCATGTGTGCTAACCATATCCGAGTCATGTGACACATTAACTCCAGGCTGATCATGTGACCAGCAGAGTTGTCAGGCTGCATTTCAGTGGCTGCCTAATGTATCACTGAACTTTGTGCCTGGCTACTCTATAGGTGCAAAAGGTGTGCCGACACTGATACTGGTGAGTTACATCTCCATCATACTGTAGTTTTTTTTTTTCCCCCCAAAATGCAAATGCTGTAAAGCGGGCATTATTAACACTGTTGCATTTGCCTTTGATGCAGGTTGCTTGATTGAAGCTAATTAGTAGGGCTGGATGATCCCCCGAATATAAACATTCACTAATAATACTTGGGTCCCTTATTAAAAATGCGAAATTAATGACACTGAAAGTTACTGAAACTCAATATTTTTTTTTACCAAAAACAACTTTAATATTAAAGGTAGTATGCACATGCACTAATGTATATTAAATAACTCCAAATAGATTCGAATCATTTTCACTATTGTTTATGTATTTTTGACTCGTGTTATCCAAAAATATTTCCATTCAATCGTTCACAGCTAATGTGTAAATAATCAAAACTGCACATGTCAAATTTGTGAATCAGGAGCGGCAACTGCATTTGCGTCTTCCTGTGTGTGCTCGTGGGCACAGTGTGTGGCTCCATGTGTGTGATCAGAAGTTGCTGGTTTGAGTCCCAGGGACGGCGCAGTGATGTCAGCAATGGGCCCCTGGGCAAGGCCCTTAACCTGCAGTTGCTCCAGGAACTAGCTGACCCTGCTTCCTCAATTGTACGCTGTATGCGATTTATCATCACCATGTTGCTTATTTGCTATATTTTTTTATACTGTCAATTGCACTGCTTATCGCTGTTATCCTGAGACCTTTCACTCACCCACACTCCCGCAAGTGTCAAGCGATGTGACGGAGTGATTTGATTTCGCTTTGGATAAAAGCATCAGCTAAGTAAATAAAGGTAATGTAAATGTTTTAAGCACCCCCCCTGCAGAACAGTACAAAGCCATACTTAAAAAATTATTTTTTTTTACTCCATTCCCATTCCACAAATTTGCTGCGTTTATATATTTAATTTGTTGCTGCATCATCCTCTTGAACTGAATACCACTGGTCTCGTGTGTCTGTACTGTAATCCAGCCAGTAATTGTGACATCCACTATATTCCAGTCATTGTTAAGCAGATGGTTTGTCATGCCCTGACTCCTGGGTGAAAGGAATATAATGCTACAGAAAAGTAATGGCAGCCTCCGCTGTAAATCTGCATTGTTTCGGCCTGGTTGGAGGTTGCGTTTGGATGCAGTATATATTATGAGCGGAGCTCTGCGCAGCAAATGCAGGATGACTGTAATTACCTCCATTATGTAAATGTGAGACCTAAAAACATTTGGTAATATTGATTTGTAACTTAAGATCCTGCCTGCTTGTGAATATATCCAGCAGAATTATCTAACCACATCATTTAGCAATCGGCCAAAAAACAAGACACAAACGGACATTTTTCCTAAATAATACAGAGCAAGCTCTAATCCACTGCAGCTTATATGTTTATAATTAGGCATGTCTGCAGAAATACTCCATTGCAGTGGAATGAACCTGCCAGTTATTCCATATGGTGGAGTTTTTGCAGGGTCTTATCAAATATATACATTTATCACAAGTTTTACTATGTCATGTGTACCCATCTGTTCATCCATCCATCCATCGATTTTCTATAACTGCTTATCACAGGGGGTGATCCAGAATCAGTCCTGAAGGCTACGGGCACAAGGCAGGGAACAACCCAGGATGGGGTGCCAATCGCAGAGCAATGTCAGAAGCAAAACTGAATATTATCTATGGTTTAAACTTAACATTTCTGTGTAATTCCTGACTTTATGACTGCTACTTTTTGTATAAACACAAAACAGGGAAAGGAATGATATGTATTGGGGCAAATTAAACGGCTCTAAGTAATGCTATAAGGAACTGAAAAACCTGGAACACTCCCGCACCCCCACATAAACACAGCAGGTAAGATGGTAAAGATTTGTGAATTATGTTGAACAAATAAAGCTTTTAGCTGAGAGAGACTAAGGATCATTTTTATGGATAATATATTTAGCACTGAGTACTTATTGAATTATGCCTTGAAATGCATTTGTGTCCTTTATTCCAGGATGTTACTTGCTTTGGAGGGTTATAATTAATTTATTAAGTGCAAGGGTGCATTTGTTTAATGCCCTTTTCTGTGTGTTCATTCCCTTATGTTGGGTCAGGAAGTGATTCTGATGCGTTTTAGCTTGTGGGAATAGCCAGTGCTACAGCTGTACTGGAAATGAGTGGACACTGCCAGCTATAAGTGTGATAAACCCTTTTTTGTAAATTTTCAGTTATGGGCAGTACTGGTAAGCACGCCTCTGTGCTGCTCCATTTTTACGGCTAAGCAGATTTAGTGGATGCACTTTGTCTCATTGAGATCACCCCAATACATGAAAAACGTTCCCATTTGGGTATTGAGACTTAAATAAGCACTCCCCTTGGATAGATGGGAAATAATGGCTTTTAGGAATTAGCAAAATTGCACATAATTTGCAAGAATCATTTCTTTATATAATCAAGCCCTTCTATCTTCTTGGACTGTCTTTATAATTATGCAATTATATATTCTGAGTCATGCTGCCTTATAGACGTAACTGCATGTATAACAACTGAGGGCATGATTTGTATTGCAGGTTGTGGAAATGGAGTAAAGGAGTAATAATAAAAGCAAACAGACCCTGTCCTGAGAGGCAGCTAAAACATCTCTGTGGGGAGCTGATTTGGTCTATGTACAAAAAACCTGTTTAAATATTAATCGCTCTTCCTGAAATGGAAATATCTGCTGTTTTAGACGGAAACACTGAGGCGTAAGGTGTCCAACCAGTAAACAGGCGTGTTGCCTGCTCTGTCACTTGTTTGTGTGTGTCCTGTTACTGCACTTATAATCCAGGCGTACTTGCTGGTGAGTACTTAGGGGTCACGAATGGTGCTGTCATGTCTGTATTAAGTCCATCAGCCACTTGAACGTGACAGGAAGTCGCACAGCCCAAACGGCAGCACCTGGAACTACTGCCATATTTATGGGGTCCCACTCCACACCATTTTTTATTTATTTTTTTTTAATCTCTGGGGCCTGTAAGTGTGAAAATTGTATCGACAAGTGCAATTTATTTTGCTCCCACACCAGCATCAGTTTGTGCTGTACTGCTTTTTATGCCGGTTAACTGTACTAATGCTGCATTATTAAATTGATTCTAGCGATTTCTGTTCTTTCCACAGCACATTTACACCTGATTGACTTGGCTTTTCATGTAATGCATAGTAAAGTAGGTATTTTCTGCTCTTTCAGTCTCACTGCATCTCCCACACAGTGACGCACAGCTTGAATTAACGGTATAATCTTGTTTTATCTCTCGTATGTGATTTTAGTTCGACAGAGGCCCGAAACACACAAAGAAGGAAAACTCAAACATGAAATATTTGGCCTTTCACTAATGCATACTCAGCTATCAATACATGCGCTCACTACATATTATATACAGTAATAATGCTTAAAGAATAAATGAAAACGTCAAGCATCTCCTCCATTTCTGTCCCGGTCTCGCTCTTGGACAGTATTAGCTACACGTCTAATGTGTATTTGAGCTAATTTCCCCTCTTCTGTTTATTATAGTATATAGTACACTATAAACATTTATAAATGTGCTACAAATGTTATATTAATGGTGCAAAGGTGAGATTAAAACGATATCTGAAGATGGTTGACACAAACCCAGTACCAGTACAGTATGCTTCAAATCTCAGTAAGGGTTGACTCCTCGCTTTTTGACTAATTTACTTAACGACCTATTTGTAGAAACAACTGGGTCTGTAATAAAACATTTTAAAATGTTTATGTACAGTATTATGTACATTATTAATAGTGTTAACAGTAATGACTTATTACTTAATGAGAGCTATGTACATAGGTACCCATGTACAGCTAATTATATTAATGCAAATTAATGGTGAAATCATCAAACTGTGTGTGCTGCTTTAAATGAAGACCCAGACCCTATAACCTGCCCTCTTTCTAAAGCTGTTGCTAGACGGCAGAGTTCTTGACTATTAAGTGCTGAAAAAACACAAACGGCTATGAGTGACTGCATCTAGTAATTTTTCTTTCTTTTAATTTTTCATGACCCTATAAAGTTCAAGGAAAAACGACAAGATATTTCTGCCTGTGGTTTGTGACCATTATAGTCACTTGGGCAATTTTGATTGTCAACTTAACGTAAACAAAATCACTTAACGAGCCTGAAATTTAATGAGAATAACGTTGTTATCATGAGTTTCAATAGGCTTTATTTTATTGCATTGTTAATTAGTCCTGCACGTGGACATTAAATTAAAACCAATTAATAGTTGGCAGTAGTTGAGATTTCATGAATATGAATGATGTCATGTATATTATTACTTTTAAGTGCACAATCAGGATTGCTGTAATGATAGTATTGTCACAATTTCTATTCACAAAACAAACACTAAGTGTTGGAAAGTGAATCATTAGATTTATTATTTTTTAATATATAATTACAGTATCATTATATCATACTGGTGCAAAATAGCAGAATGGATTACAGCAATGTGTTATGGGAAGATAAAATGGTTTCATTTAGCACTTTTTTTAAAGGATGAGACATGTAACACACATGCCTGGGTCTCTCTAATTGTGGTTTCTTGCCTGACATTTGTCCTTGTTTGCAGCTTTGCAAAGCATTCTGGAAAATGGCAGTATTTTGTGCACAAGACATTGTCATTGGAGTTACTTGAGGCTTGTGACACTGGTTAGAGTCGTCTGATAAATAGCGTGTGCAGAAAGTGGGCTCTCCTTGGGTAAATATGGGGCAAGGCTGCTGTTCTTCCACAGTGCTGCTTTTACTGCCTTGGGCTGCCATGTTCTTTACCGCCTTTTATCATTGTCAAAGGTATACTTTTTTCGTTCTTATGTATTGGCTTCTTTTTTTCCCTCACTTTGCTTTTCCGCTGTGAGTTCCAAGAATAGTTAAAATTAGGGTGCTTGTTTTTTTGCTGTTTGTTCATCAGTTTGTTCTGAAAGCCAGAAAAGCCCTGAGAAATGGAGGCTATGCAAAGGTCAGGTATCTATCATAAAGCCAGGTACTTCATCCTTTTGAGTAGTTACATGACCAGCCACTTCTAGACTGCTGGAGAGAATTTTCCTTTGGGGACAATATAGGGTGTCACCTCAGCTATGTCCAATACGGCCTGGAACAGGTTCCTTGACCAGGATAAGCAGTTGGAAGATGGATGGATAGATAGAAATCAATAAATTGTACACGAGGGTACCATATGGGGTGGATTCTTTCAGGAGGTGCATGATAAAAGTGTATATATGCACCTTCTTTTGCCTCTGAAGTGTGCTTCCTCCTTTCTGCGCTGTCAGGATTCCTGTGATGGGCCGGACCCCGTAGTGCACCCAGAACTACTGCCTTTTCGGTCTGCTTGAAAGCCTGGAGAGAGGACCCCTGCCTCTCCTTAGTATGCCTGCAGCTTTCTGATCATGTGGAGGCACTTGGTGTAATTTGACTTCCCGACCATGTGGAGGTGCTGACTTTCTGATGCCATGAAAAACAGAAAAGACATTTGAACTGTAGCATTATTTATATGCATTCATAAACTGTGCTTAAGTGCTTGGCAGAGGCTACCAGGTGGTCATGGTGGACCTGTGCTGCTAATTTAATGAAAATATGAAGGACGCCATTGCTTTAGGGCTGCCCCTCTAGGCTGTATAGACTCGGAGCTGGTTATGGATTTCATGTTAAAGGTGGAAACTGGGGGGAAAATGGTAAATCACTGGACATTGCAGAAGACGTAACTTGGACATTGAGCACTGTCATTAACGATTTGATTTATAATCTGTCAAAATCTCATTTTGCTTTAATCTAATTAAACAGGCACAGGAGTTTGCACGATTTGGATGCACACAATTTTTAAATTATCTTTGACAAATGTGGCTGCTTTCATTATCAGACAGCAGACTGATTTAAATGTAAACGCCGGTTTGCCGCCACCTTCCTCAAACCTGGGACCCTGGTGTGGGGGGTGGGCAGAGACCAGCAGGACCTGTCAGGGTTCCAGCACAGGGTCGTGCACATTTTGTTGTGAACTCGCGGCCTTATCATAGAAACGGGAGTTTAATGAGGGAGAGAGATCTTCTGAATAACAATGAACTTGTTGAATGGCTATTAACTGCTGTTCCTGGATGGCTCTCCTGTGATCTCTATGTGCCCTGGCTTCTGCTTTCCTGCTGTTCTGTCGTGTTCACAAATTATTCTATATGACCAGTGCATCTGCTTAAAACCGGGTTATTTTGTGAAATTAATTGCTTCTTGCAGCATTGGCTGAATCATAGCTACCCCATCTCTGACACTGAGTAAAGCCGGGCCTTGACTCCTGAGTGCCACCCTCACGTTTAGAAAATGTGGCCCCATCCTGCCATAGTGCCTGAAAGACGGATGCTGCTGTGTTATCAAGCTGCTTCTACATCGGGATGCATGGCTCAAAGTTCAAGTGGGCGCTTATTTAAAGGAATGGTCTAGATTGCGTAAGGTCATCACTTAATTGCTGTATTATAATTCTCTGTTATGGGAGAACCTACAATTACTTCTAACTATAATCATGGAATTAGCACAAGCACGTGATTAATTTAATTTATTGAAGTGGTGGCATTTGCATCACATTAATAATGTAAAAATGTTCTCACCCAAGTGCTTAATTTGTGTAGCTGTATAAATAAATTGTTTAATCACCTTTTAATAGTCAGGTGATGGTTTGTGGTATATCCATCTATACATCATCCAACTGCTTGTCCTTGCTTGTGCTTTTTTATTATTATAGACAATTCTCTAGATTAATAAAGGTGGACTGACCGTGACATTGCTGTGGACCTATGCATGTCTGTTAGAATCTCTTCAGCGGAGTAATCGATGGCTGGCTCGATCCATAGCTTGCTGGGTTGTTTCTGGGCCTGTGCTGGGCTGTAGTTTCTGGGCCTGTGCTTTCAGGGCTCAACTGTGGCAGCTCATTTTGGTTTTTTAGATAAAATTTAAGAAATATTTGCTTAAAGTGGCCACTGTGGATTTTACTTCTGGAAATTTATCTGTTCATCACAATTAATGTAAGCTCTTACTGAAAATCCGTTTAAGTGTGCAAAACATTAAAAAGCAAAACTATCAAAAATGAATCAACAGGATAGATTGTGGAGTCTTTGGCGATTTGCTTCTATTTAACAATTTTGTTCCATTTGATACCGGATCACTTGTATTTGACAGTAGTTTTGGTTTCTGAACGCTTTCTGTGTGTTATGAATAATTCTGTGCTTTAAGCATTTGAATCTTCATTCCATATTTGTGCTGTTTAGCTGGAGTTCGATATATTTGTAGTCAGTGCTCTAAGTTGCTACACACAAAATGTTCTGTGCATCTGCTGCTGAACCTCAATTTAAAAAAAGAAAAGCTACATTTTAATGTTATTTAGAGATGATTACTTAGCCAGTTTCTTTTCACTATAGTAATTGTAATGTTCATTAGTGCCACTGCCGTGTAAATACCAACACCAAGAAGGCTGTTATTCATCCATTAGAATATGTAGAATTTGAATATGTAATTAATTCTGAAGTTTTTCTTCAAAAATGTCCAGTTCAATTTTTTGTGAATGACATACAAACAATGAATGTAAATGTATGTAAAAAAAAGTTTAACATACAGTAGCACTGTTTCATTATAATTTTTAAATTCTATATACAAAATGCATGTTACACATAAATATATGTAGATCTTTCAGCATTATCCTTGCATATGACAGCATAATTATGCAGTCTTCATAAACTTACTAGAAGGTAATAATATAACTAGAGATATTCCAGATGGCAGCATGTAGTTCTGTGCTTTTTATCCTTGTTTACACTAACAGTTTTACAGTTGATGATTTTGCTCGTTTATGTAGTTGGGTTTGCGTGAGGCCTGTCACAAATTAAATTGTGGCCCGCATTTGGTGACTTGAACAAACAAGTACAGCCCCTGATAGTTTAGGAGTGTTTGCCCATAGTCACACCATGTTTCTGTTGGCTTCAATGAAAATCCGCAAGGCTGGTGTAGCTAATATACATGCCACCCCCCCCCCCTATGTGCTGGATGGACATTTGGTTCATTGTGTTTGACTGTGTAATCTAATAAATATTGCTACAAAGTACAGTCTCTTTCATGTTTTAATGTTTTAGTGCCTGTGAGTTTATTTGCCACGGGTTAATGGAGCAATGGAAATTTGCTTGTGGTCCCTGGTCCTTTGTATTCAGTTATTGAAGTTACTTTTTAAAATCACACTTCTGAATAGAGATACTGATGACTATTTGGTCTCTGCAGTTAGCTGTTTGAACAAAAGCTCATTTAGTGTTATCTGTATGTTGTATTGTCTGCAATGACTGCAACAAATACAAAGTTTAGCCTGTGTGCACAAGTCTGGACAGATGTGTTAACCGATTAAAAACTGCGGGACTTGCCTTTCGTTGGAATCTGTGGAATGCCAGGAATCCAGACTCGGCACAGTTTATAAAAAAAAAAACACTGCAGGATGGGGGAATGTTAATTAAATGTTTTTCACGAATGATGACCTACACTGCAAGCATTTGTAATGAACCATACCATGCTGCCTGTTTTACTAGGATAAGATTAGTATAGACCACAGATTTATACCTGTGCCTGCCTGAGTCTTGTTAGCTAGAACTGTACTGTATAATTGGAAAACTGTCTGCCTAAACCCGTCAGCCACACAGTCAGAAGCTTTCGGTTTGGGGGTTGGGGTTATTGTTGTCAGTTGTACCTTGATTTTGAATGATTAAATGGTTCTTGGTCACTGTTGTTTTTTTTTTTGTATTTTTTCCTCCAAAGGGCATTGTATAGTTATTCAGCAAGATAGGTCTATTAAATGGAACATGACTGAAGATGCCTTTGGGTTGTGGATTCTTGTCCCTTGGCTCCATTTGTGTGTAGTTTTCTCATGTTCTGCCTGCATTTGTGTGCGTCAGAAAAGTCAAAAATCACACAGTAAATGTGAATTTTTGTGCCCTATGATGGACTGGCATCCCATCCAGGGTGTCCCATACCTTGTGCCCTATGATGGACTGGCATCCCATCCAGGGTGTCCCCTGCCTTGTGCCCTGAGATACGGCGGATTTCCATGCTGGTCAGCCAAAGAGGTCTTCTCATTACCACTGCCATCAATCAATCAATCAATCAATCAAATGCTTACAAGCCTGTGACCTTTTGTCCCTGCAAATGAATTTCATAAATAGG
>JAODKN010000104.1:30165312-30176932 GCA_026774425.1 Petrocephalus zakoni
CACACACATGCAATGTTGTCTGTGGGGGGATTTAAAAAAGTCTAAATGTGGCTCTTCTGGGTGACATATATAGCAGAAATCCTCTTTGGACAATCCATTCCCCCTGGGTGAATGCACACCGGTTTGAGGGAAATATCATCTCTCAGGTATCAGCGACGCATCTAAGAAAGGCTCGTTTGCATTTTGCAAGGCGACATCTATTTTTCCCCTTCATTTAGCCTGCGGCTCCCAGCGAGGACCTGCAGGGGGACAGCTGGATAATGAAAGTGAAGGTCCTTCTACAGTGGTTTCTGCTGTTTGTCGGACAACGATGAATTATAGATCGGATTTGACATTTATCATTACCATCTGTTTTCCCGGGGTTTGGGGTGAAGGGCGGAGTGGGTTTGGGTCAGCGTTGGGGGTCATGATAAAGTGCTGTAAGGAAGAAAATAAGAAGGAATCATGGGAAGATCCGTCATGCTGGTGCTCTTGGGGCAGAGCATTACTCCGTCTAACTCTGAAGGGGACAGGCAGTCATCAGATTTCTCCATACTGACAAATTTCGGTTTATAGCCGTTTGCCTTACATTGAAAAATGAGCCATAGAGTTGTAATAGCTGTAATAGTAACTGTTGATTGATTGATTGCTATGTTAGCCACGGCAAGGTGTCATTGAATTCAGGTGCAGGTCCTGGGGGTGTCTTACTGTGACGCAATGTAGCAGCCTTTTGTTATAAGTGCCTATGTTCCCTAATTGTGTAGCAGTGCATTTGCATATATAAAATGATAGTTAACACATGCACACGTGCACACAGTAAAGCATATAGTGCTGAAAGCCAAACAAGCATATAACCCCTCTTGCTAACGCTCTCCCGGTTCTGTAGTGGTTTCCTTTGCTGCATTACTTATATCACCACAATGAGCCTTTGGATGCAGTAGCCATAAGCAGTCTGCCTGTGCAGACTTAAGGAAAAATGCATCTGCAGATTTGAACAGAGGCCATGTAACAGGCATGGTTCCTTTCTCTCAGCACGTCTGATGTGCTTTGAGTAATTTAATCCACTAAATGCAGGTATCCGCCGACTTAACAGGGCCACCGGACGCGAGTCATTGGGCATATCACAGTAGTTACTGGGAAGGGGCAGGACATTAAGGATGGTACTGTAATATACAAATTGTACTGTATAGTGAGTAGTAATGTAAATATAAAATCACAACACTTTATAATAAAGAGATTGCACTTCAATAAAAAAAAAGGCATGAATTGCATTACGAAATCAAAGGATGTGTCCGATAGCAAACTGTGGTAGCTGAGAGAGAAGACAGCAACTGAAGTTGTTTTTTTAAGTAGCCAAACTGCACAATACAGTTAGTTATTTGTATCATATCTACTTACTGTAGCTGTCTATCACATATGCAGTGTTGGGGAAAGTTACTCACACAAGTAATCCATTGTGGACAAATTCAGGTCCAGAAAGTACGCATCCACCCAACCAGTACTCTGCGACTGTGACTCTTTATACTAAACTGGTTGGTTGAAATTTACGAAATGAGTAAAAGTTAAGTGGTTGTTTAACATTTAGTTGTAACCACAGTCAGTTTTTGTAAGTAGCTTCAGGATTTACACATCTTGTTTGCAGTTTGATCGATAAATAACAGACATTCCAATTTTTATCTCTCTCCCTCTCCATCTTTTGCGTCCCCTCCCTGGCTGCGGGTGGCTGCTTTGCTGATGTAGGTGAGTAATTTTTATGCTCCTGCCATCGTTTGGACTGCAGTTAATCCTTGTGTCATTTTTTAATTGGCAGACTTACGGCTGTCGGCACGCAGCTGTCTGTGAGCCGCTGTGATATCGGTGCCAGTTTCCCTTCGTGCCACCTCCCCGTTTCTGAGCCACAGTTTATCAAGTCAGAATGGATTTGAATTGAAAGCCTTGATTAAGAAACCTGGTGTTTGGGAGAAAGTGACATTGTATGGGTTAGTGTTTCACTATGGTTTTAGGGTATTTAATCTATTAGTGAGGTAAGCATTTAATGTCGCACATGATGATGTCACGGAAATCATTCCAGGTGTTTCTTTAATAAGTTATTTGTAAAGTTTTAATAAGGTGTTTCTAATTCAAAATTCAGATGCATTTCACACCATGAATGTGAAGTAATGAATTGAGAAAAATCAAGAACTTCTTTAAAATGGTTTAAATGATGCCGGGATAAACTGTTTATTTTCTGCTGTTTCATCAAACAATGTAGTGAATTCTAGAGTCTGTCACATCGGGGGGGGGGGCATGGCACCTGCCATATTCCCAGATGGATTTGAAGTGATTAAATAAATCCTTCCTCTGGGGAGCCGGGGTCAAAGGTCAGGTCAGGTCAGGTCAGGTCTGGTGGGTGGGTTGTCCCCTTTGCACCGGGATTTGCTCAGTCTGACTGTGCAGCTGGGTTCCCCCCTATCTGGGGTTCATTATCTCAAAGTGCAGACTTTTCATATCCTTTGAGCTTGCAGATAAGGAGTTTCTCCACACGATTGTGGGTGTAGCAGCGCAAGTGAGAGGAACATTACCTCCATTGCAAAAGCTGAGCAGATGATCAGGATGCTTACTTACTTCAATGTGATTAAGTATCTCCTGCTACACTGCAGTTACCACACCTGTATCTGTAGTGCAGCAGGGGCCCCACAGGAGACAAACTGCAAACTGCAGAAGCACTACAACCCTCAGTGTTCAGAATGTCAGCCTAATTGGAGTCAGCCTGTAATTGCAGTGTTTACCACCACTCAGACCACATGTTTGCATGGGGCCCTACACCGGGGGGCGTCAAGGTAACATTTTGAGAGGGGCACAGAAACGACACACCTGCCTGCCTTTCCATTGCCTTCAATTACGCATAAAATATATCCATCATAACTACATAACGTCTGCCTCAATATATGTGGTAAGGAAGTTCTTGTCTGACATAAGTAATTCCTTCCGCAAACCCTTATGGTAGCCAAATATGTCCAATTGCCCCCTCCCATACTATTCAAGACTACTTATAACAAAAAAACACATAAGGCAATAATATATTAGTAATACATACCTAGGAACACATTTTAAATAAATGAAATGTAAATAAAACTCATACGTGGCACACTGGTGCCCTGGGGCAGGACTGTAAAAGCTGGCTGGCACAGGCCCACCTCTGCATTCCAAAAAGAATCACAGAGTTAGGTGTAATCTCCAGGCCTGCGGCAACTTACTGGCTTCAGGCTTGGTGGGCTGATCAAAAGCCACCTGTCAGGTCTGGAATGAAGTCATTCACCAGCCCTCACAGGTCATGCCAGTAGGGTATGTCTTATTTACTGCATTGTTAGACTTCGCAGGCAATAATTTTTTTTTTTTTTTCCCCTGTACTTCCTCATTTTTAATGTGTCAAGTGCTTTGTGTCGTGCACCATTCCCAGTACAGGTAACTCTCAACTTCGGTAAAGCAGACTTGTAAAAATCTAAACGCATACAAGCATATCAAAGATGCATAGTGTTTAGTGAAACATTAATGCAAACAAGGCAGAAGATGCCAGTGAATTTAGACCTTAATTTTTTCCATTTATTTAAGTATATTTTTGGCTTATGTGATTTTTGCTATATGGTGTCGTGAATGGTAAGGGAAGGTAAATCCGACTTGCATAAAATGACTTGAGAGCTTGTGGACTGGATTAGTTATGTCAGAACTGAGCTGCCAGAACCTAAGTTCTTGGGCAGTATGCCGATTCCACTGCATCCGCTGATTAGTTTCACCCATAACAGCATAATAGTTCCTGGACACTGTTATAATACACAGCATGAAACTTCAGCCTGAACGTGCTTGTTTGTGGCAGCCGGCAAGATGAGGAAATCCATAGTTTTACTTTCCTTTTCAAATGAAAAGAAAGCCACAGAAGTGTAAATTCTCCAGAGGAGAGCGTGCCAGTTCCCTCTGCGAGATGCTCATTATGTGATTTTTTTTTTTGTTTTTTTTTTTTTCGTCTTGCATCATCCAGTTAAGACCAAAAACGTTGTCTTCCTAAAACAAAGGACAAGGATGCAGAAATGATCATTCAGCCGTTACACTCAAACCTGTTTTAGTGCGATAATCTGTAACTCGATTGTGCTTGTTTTTAATTTCCTGACAGCACAGTCTGATATTATCTCGCTGTGTGGGATTACTGCTCTGTAATGTATTTTGAAAATGTTTTTTCTTAAGAACAGAATTAAAAATTAAAACTAATTTGAAACTCTGGCTTGCAGTGTTAATGAAGGACTTTGCCATATGCAGTGTAATTACCAGCTGCTTTTTAACCCCCCCACGGCTGCTGTTCTGGGGGTAAAAATGAGCGTCAGTGTCTCTAGAGAGCATCAGTCTGATTTAAAACAGCCTACAAACTCAGACTTTGCATAAGGGCTTCCAACACTGAGGATAGGTGCTGTTCAAAGCAAACCCCTTCCTGTTCATCTCGTTAGTTTTAATTATTGAGTGCGAGAGAGAGGTTTGGAGTCAGCTCTTGTTATGATTGCAGCTTCATTTACATTTTATTTATATAGCAGGCACATTTATCCAAAGCAATGTACATTTCTGAGAAAGCCAGGCCAGGAGCATTTGGGGGTTAAGGTCTTTATCAAGGGCCCAATGGTGAAATCACTCTCCTAACACTGGGATTTGAACCACCGACCCTCCGAACTACAGGGACACCGTCTCAAACCACTGAGGCACATGGCACCCCTGTGGTCTTTCCATACCAAAGACGCTTGTGAAATGTGGTTGTGTTATCAACGCAAACAAACTTTTCTCAGTCTAGACACAAACGTGGTGTTCAGGAGAATGTACCATTGTGTAGGTCACTGTGTTTCTGGTTTTACGCTACTTAATGATTAATGAGGTATGTCAAACATTTCATGCTGGACATGGTAATGTCAAGAAAATCATTCCAGGTGCTTCTTCAATAAGAAAATGTAAATCATCATGTGCGTTCATAATCCATAATTCTGGTACATCTGGCCCTTCATTGTGAAATAATGAATTAAGAGAAATCTAAAAGCAAGAACTTAAGTTGGTTGGATGTGTCCTGCTTGTGTAAAAATGGCTTAAATGAAGCCTGGATAAACTACTTGTAATTGCCAGTGCTTACTTGGCGGCAATTTGTCAAACATTAAAGCCGATTCTCGAGTCTGTCGGCCCAGTTGCAGTGGGGAGTAATCGATGGGTCGGGACATGGCACATACCGTATTGTCAAATATCGATAAGGCTGCTGGCTGGTGCAGAAAATAACTCTCTCGAGATAAATATCTGTCAGGTTTGTGAGTTTGTAAGTACATGTGCTGGTGGTTTTTAAAGTGGACTCGCTTCCACTACTTCGGAGCGGTAAATTTGACCGTGCTTTGTGTTCAGCAGACTGTGTGCACTTTTCCGCATCCAAACTGCATTTGCTCATTTTCGCGTGGAGAATCTCCTTAATGGAGGCTTTATGTTGTGCCATCTAAAGGTTTTTGGGGCTTATTGCTAATAATAAAGGAACAACAAACGCCTCAAGGTGGCCATCCATCCATAAATGTAATGGACAGTTCATCTTTATAAAGTTTACTTTCAGTCTAGGTTAAATCAATGAACTTGTTTCCAGATTGAGTAATGTTTGGTTAGTGTCAGAGTAATGTTTAGTTAGTGTTTACTTTTACAGATGCTGACTTTACTCTTGCCAACTTCAATTGGCCGACCTTGACAAGCCTAAAACTCACTATCCCCACAGGGGGGTGCGGGGGGGGGGGGGTGTTGATAACATGGGGGTGAGAGGCGCTGTTACGCAACCATGCATTTATTTGTCTTGATAAATATTTATGATTTCCTTGATTTCACTTGTTTTTCTCCTATTTATGGCCCAAGTTGTTTTTGTTGTTTACACGAAGGTTAAATGAGGAATACATGCGATGCATCAGATCTCAGATGTTTGTGCTGCAGCATTTGAAGTTTTGTGATACCAAAATGTAGCCGACAGTGTCATCATTATTCTGTTTCATGAACTCATAAACAATGACAGTTCCAGCATTCAGTATTTCGAGGATTGGGGATGAACAGTCAAACGCATTCACTACACTTTGCGAATATGGAACTTTTAACAATGATATACATATAATGCAAGTGTGTTTTTCTTCAGACATTAGAGGAGCCGCAGTACTGTACGTTGAGTCAGTTTCGTATGTTTTTCACTGTGCCATTGTGTCCCTTTGAAAACTGATGCATCAAACCTTGGCAGAGCACGCGGGCGAGTGTAAATGAGTAAGAGGTGTTTGAGTTTCTTTTACAGCTGTACGTCTCTACATTCGGGTGGGGGAGGGGATGACGTTCACGTTTAACCACTTGGCTTCCGTTGGCAGCCTATTTTTTTATTCAGTTAAATAATTTGTTAGAAATGGCAGAGAATGGAAAGTAAGTAAGTAGTGTTCCCAAACCTATTCAGATATATGAATAACAGTGCATTTCCATATATCTGTATAGGCTCAGCATCCCACTGGCCAGTGCCCATAATCCTTTGCAGAAAAGCTGCTGTTTTCATAGGTCGATCCATAAAGCTGTATTCCACAGAAAATATTCAATGAATAAACCGTATGCCAGTGCCTTACGTTAACATGAATTTTTATGTAGCAGATACTTTTGTCCAAATAGCATCAGAAATGCGTATGCTGTCAGTTGACTAGGCATAAGTGCAGTTAGGCTGAGCCTCCAGGAATGGGTGGGTGGATGGATGGATAGACAGAGACACTTTATATCTACCCATCTATGTATCTATCTATGAACGCCCTCTTTTTTTTTGTTGCGTAAGTCCTTGACGTCAGTGGTAATCCGGGACTTGTTGCTTGGAAAGCAGCGAGCAGTTTTGATGAGAACAACAGCGTTCAAACTGAAATTGAGGTAGTCAGGGGTTCAGTCTGTGATCCGTTCAATGTCTTCCCCAAGTGGCTCTTGCAGCACACTCCAGTAAGTTGACTCAAAGCTGTCTCTCAGAGTTCCCTCAGGAGATGTTTCCTGAAGGAGTGTGTGGTTATGGATTTGTACACATTTGTGTGGCTTGTGCTGGAGCTGAAGGAGGACTGGGTTATGATCTGATTTCCGAAGGGGCCCCTGTATGCATCCCTCATATTTGCATACATGAGGTCTATTGTCCTCTGTAAGTGAAAGAGAGATGATTAATTGTCATTGTTGACACACCACAGTGCACAACAACGAAAGTTGTCCTCTGCATTTAACCCATATGACATTGTGACACAACAGGGGGGAGCTACTTGAGCACCCGGGGAGCAGTGCTTGGGGACGATACCTTGCTCAGGGTACCTCAGCGGTAATTAAATGGCACAGTCGCATCCCTAACCACCGCATCACCTGCCTGTCTCCTTCCTGGTATGGCAATTCACATAATGATAGAAGGTGGGGAGGGTCGAGTCTAGTGTAACATGTTTGAAGACACCAGAAATTATAATGAAGGCTTCAGGGTGTTTGTAGCCTGGCAATAGTGGATTCACATGCTGTCTCTGCATGCATCCGTGCAGAAACATACGCAAAAACAACAATGGGCTGCAAGAACTCTCTGGCCGTGTGGTATGGTGTATTCTAACAGCAGATTGTTTCCCTAACAGTTACATGTCCAGGGCCTAATTAGCTTAGCCCAATACTTTGCACCAGCTCTGCAGCGTCATGGGGTGGACAGTGCGAGCATGCCCCATTGCTCAGAGAGACAGCAGCTGCTCCATTGAGTAAACAAGGTATCTGCCTCTGTCTAGCAGATGAGAGAGCCATATGCTGTATAGGATAGAGTAAGATATATTTGTAGTGCATGCGGTAGTAAGATTAGATGTGAAACAATGATTATAAAACGAGTAAAGAAACACTACATAGACCGGGCTACCCAGGCCTTCCCAATAAAGCATAAAGCTAATTATACTACTATTGAGATCAACTGAAGTGCTACATTGATGCCTTGTTTCCATCAACAGTCGGTGCTGTTGCCGGGCTGGGTCTTGCTTGGTGCCTTTTGAGAGCCTGCCCACGTTTCGACCAGTTTCAGAAAAGAATGGAACAAATGTTACTTATGCTGAAGTGACTGTAAAGTAATGGTTCATAAGCCTTCTGTTTGTCATATTTATTTTCCGTCTCAGATTATAAGGTTTTTCTAAGCTGCCCAAAAAAAAAAATAATTTGGCGTATGACCCATTGCGCTTGGTCTCCGTTAGCTGCGTACACTTTTGTTGCCCTAAAGGCTGTATTTCTCCCCATTTGTGTGCGAGTTTATTCTCGCTCGCTGCTTTACCGCTGTCCTTTTAAGGCTCACGCAATAAAAAAGTCAGCTATAAACTGAATTTTGTTCTCTGCCGCTTGATCTTTTTGCCACTAGAGCGCCACATTTGACCTGCGACGTTTATAATTTACAAATTCTGGCCAGAAGATCCATCTTTCCACAGAACCCGATTATTGCAGTAAACGTGCCGCGCGTGTCTGAGCACAGCGGGCCGAGTTGGCAGGGCCTCGGATTGGGAACTGGTACCGCGTTGGTGGAAATGAGGAATAAGGCCATTCAGGTCGAATGGAGTGGTGTGGGATAGTAGAGTGACTCCTGGAGCAGGACTGTGCCTAATCCAGATTAGTGGTCAGTTGTCAGTGATTTGAGAGCCCAGGTTCAGCCTAAAGCACACTGGTGAATCATGCTGAGAGCCCGAGAGATGGAGGCCATGCTAATAATGGTGCTACAAAGGCCTCTGTGCCTGTGGTCAGAAGGTTGCTGGTTTGAATCTTGTGTTTGTTGGAGTGTCCACGTCCCTGTTGGGCCGTTAAGCATGAAAAATACTCCAGGGGTGCCTAATAAATGACCTCAGACTCCTTTTAAAGAAATAATAGTTTCAGTGCATCTGTGATCATATTTGTGCATCTAGCAAATGAAGCATCATTTTGTTTCCTGAGCGCATGAAGAGTGCAGGTATAGCTGTGCTCTTCCGTGTTTGAATAGACAGCTACTGCTTTATCACTTCTCACTTGCAAAGCGAGGATACGGCTCAGCGCCACTTCCTGCCATTTCTGCCGACTCGCCTGCACCAGCAACTTCGATGCAGAAAGACCTTGTTCACTGGCACTTTTTAATATTGTACATTTATCATGCTGTGACATTGGAGCTGATAGCACAGTGTAATAAAGGCCATTATGTGGCGGAGCCAGCAGAAGTCAGATTCTACGCAGGCAGCATGTACTGGCCATGATGCTCTAGGTGCTGAATCGCGTGATGAACCCATTATTAACTCTCGCTTGCAAAAACAGTGTCTTCCTTACGTACTGCATAATTACTTTCACATTTCCTTCCCTTTTACTACTAACGAGAGCCTGATTACAGAAATGATAACATTTCATATGCGTGTAGCGGCCTCGTTGCTATCAGGACTGAGAAATGACTGCAAAACAAGTTAATTTCCAGCAGTGTGAATAATTTATCTAAACTGCCATTGTGTTTTTGTTGTTGTTGTTGTTGTTGGTTTTGTACAAGGACTTCTAAGTGATGTGTCTAAAATGGAAAGGCCATGCTAACATGATCCATTTACTTTTTGCGAAGATTACGCTTTGAAATATAAATTCCTTAGCATATGAAAATGTGGATTTTTCTGGATGTTATTACTTTTGCTAGTGTGGAGTATATCATTATGGAGCTTAAAATAAATTAAACTCTGTCTGTAGCTGATATCAGTGTTTTTTGTATTGTCTGCTTTATCAGTAGCTCAGGTTGGGTGTGTTTTGCTTCGCCTCTGAAAGCTCTTTCACACAGTTTAAGAGATGGCCTCAGATAAGTACATTTCCCCACATATCCATCTCTCAGCCCGGCGCTAAGGTGAAGAATCTCCCCACCCACCCCCACCGGGCTTGTCAATGATCGGGTTCTTTCCGCATTCAAGTTCCGAGTTGAGTAAAGTTTCATTGTCATCTCAGCCATGTACAAATATACAGTGAAAAGAAACAATGTTCGTCTTGCACCCGCGGTGCAACTTTCATGACAGGACAGACGTTACAGGGCTGAAGACACATGGAATAATTCATAGAGTGCAAAAAACTCCTGTTCACTTATTTAAAATTTAATAGAAGGGGAGAGGGAAGGAAGACCACTGCCTGTCTGCCTAAAGTGACATAGCAAAACTTTCATTGCACATTACACAATGAACAGGAATGCTACATAACACTACTTCAATGCCAGTTGAAAAAACCCTTAGGTTGAAGAGTGATAGAGTGGAATAGCTATCGATGCTTTGATATAAATGACTGTGATGAATTTTAAAATAAGACTGTTATTCTTAAAGTAATGACCAAATCTTAAGTGATGATCACCTTGGCTCCTGTGACCTATAAAACGATGAATATTTCTCCTGCATAATTTAAATCCTCCACCCGTGATTAAGCCACAAGATGTGAGAGACTCCGGTATGCTGTATTTTGTTCCTGTTAAAAGTCAGTAGTTCTAGCTCTGTAGCATACTGATTTAACCTGGTGTGGTTACGGCAAGTGTGATTTAATATAATTTTATATATATAAAAAATAAAAAAATAATCTTTGCACCTGTTTTAGAAGCAGATTCTCTGTTATGCAGTCTTTTTTTCTGGTCCAGGTTTATACATTTTATATTTATACAGACAATATTATAATATATAATTTAATTTACAGTGGTTTGACAGTGAAAGACAGTGAAGGCAGACTCGTCAAAGAATGATACACGTTTCACATCGACCACAGCCCAAGATTTGCACTGGAACCATTGAAATTGACGTTTAGCATTAGCACAGGTGACTAAAGGTTTGGCTATAGCAGTCGGATCATGAATATTGATCCTGTGGAATAAAGTTTTGGTGGAAACTGGAGAGTCAGTGTGCGCATTTAATTCTGCTGTGAATTGGATTGCTGTGGTTTCAGGTTATTTAGATACAATCCGAGTTGGTGCCTAGATGTCCCTTTCAGACAGCTCCTTCCTGCGTTCAGTTACTCTTATTGGACGTGGTCCGTCCTTCCTGGTGGTATGTCGACATTACCCTGGATACTGTGGCTCTCGATACACCACAAAGACCTGCTGTCCTGCTCTAGGAATGCTCAAAATGTTTTCTGTATAAATTAAGTAAGTACATTTTATTTATAAAGTACATTTCAAGCACACTTCATGTTTACCAAAGTGCTGCACAAAAAAAGAAATTAATAAGAGAGAAAATGGTGACCGGTGTCAGAGCTTGGTCCACATTGTCAGCAGTAAAGTCGGACTAGTTTCCGGTGAGGGTTGGACTCCGCCAGGGCTGCCCTTTGTCACCAATTCTGTTCATAACTTTTATGGACAGAATTTCTAGGGTGTCCGGTATGGTGACCTCAGGATTAGGTCTCTGCTTTTTGTAGATGATGTGGTTCTGTTGGCTTCTTGACCTCCAGCTCTCACTGGAGCAGTTCGCACCTCCAAATCCAAGGCCATGGTCCTCAGCCTGAAAAGGGTGGAGTGCTCTCTTCAGGTCGGGGAGGGGGTCGGGAGATCGACAGGCGGATCGGTGCAGCATCAGCAGTGATGCGGGCGCTGCATCGGTCTGTCATGGTGAAGAAGGAGCTGATTTACCGGTCGATCTCCGTTCCCACCCTC
>JAODKN010000104.1:30203264-30223337 GCA_026774425.1 Petrocephalus zakoni
CCCGGATTTTCCTCCCATGCTGGGTGCCCTTGCTGCCTTTGTACCCTGTGCTGCCTGCAGTTACATCCAAAGACCCCCACAAACCTGTACTGTTGGAAGCTGCATGACAATTTCAGAATAACTGTAACAGTTCCCCAGAGACCTATTGTAGTACAATTGAAATAGTTCTTGCGAAATGACCGTACTTCCATATATACCCAACGTACCCTTATATAAGGCAAATGCGATGTAAGTCACATTTGCCCTCCCATACCATTAAGGGAATTACGTAAATGAAAGGATAAAGTGTCAGTTTACTTGGCAGTTTTTTGTTTTTTTTTTTGCATTAATAGTTGCGTAAGTTTTCTATGCTGCTGTCGATGTTTTCTCTTCCTCCGAATTCATGGACACCTTGAGGATTGTTGGAGTGGCGGTTTAGAAGAATGACTTCAGCGCAAAGGAGTTCAGGCTTTCCGCTTGCAGCATCCGTCTGACCGAGCAGGCCCCCTTTCAGTCAATGGGCCCGTTAGATCTCCCCATGGACCCAGGCTGTCCATATTGCTTCTGTTGCCACGCTCATTAGGAAGCTTCCAAAGTGACATCAATCTTGCTTTGTGTGATTTCGAGCGTGAGTGTCCGTGTCCATCTGTGTGCCCACACAGGGGGAACATAAGTGACACAGTGATTCAGAGATAGATTATCCTGTTAAGTACTGGTGACATTTATTCATTTATGTTTTTTAAGTCAATCATAGCCAGGCAACAGATGGGAAAGTGCATGCAAACATGATTGTTTGGAAAATAACCTCAGTAGCCCTCCATGGTTTTGCCTCCTCGTTGTGTGTCTGAGCTACTGCTTCCTAATACTCCAGCCTACATATTAAGATCAGCTGGCTCCAACTTTCCCACTGTACCAAAGCACAGATTGTCAGCTCTGAGTGACAGAGCATTCCGTGCAACTGTCCCTAATATTATCCATCTTCACGTATGTAACCTGTATTGTCTTGATGTTCTGTGTATCTTTGCTGAATTGTAAAGTGTCTTTGAGTGTATGAAAGGCGCTATATAAATAAAACAATAATAATAATAATAATAAGCCGGTAAACTACGTTCATCATAAGCCGCTGAAATAATGGAATTTGGATCCATGGAAAACCCTTCTAGATGTTATATCTGAATAACAGAAAATCTGATAAGTATCCAACTTTTATAAAAAGTTATCGGTAACAGTTTGTGGGAAATTTGCATATGACAATTTGTTCAGCATGGTAAGTTATAGACATTGGTTCAAAGTAAATGCTATAGTCAGATGGTTAATGATCAGATTTACTGACGGCAACTTCGAAGTTGCCAGTATTGTTGTGTCTTTAAAGAGTCACCCTTTTGTCATTTTGCCTCCATGCAAAGGATTTTCAAAGGCTGGAAAATCGCAATTCGGCCAATCGCAATCCGTACTGCTTCTAATGGCCTCATTAAATAAGATGCCGTGTCATTGTGCGTGGTCAAATACAGAAATTTCTCCTGGCAACCTCGTTCTAGTCTCTGACAAAATGGGCGAGTGAGGAGGTGTTCTGCAGCTATTGAACTGAATTCAGCGTGATCTCCATGACCGCATAGCCGCAGAATCCAAAGGTTAAGCATCATCCAACTGACAGCCAGGGATTTCTGCAGACGGGTCCAGGCATGTTGATGATCAGTCTTGTGACTGCTGCATGCCTTCTTTAAATGTTAAGGAGGCTTCAAAACCTTTTTTGTCTGTTGTAGCTAAACTGTGAAGACTCGTGCGACCCACATATCCAGGTCCAGTAGACAGAGAGAAACTCAATTACTTCTGTATTCTGCAATTCATTAAATCTATTTTTTTATCTTGTTGCAGTGTTACACTACACTTAAAATGCATTTCACATTGCAATTCATTAATGGATCTTTTCGTATAAGATTGATTTTTGCTCCCTGTAACTGCTGTTATTTTGAAAGCAATGTTTTGATGGTTTCTGCAAATTGCATTTGTTTAAGAAGCGCTGTACAGATAAGGAAAGATGACAGTTCTGCAAAGTACTAAAAATGAACTATTCTCACTATAACTGCTAAACACGTCCTGTTTAGCAGTAGCTGTGTTTTTCCTCAGTTTTACAGGTATAATGTCTCCCTGCTGCCTGTGTCTCCCTGGCCACCTGTGGCAGAGTAACCAGAGACATGATGCGTTTTCAACACTCCAGTCACACACACTACTGAGGAAAAATGCAGTATGGTTCATTTTGGTTGGAATGTGAGCTTAATAAATCGAGTTGATTGCATAATTCATATACATTGCCAGTGTACCAGTACAGATTTTTGGCAAGTTAATCAGCATGTGAACTACTGACTTGCCTTTCCCAGTATAGACAGACTCTGTTGGTAGATGATTAGATGATTTTTTTGGCTATATATTTTTTTTAAGTTCTCCTCCTGCAGAAACAAGTAATGTTTCGTTTTCTATGGAAATGAATTAATGGAGTAGCCCATAAGATAGGGAAGTATTGTTAGGATTATATATATAAAAATAAAGAGATGGCCATTCACTGCCCAAGGCAGAGGCTATAAAATGTCATTGTGTGCCACTGCACTTGAACCATCTTCTTCAGTTTAATGTAATATGTTTCAGTAAAATTTATTCAAGCTCTTTTTTGTGTTATCCTTTTACAGCAAGTAATATCTAATCCCCCCCTCCCCCACCATCGTGAAAATTTACCAAGGTTATTACTAAAATTTATGAAATTATCGTGAAAATGCAGTCTGTAATGCCAATCTATAGCTGCTAGTAGTCATAGTGTTTGTATGTTTGCTGCTCTAGTGGCCAGCTGGCTTTTTAAGTTTGATTCAGACATGTCATTTTGTGTGGTGAACTGCCCTCCTCTGAATGTGTTATATATAGTGCAAAGTGACAGCAGCCGTCCCTCACTGCCTAGGAAGCACCGCCTTCACAAGAGCACTGTCATGGAGATGATGCACTGTCATGGAGATGATGCACTGTCATGGAGATGATGCACCACGAGCGTGCAGGTGTTTTCACGAGTATGAGAAAAGTCCTCTGTGGAGCAAAACAGTCAGGGGTCCTGATGAAACTCTCCTCTGTCTTCGGGGGAGTCCCACGAGCTTGTAGCCGTGCCTTATGATGACGTGTCCCGTGTTATGGCCATAGTCGCGGAGCTTCCTGTGTGTTTGGCTGGTAGGAAAAGGTGAGGGACATCCTTTTCAGCAGCTCTGCAAGAATCACCAGAAAAGGTGCTGTCCTTCATGAAATTTACACTGTGAATTAAAGTAAATAACGGAAAGTAACGTTACATTGTAGTCCGATAGATGTAACCGTCTGATTGTAACGTATGTCGTGTTCCGTAAGATTTCAGGTTTTCTGTAAGAAAGCGCCATCCCAATGATTCCTTTTATAATATTAGCAGCCAGTCGACCTCGGACCCCCCGTGGTTATCTTCTGGCATTATCTTTCCTTCATCCCTTTTTCCTGGTTTTTGCATAAGTTATGTAATAATGCATTGCCATACACCTTGTCAAGGTCCTTGGGGCGACTGTTGTGAAAGGTGCTAAATAAATAAAAAAAAATCAATTGAATTTATGGGTCAGAATCACGTTATATTTAAAGAACATTTATCGGCTGTCTGACCTGTTGACCGTCACCAGAATTCCTTTCAGTAGTCTGGGTTGGAGGCCACCTTTCCACTTCATTTCCAGTAACACAGGCCTGTTTCTGACTTACAGTACAGTGTTAGCAGATCTGAAGGTTTTAAGCAGCCAGCTAATCTGTAATTCACAGTTTTATTTTTCCTCTGTGCATCTTTAAGTGCTAATAAATGCACAGTGCACTTTCCTGGACAGAGCAATAATACTCTGGTCTCATAAATCCGCTTTTCTCCTATGGCTTTTTACCCTGCCATATTTTCCATTTGAGTTGTTCAATTTGTTTATTTTTATATTCATCCATCCATCTTCTGCAACTGCTTATCCTGTTCAGGTTGGCAGGGGGTCCGCAGCCTATCCCAGAGGCTATGGGTATAAGGCCAGGTTCAGGATGGGGGGCCAGCCCCTCGCAGGTCACACCCACACACCATTCACGCACACAAGCACACCTATGGGCAGTTAGGCAACTCCAATTAGCCTCAACATGTTTTTGGACTGCGGGGGGAAACTGGAGTACCCGGGGGAAACCCCATGCCAACTCCACACACATGGAGCCAAGGCAGAGACTCAAGGCCCCATAGGTGTGAGGCAACAGTGCTAACCACTGCGCCACCTTGCTGCCCTTTGTTTTATATTTATTTCATATATTTGTTTTTAGCCATATATTTAGTTTCAGACATTTCTATTTTTTCATATTTATTCCATAAATATCACCTCTGCAGCTCCCAGCTATGTCTGCCTTTGGTTTGGGCTGTCTAACCACGTTATGCATTACGCGTTCCTGTCTGGATGGCGCAGGCAAGGTTTCCTCTGTACTGATGTACAAAAGGCAAATGAAGGACCTTGATTTTTACTTAAGTGCTATTTTGTTTGCTCATGACACTTGTTGATAAATATTTGTTTAGCTGAAAATTGAATCATTTAGTCAAAAAAGACCCATATTTGCTTATTAGCGAACACTTGTGCTGCTTTAATCTATTTTCAAACCTTAATACTTAGTATATTTATTACTATTTTAAGGAGTACAAAAGCAGACTGCTGGTATTTGGCAAAGCTAATCAAGCAAAAGACATGGGTGTCAGCAAAAATAAATATATATTGAATGGGGGCATGCTGTGTTGTAATAATGGTATTTTAAAGCCGATGCTCCTCTTTTAAGGCTCGGCTTTTTGCTTTAGTCTCGACACGTTTAATTGGGAAACAAATGGCAGAGAGAATTGCTCCAGCGCAGATTAAAATTCGTCTGGGTGTTTCAAGGTATTTGGAGCTCCCCTTGCTGTTTGTATGATATTTAGTGGCCTTTAAACAATAATAATGAACACTTAATGAATGAAGTGTAAAAATGTGCCTGTGTATATTTTAGACTGATGAAGGACCGGGATCATTCTCAGATGTGCACTTCACTGGACTCTGTGGTTAATTTAGTGTTGTGAATTCTTTATTTGGCAGCACCACGCATTATTCTCCATTGCTCTGTTATATTTCCCATGTGCTGAGTCTTTACAGTGTGCTTACCACTTGACTTTAGACCCAGAATCCTTTGCACTTTCGCCTCCTCAGTTTGTAGATAGGCCTGCATTGGTTGTAACATTGTTACTTTACATTTCACTTCATCCAAGAAAGCTTGATATTGTGTTAGTGATTAGTATTCCATAACTAAAAATAAATTTACTGAATCATTATGATGTGGATAAGCATTTTCGGACGTTAATAATAAATTTACTGAATCATTATGATGTGAATAAGCATTGTCGGACGTTAATTTGTTTTGGGTAGATTCAGTTAGCTTTTTTTGTTTTTGTTTGTTTTATGATCTGTTTGTGCAGATATTTGGCTTATTAGATGGTATGTTTTCATGTACCTTGTTGCTCGCAGGCTTTGTTTAGCGTTAATCAGTTCACTGTAATCAGGGAGATATGCAGAATGAGAAATATAAGAACAATTAAACAATTAGTCGCAATTATACGGACAGACTAATTCTTTTTAGTAGTCAGTGATTTAACTATATTATGTAAATTGTTATATTTGTGGAGATGAAAATAATTATGAAAATTACTTAGTTTAGCATCCTTTAAAGAGGTAATCATTATGAAAGCCTATGTGAAATATTAAATGTGTTAATGAACAGCCAAGCGTCTCGGATGTTGTTATATGGCATTGATCACAGTGGCTTTGGGCTTTTATTTTTAATACAAAGCCAGGGAGCTGCTGGAAAAACACCTTCAGCTTCTGTTGTTTTAATGTAAGACAGACTAAATGGCGGCTGCAGTGTTTGACTTGGGGGCGGCTGGCTTTTTATGCTTCCCATGGGGCCAGTAGGAGAGCACCATTCACTCGGCCACCATGTGTGCCTTATAGCCCTGCCTCACTGAAGCAGGAAGTGCTGAGACTCCATTAGACTCTGGGGTATTACAGGGGGCAAAATTGGGGTGCCCCAGCCACTCTTGGAACCTTTTCTACTCTGCAATTCGACGACTTGATACAGAGTGATGATCACTGTTCAGTAAACTTCCCAAGACTTTACTTTGTCATATTCCATATCTTTTATATTGCATATATTTACGTATAATTAATATATGCCATACTATCTGTCTCTGTAGTTTCTCCCATTTTTATCACATTCTATAAATGTGTCTCTGCAGTTCCTAGTTTTGTCTGCTTTGTCCCTTTTTGTGCTGTCTAATCCTGTTACATCTTGTCTTTTTACCACTGGATGGAGCAAGTAAAACATCCTATGTACAAAAGACAAATAAAGGATCTTGAATCTTGATTTTATTAAAAAAAAAATAAATAAATAAATTATAATCGCGTGTGACCCCCCCCCCCCCCAACCGTGCAGTGCGAGGAGGGCCATCAGTATAGGCTGCAAATCAGAGCCCAGACCCCACAAGGACACCCAAGGTCTGTGTGCGTGATGTATATGAGTCATTGGATGAGCGCATTACATGTGGTATGTGCACAGGGAGGGGGGACACTTGAGCTACTAATGCATCCTCATAATGGACCCATTTGCAGGAACAAGAAAGTATTATGTTACCCTCAAGAAAAGATCAGTGCATCTTTCCCTTGGACAGTTTATGCCAGCTCCTGCACTGCCAAATTGTGCAAACCCTTCCAGGATGACTTAGCAAAATAAAATAATCAAGAAGAGAACTTCTGATCTGGCATGTGTTAAAATCATCCCTCGGTTGCACTGAATTAGGCAAAGAGAGAGTCAGTGTTTGTCAGAAAATGTTTTTCACAGAGTGAATTATTATTATGGTCTCTCTGTACGGAGACTCTGGGTGCTTTTTTTGTACCATATGAAGGCATAAAGTATGAGAAATGCAAGGGAATGGTGAGTATGGATGAAAATATAGGCGCACAATTTTTTATTGTTGCAGAGAAACATGTATTCTTTCCCAGAGTACAGATTGGCAGAGCCATACAACAGACTGGGAGCAGAGGTCATTTTTCATAGCTGTAGGAGCTAAACAGGAGTGTGATTAGTGAAAGTGGAGAACATGGCCACCCCGCCTCATCCCTCCCTCCCTCTCTCCCTCTCTCCCTCCCTCCCTCTCTCCCTCCCTCGCTTGCCAGCATTTCTCAGGGGCCAGAAAAGACAAAGCGGGAGAGAAAAGTCGCTTCATCTGTAATCTTTACCTAATCCCCTTCGTTTTTTTCTTTCTTTTTTAATAAACGTTCTTTCTCTGCTGTCAGACCCTGTGGCCATGTATCCCCACAACACAGAGAACGAGGGGAAAAAAAAACCTGCTAGCTGGCACCCACACGTCCACAGGGGGGGATAAATCATTCAGGCCTCTTTTTGTGGTGTTAATGTCCTCTGAGGTCCACGTCCCCCAGCGGCGAATCTGAGCCTGGGTGGTGATTACTGGAGTTAGGTGTGGCGAGCCTGGGCGGGCCCGGGGCTTTGTGTACCACCAAGGGAGCCAGCTGGGGGGTGTTAAGTTTCTGTAGAGGGTCAGCTTTGAGCTAGAGAGGCTGTGCAGAGGTTCGCTGGCCTGGGGCTCTGAAAACACGGCTTGCACCACCCCAGACAAAACTTTGTTTCTTCGGCTGTGGACTCATACATGCATCAAGGGAGCTGCTTATCTCCAGCTATGGACTGTTCTTATCACTCAGGCTCAGTTTTTATGGATATGCTTGTTGTCGCAAAGAAGCATAAAGCAGGGATTTAAATGCAGAAGAGCTGGGAGTATGGGCCAGATTGCCGCTGATGCCGACAAGCAGAGAAACCGCATTTGGCAGTACCGCGCATTATTCTTCATTTTCATGTGTACGGTTTAAATGGTTTGTTATGCTAATGCAGAAAGGTTTGCTTTATTTAATCCTTAGGGGGAATAGTTAAAGAATGTAACGATTCCTTGTTACATACACGTTTGTTTTTTAAATGCAACATTTGTTCTTTGTTCTTGTAAAATTTTCTAATAGGTCATTTTTTTCGATTTGAAACGTTCTGCATTGTTTCACATTTATTGTATGTAACTTTTCTATATGTAATTAGTTCTTGTTGCAATTTCCCCTTAATACTGTAATGGAACATGGTACTATTATGTAAGTGGGATTTAACTTCTCATACCATTTAAGACACCTTATTGCGAAATGCACATAACCCAAAAATATACTAATAATACAGGCTAAAGGACACATACTAAATAAATGAAAAGATACCGTGTAAATTTACTTACAGGTGCTTCCGAAAACTATGCATTTCAGATTTTTTATTTTAATTTTTTTGCTTGAGTCCGGATTTACTTAAGTGAATAATGCGCATACTCATATGAGCATGTGGTGTTTGTATATTAACCCTAAAGACATCCCCAAAGTCTTTAACGCCTGTCGACGTTCATTCCTCTCGTCCCTCTGCAGTTGCCGGTAAAGTGCAGCCCACCAACTCGGACGCCCTCCTCTCAGTTTCCGCTGCCAGTGCTGTCTCCATCCCACCCAACGTTTACCTCCCAGCTAACTTCAAGCTCTCCAATGCTCAGCTGGCCTTTTTTCTACGAGAAATCAGGTCACCGTCGCAGGTCAACCAGTACGGACACCCCCTGCAGCGCTCAGAAAGCTTTGTCGTCTTCCAGACCAAGGAGTTACCAGCGGTTAACATCACCTTTGGACCTTTTTCACAAGACCAGACCCTTTCAAAGGACTTGCTGCAGCCATCCAGTCCCTTGGAAATTCCTAGTAGGCTTACAGTCAGCTGGAAAGTCCGGGCTTTCATAGTGCAGACCAAGGTCTTCTCTAGCAACCCCAACGTCCAGGTGCTTTTCTACATCGCTGGTCGGGATTGGGATGACTTCAAGGTTCTCAACAAGCTCCCCTGCGTCCGACTTCACGCATTCAGGGATGTTCGTGAGATTAAGACGTCCTGCAGGTTACGTGGGAACCTGGCCCAATGCCTGGCTCAACTGGAAATCCCTTCAAACTGGTTCAATGTCAATGTGGCCCCTCTTGGTCGACGGAAGGGCACAGAGGGGCTGGAACTGAGTGGGGAAACCCTCCAAGCGGAGCTGTACTACACCGTCCATGATCCGGATGCCAGTGGCGAGTGCGGGGACGGCTCTCCACGCCGGGGGGGATCCAGAGGTGAGATGCCCACACAGCACCCCCTGCTGCGCATCGGGAGCATCAGCCTGTATCAGCCCAACCAGGAGCAGATGGTGGTAGAGAAGCAGCTGGACAAGAACATGTTCCTGCGGCTGCCGGAGAAACCGTTGAAGCCAGGAGAAACCCTCAACATCTTCCTGTTCCTTGTGCCCAACTCAACCGTCGAGCAGTTCACACTCAAGTAGGTCTTATTTTATGTGCATGATAAAGTTACCGTTTTCAAGTCCATTTCATACCTAAGTGACTATCTCTATGTTCCATATGAATTGTCTAAAGTTTTTGTATAATTTTATATACATTTACATAAATTATATAAAAATACAGGGGGGGCAAAAGAATGTATACACACTTCAACAGTTATCTATTCCCTTTTTAGAACCTGAAATGAATTATGGCAGCAATGTGTAGTATGTGTAGTGTTTTATGTATAAATTATGCATAATTCAAACATGACTTACAACTTCCCCTTGATAGTTATATAAATCTAGTAATAAAAATTGTATGCATATACTTTTATGTTGAAATGTATATAAATTTTTGGGCCCCCTTGTATATAAACTTTTGACCATATCTTAATACATATAATATATAATGTATTTTGTCCTGAGGTTGACTAAATAAGTTCTTACTATTGGAGATGCAGAGTATTTTGTCTGTTGGAAAATTGGCTGTCAGCTGGTGTCAGGATGCTGGCTTTGCCAGAATTTGAGTTGTATTTATGTTTGTATATTCTTTGCTAAACATGTGCATTCCACATGATTTAAGATTAGAAGATTAGATAGACTTTATTGAACCCCTGTGGGAAATTTTTGTGCATAAGGAAATAATATTAATAAACTAGCAAATGGGATATTAAAGAGCAGAAAGCAGTAGGCTTTTACTGTGTTGGTGATAGGAAGCTTGCTGACATAAAGAGCACAGACATGTTGCTGAGCAGGGGTGGGGTGGGAGGGCAGTCCAGCTCTCTCAGACAAAGACGCTGTCTTAAGGTTTTAAAAGGATGTTGATTCTTTTAAAGAAGGAAAAGTAACGTGTGCTAATTGATATGTGTCTGGATTAAAACTCTGGAGCTGACCGGCTTCTCCTTGATTTGTGATGCATCTCCTCTCTTTCTGACATGCTGGATTACAGACTTATTCCACTTCTCCGTGATGATGAGGATGCTGGCATTCCTGGGGAAGCATGCCCTCTAAGGAACATGAACCCCTACCTTCCTAGCATGAAAAATATGGTGGGGGTGTGTGGGAGAAGCTAATGTTGGCTTTAAACTTACACAGGGTTTTTTTTCCCGTTCTTGCAAAAACATTAAATCTGTTTTTCCTCAGATTATTTTAGATGCATATTTTTGCACATATTTTACGTTTCAGTTTTGTGGTCTGGGGTAAATTTCAGGTCCAGAAAGTAATTTTATTTCAACCAACTAGTTGAGTACTCTGTAACGGTGGCCCTTTATACAAAACTGGTTGGTTGAAACAGAATCCTGGTCTGGATTTTTACATTGTGGACCTGATATTTACACTTCTGCTGTGAAAATACTTATGTATTTAGGTCAAACGTTTTTCTTTGTAGTCTAGAGTTAGGAAATGACCCTTGGCGCCATTGTAAGTAATTCATGAGCGGTTTAAACTCTGGAAGATGCTGCATCCCTGCTGCTTGTTGAGAGGGGCATGCTCTGGGTAGTAAATTTGACGGTTTCCACACCTCGTGGCTCTTTGCTGCTGGCTCAGTCTGCGCCAGCATCCGCCCTGCCGGTGCCTGAGGGAAGCTCCTCCTTGTAATAGTGGGGCAGGCTGCTCGCAAGCTCCTGCCGCTTGAGGCTTTGTGCTTTTCTCTGCAGTAGCCCTAAGTCATATCTGTCTCCAGGTCCTGCTTTTTTTGCAGTGGTACTTTTCTTTACAGTTACTCATTGGCTTAATGTTATTTTTACTTCCTTTGTATGGGAGTCTCCTCATCTCTCTGCCACACTCTGCAAATTCACATACACGCATACAATCTGTAATTTCCATTTAAAATGACCTCACTTTTACTGTTACTAGGTAACGGCACTATAAACGGCAGTCCCTTCCTTATCCCTCACTTTTTTCACCTTTCCATAATAACCTGCGAATATCACCTAAAGAAAGTGACTCTGACTGCATCAGTGTACCTGACTTTCTGGATCGCATCATGATTTCTATTGCCAGAATGCAGTCTCTCAGATGTAGACCTGAAAGCAGGGTGAAGTAGAGGCACAGCCCTTGATAACAGCATGATTTCAGTGCTTAAGCACAAGCATCTCGTCCCCAAGTTCTTTATCCCATTCAGTTGAAATTAAAGTCAGCAATGGTTAAGTCCTGGGCGTCCCCTACCCCGCGCCCTGTGATGGACTGGCATCCCATCCAGGGTGTCCCCTGCCCTGGGCCCTGTGATGGACTGGCATCCCGTCCTGGGCGTCCCCTACCCCGTGCCCTGTGATGGACTGGCATCCCGTCCTGGGCGTCCCCTACCCCATGCCCTGTGATGGACTGGCATCCCGTCCTGGGCGTCCCCTACCCCATTTGAGAACCCCGTGTTAAGTGACAGGATGGATGGATATGCATATGCTAAATACACTTCACACCTGTAACCCACTGGGCTTTTCACACTCTGTTTCTTTCCCTGGCGTTTGAAGTGATAATGAACTTCCTGTCTGTCGGCAGTGTGGACGACACTTCGTCTTGCACTGCATGGCGGTCTGATTTTCAAACCGCCTTCTTCTTTTAGGTGATTCTGCTGATTAGTCAAAGCCAAGCTAAGGAAAGAGTAGTAATTACAATGTAACATGTAAACACTTGCTCTTCAGCTAAAGTAGTAGTGAATTAAATATACCTGAAATCCACAGTAAAATGTCCTCAGAAAAAACATTATAAGAAATTCAGTGAAGGAGGTCTTTAAATATGAATTAATTCCAGCAAGTCTTTCACCTCCTTTTTCCTTTGAGGACCAAGTCTTTCTTCTTGTGCTAGTGGAGCACTCAGTAATCGAGGGTGAGAATGAAAACGTCCCACATAGGTCTCTCTTTGTCTGATGTCCGCTTCAAGAATGACGCTGATTGTCTGGGTTAAAAGATGCTTTCATGTTAATATGCAACTAATCTCCATCTCTGTCAATGCGGTTTTTTTGTATTGAGTCATATGAGCTTAATAACTTCCGTTTGCTACTCCCTATAGAATATTAACTTAATGTGCGTGATGGTTTTTGGTCAGTGATAATTGTTGAAAAAGACTGAGAAGATGTAGTCAGAGGTTTCGGAATTTTAATGCACTACTAAATATGTACCACACAAAAAGTTTACTTGAAGAACAGATGATTGCAGGCAGGTTATTGACATGAGAATGAGAGGAAGTGATTGGATACAGCATAACCATGTGACATGATGATGAGAGGAAGTGATAGGATGCAGCCTTATTTAGATAGAGTAAAACACTTTGATGCTGTGTGTAACGGGATAATCAAATGCTATACCTCATGTATGGCAACAGAATAACCACAATGAGGCATATTTAAGTGCATTTCTCTCTCAAACGTGCCAATTTTTTTTTTTGCACCGTTACCTCTTGTATGCTAGCTCCTGCAATAAAATAATCTGAGCATATAGACTCTTTAAAAGCTAAAATGAAAACTTCAGACTATTCAGGAGCCAGTTTTAACCATTTAGATCAAAAGCATGTGCTCAGTGATCTCCAGTTGGTTAAGTGGCTGTAGATAGCTAGTAAAACAGCTGGGAACTTGTTAGCAGACACAGTAGGAATTCCGGGTCATTAAGAGCCCATTCATGTATAAAGCAATTGGCAAAGAGACATTTGTTTCAATGATGTAACCATGCAAGTTACATTTACATGTATTTATGTAGCAGACACTTTTATCCAAAGGGTCAGATAAGTGAGGAAAGCATGGAATCGGAGAGCAGGGTAAGCCAGCCTCCTGCATCCACTGGAGTAGCTGTGGTTAAGGGCCTTGCCGCTATTCCTGCGTCTGCGCATGCAAGCGTGTACATCTGTTATGCATGTTTTTAACCTTTAACTTCGGGGCAGTGTGCAGCGCAGTGGTTAGGCCGCTCTGCTTGTGATCGGTTGGTCACTAGCTGAAATCCCCAGGTCATAGTGGTTTCCCTTTGACACGAGGAGTAATTTCACAGTTGGGCCCTTGAGTAAGGCCCTTAACCCTCAATTGCCCCAGGATCTGGCAGACACCACTTATAAGTAAATAAGTGCTGAGTTCTCTCTTTGATTACAGTCATACACAGGCTGGAAATGGCAGTGTGAGCTGGCTTCAGCATCATGTACTCAGCAAGCCGCCAGGCTGCTTCCTGACACAGGACCCCCCCATTTGGTGTTGGATGTGGGTCTCTGTGCCCCACTGTGACATACTGGAACCACTGGGGGGCTGCTCTTCACCGGTGCTTCTGACAGTGGTGTTTAAGCGGCCTATGCGCTCCTGCATGCTCTCCCGCTGCGACACGCTAGCCAGCCGTGCATTATTAGTGTTTGACAATGCTGTATTTGGGCAGACAAAGGACAAATGCGCTGTTTTGCATAGTATTTGTGGCGGCAGGTCGCCAGTTCAAATTGCTGGGTCGGCAGAGTGATGTCACTGTTGGCTCCCTGAACAAGACCCTTAACCTCAATTGTTCCTGGGACAGGCTGACCCTCCTCTCTCAATTGTATGTCACTTTGGATAATAGCATCTACTAAGTAAATGTATTAGTTTTGCATTAAATACATTTTTCTATGGATGCGGTTTATGAACAAAGCAGATAGTGGTTACAAGTATGCAACAGTCGGGGAGCCAGCACAGTGGAAAGTGCTGTAACACAATCCCCATTTGGGCTGTCTCCATAAATACTGCTGAGTATCAACTTCTTAGGCAGTTCAATGTTTAGACTTTGAGAACTATACACACCCCAAATTAAATTAATTGGTAGATTATTAAATCTACTCGGAATTAAGTGTAAAGAGGCTAACTCTAGCCAGCTTGTTGGGAACATTGTAAGAGGCCACAGAAGTACACCAGGAGTAACAACGGGTGCTGTAACACCTGTTAATGTGCCTGAGTACACCAGGAGTAACAACGGGTGCTGTAACACCTGTTAATGTGCCTGAGTACACCAGGAGTAACAATGGGTGCTGTAACACCTGTTAATGTGTCTGAACTGTAATGCTGCATATCATCATAAAATGTTTTTCTAACATTTTTCATTAGTTTAAATCAGCAGTTATTCCTAAAGTAAAGTAGCTGTTCACCTCTTTTCAGGACCATGACTCAAAATACAAAAACTGACCTGCTTTCACAAATCCCATTCTTAAGTATTTAAATCTATTTTTAAATGGCAAAAAGTAGCATGCTTTCTGTACATATATTTCTATGCTCATTTTTGTAAATAAGGAATAGTATGACAATGCTGCATATAAAAAGTATCAATACTTGCTATAAAATTACTGCTATATGTTAGAACAATAAAGGACTTTATTAAGTTTGCATTGTGTGGTATACATGCTTTAGCTTGAAACCTGGACATGAAATTCCATGAATTGCATTAACATAACAGGTTTGATTTTCCTGTAATTTAAAAAGCTTTATGTATTGTCAAGGTAGTACTTTAATTTCAGTAATACAGTGGTCCCTCGCTATAACGCGGTTCACCTTTCGCGGCCTCGTAGTTTCGCGGATTTTTTTTAGTGCAATTCTGCATGCTTTTTTTACAGCACATTGTGTTCTGCGTCCTGATTAGCACATTGTGTTCTGGATCCTGATTGGCTGTAGATCATTGTCAATCAATCTCCTCCGTGCCGTGTCTCCTGTACAGTACAGAATGCATTCAGCTTGTCAAGTTTACATAGATCTTCGATCGCTAGCAGTGTGACTCTGAAGTGCTGTACTGTATGTTTGTAAGCTTCCTCCCCAACAAACCCAACAATGTCGACGAAACGTTTTGCACCGTCAAAGGCACCTGCAGTAGCACCCAAAAGGCAGAGGAAGATGCTAAGAAAAGTGTATAAAGTGTGTAGTGAGGGATTTTACAGCCTTAAAACTACTTCGCAGATTTCGCCTATTGCAGGTTATTTTTAAAACGTAACTACCGCGATTAACGAGGGACCACTGTATATCTTTACCTGCTGATGATTATTTATTTGCACTTCTATAATTCATTTAATTGATCATTATTATTAGCACTGGCAGTGTTTACATCCAAGCGATTGTGCGGGCATGTGTGCCTGTAAAGGAAGCTGAATATTTAGTGAATTTGTTTAAAGAATCGCTGTTCCTGACCTCGGTTTGCTGCTGTGACATTGCCCACAGGAATCACAGTTGTGCAATGGTGGGTAATATTATTTCCATAGGGCCCAGTCTTTGTGATAGTGTGCAGGGCTGGATTAATGTAAAGGCTATCCAAGAGTGTGTTAGGCCCCACCACACATCAGGAAAAATGGAATGGTTAAATGTACTGAATCTGGACGGGATGCCAGGCCATGACACGGCACAGGGCAGGGGGGACCCTGGGTGGGATGCCAGTCCGGCACAGGGCAGGGGAAAAACTTGCATCCCATCCTGGCTATCTGTGAGCATGCGCACACACAGCAGAAGCAGGTTTCAATAGCACTACCCAGATAGCCACCATGCTACTCACGTGTACCATTTTATTTGTGGTAATTAAAAAGCCAGGCTTTTTAAATGATTATTGATGTCCAAGCAGTCTGCCCCTAGCCTTGAATTGTAGTTTGTTTTCAGTTTAGACCTTAGGGCAGTGTGTTGGAAAATCTTTGCGATGAATACAGAGTGAATTGAATATATGTGCCTTGTTTATATGGAGCCGACTAGCTGTGTCCAAAGAGTACGTTGGTTTCGGTCTTAACTGTCAGAAATGAACAGGGGGACACGCTCTGGGCTTCTGCAAGACCTTGAGCAGTGTTTCCCAACCCAGTACTTAGGAATCGCCCAACAGTTCACATTTTTGCTCCCTCCTATCCCCATGGACTGGGTTGAACACTGACCTAGAGTGTTCTGCATTATGCATGTTGTCCTACACCTATAGGCACTGTATCATTTTAATTAAGGGTGTACTCTCTCTAGGCCAGTGTTTCCCGACCCAACCCTCGAGGAACCCCAGACAGTCCATGTTTTTGCTCCCTCCAAGCTCCCAGCACACCTGTACCAGGTATTTGGTGTTCCTGATTGGCTGGTAGCTGGGAGGGAGCAAAAACATCTGGTGTTCCCAGAGGACTGGGGAAACACTGCAGTAGGCAATCCATGTCATGTCTGGCATTTAATCCCCAAACTCACAAAGTTTGTTTGACTAGCATGTTTGCTCTGTATCATGTTGCCTGGGGACAGTACGCTGAATTGTGCCTGGGTCCGCTTGTAGAGGAGGGCCCGGGCATGGTTCAGTTGGGCTTGGGTACGTTATCTAGAGTGATCACTAATCATACCCATCCATGGAACACAGATGTATGTGTTCACTATACATGAACTGAACCTGCAGGGAATGGATCGGGTAAGCTGTACAGATCGGGTAGCGACAAACGTTTAACCAACATGGCAGGAAAAGTCGCTTTGGTGTACAGCAGAGGTGCAGTGTCCACTGGAATTTTGGGTTGACGAGAGATTCAACAAACTGGATGCAACAAACACTGAGAGATTTAGTAAAGCACAGGACTATCTTCTCAAATGGCCAGCACGTTTAAATGGAAGTCATTGCATTGCATGCTCAATAAATGTATAAGAGGGCCGTGTCTCATCGCTCCCAAAACGGGTCCAAATTAGCCACAAAATAAGAACACCCATCATGAATTCCAGTGCTCTGTGCGATAGCACTTTTCATGCATGGTGCATGGTGATGAAATAAACGTGCTCAGGCCCTGTGCATCAAGTGCAGTGTGAGTGGGGAGGGATAGTCACGCTCAGGCACTGCACAAGGCAAGCGGGCGAAGTGTGAGAATTTAAAGAGTAACAGTTTTCATCTACATTTAATTGTAAATGTGGTGGTAAAGCATGGTAAGTGCATTAAAACTTGTTTAATCAAGTTGTTTTCTTAGCTGTGGGCATTTGATGTGTTTATCTGATAACTGTAACTTTTTACCTCTTTTTTTTTTTTGTACGTATTTTTCCCACAGTCATGTCAGTTTTGGCAGCTTATGTCCAAAGGCCGAGATTGTAAGCTGTCAGTTTAATTTGGCATGTTTTATCTCAGCCGTGTGGCCCTTGTGTCATTGTACCTCATACAGAGAGTGATTTCGGCAGCGCCTCTGCCTGTGAGTACTCACCGTTTGCTTTTCCATCTGGGCACAGCGGGACTCCTAATGCCTGATGTTCTAGGAGGACGGACGCGAGTAAATGCGACCGCTCCCTGATTATCGATGCCTCCCAGCTAAGTGGGCGGATTTGTTATGGCTATTTTTCCCGTTGCTTGCTAATGGGTATTTAGCGCCTTAGCCATTCAGCTTTTTTGAATCGGCCATGACCCTTATTATTTAATGAAGTGATTAAAAGTGCTGTGGCTTATGGGATAGTTGGCACAAACAGAAGCCACATAGAAACTGTGCCTTGTCCTCTTACAGTGGACTGCATATGACTTTTGTACATGTGTTACACTGCATATGTGGGGCAGTTTTTAGTAGGTAGAGGGGTACAGATATACTGGCCGGGGTTTCCACTATGATTTTAGTCACGTGAGCCAAATCCCGATTTAATGTCAACATGAAAGATGGGCAGAGGGGGGCACTGTGTGGCTCAGCAAATTAGAATGCCGTGCCTGTGATGGTGTATTTGAAGGGTCCCTTCCTGGCCCCCTTTGGTGAATGAGTTGCTTGCTGAAGTCGGCATGTCATCCCGGAGAGGGGGGGGGGGGGGCTTTGCACTGAGGAAGCAGCCAATCAGAACCGTCATCAGTGTTCCAGCGAGCTGTGTGCGCCTCCCAACCTCTGATTATTTCCTGGGAGGTTCCCACAGGCCCAAGATTACGAGTCGGTGTCCAGTGGGCTGGGGGTTAGCTGCATGCATGGTGTTGGCGCATGCTGGCGTTTCGGCAGGGGAACACTGTTAGCCTGCTCGCGTTCTGTATGCTTGTAAAACTGCCAGTACAGCTACCACACAGCATCTGGTCCTGCGCAAAGTCATCGGTGGATACAGACGAGTGTTAAGACCAATCATAAGGATTACTTCAAGCGCTCTCATGATTTCGAGTGCACCAGTAACTCCGTCTCACCTGTAGATCTGAGGCATTGGTGTATAATCCTGGAATAGCACTTCTGTACATTACCAACACATCAGCGTTATTTTGTAATTTTGGATTGGAAGAAAATCAACTTGTATGCTTATGCCATAGCTTACAGATAGCAAGTCAGTAATCTAAGTCTGAAGACTATTGCCAAGAGAGGTTGTAAAAAATGTGAAAAGTCATTTCCTTACAAATTGGTACACATTATTTCCATTGTTTCCATGGCAACTGATTGCTTGGCACATTTTCTACTTTTCCCTCAATGAATATGAATAATTATATGTTCTATCGTAATAATAAAGGACTGATTCGGCTTCAAAATTATTCCATTCCATTTTAACTTTCTCTGGTTTAATTTTTTTGTTTGTCATCATAGCAGGCAAAAGTTATGATTGTTTCTCAAATTAAATAGTCAGCTACATTTTGCTGGGTATGTGCTCAAAGCACTTATTTTTCATCACTTATCACTTTTTTTTTACGATTTATTGCAGAACTGATGGAGGTATTGGGTTCTATTAATGCTGGTATTGATGGTTGAGAGTCGTAAAGAGTCCTAAAGTAGGATAAATACTGGCAGCCCTCGAAGGACACGAGGATTCTGCTCCACAGTCACATTTTACGTAAGGTGGATTTACCTTCTCATATCATTCTGGGTACCTAATAGCAAAAACGCATGAGCCAAAAATATACTAGTCATATGTACTAAAGAACACATCAAATAAATTGGAAAAACTAAAGTGTATATTTTCTTTTTACAGGCGTTTCTGTAAACTTTACGTACTCCAGAATTACGTAAGTCAGATCACTTGACCGCTGCCTGTAATTAGAGCAACAGCTGTTCCCTGCTTTTTGTTTTACCCCCCAAGTCCCGGTGTTGGTGAGAATAGTGTCTGGCCATAGACGGAGGGAGACGTAAACCCTTTTACTGAGCTACAGAGGAACCTTTTCTTTGGCTTTGAGTAAACTTGCTGTAGAAAGAAAAAAAACATGTCCACCGTGAGTGATTTTTCCGAGCGTGAGAAAAGTAAATGTTGCTTCATCAGCCATTATGCGACGCAGTTTGAGCTGTTAATCAAACATGGAAGCTGGGTTCCTGTGCTGCTTCTGCTGCTGCTTTGGGTGCCCGTGACCTCATTTGTTCTCCTTTTGTTTCTCTCTGATTGCAGCCCCAAGCCAGACCCACAGCCTTATACTGAATGCACAAACTAACTCAGACCCAGTCTTTTAAGAGACTTGATTGGTTGAGTTGTGCAATTGGTATTTGTTTTTCCTATTACATTTTACAGCGATTTGCTTTGTTTATCTCCTGCAGTTCTCCGCCCCTTAGAACACGGTGAGCAGGACGGTGTCTAATTACACGTCTGCACGTCTCGCTCCTGTGTTTAGTCATAATTGTGCTGCGTTTGAAGACAGTCTGTTTCATGTGGGCTCCTTGAATGAGCAGTTTCCTGCACTTTGTAATAAGAATCATTCCATCAGTGTCACCTTGAAGCGTTAGATATTAGGTGGAAATAACCAAGGGGCTATTAAGCACCGCATCTGAACCCTGGGGTATGGAACATTTTAGGGTGGGGGGGGGGGGGG
>JAODKN010000104.1:30227218-30245431 GCA_026774425.1 Petrocephalus zakoni
TCCAGGGGATGCTGTCTGACCCACGCCTTGAATATTCTTACACTGGATCTCATTTTGCATTATCCAGGGGATGCTGTTGAACCCATGCCTTGAATATTCTTACCAGTATTTCTAGTAAAGAACAATTTTAAAATTGGAATGTTTCTTGATGACGGAGAATTTCTTTAAATAATGACCACAGTGTTAGTTTAGAACCCATCAGAAACAGTGGGCTCATGTTGCCACCTTTTAATAAGTGCGTTCCTCATGTTGTAATCGTGAATAAGTTTTGAAGAGCCAAAAAGGTGAAGTCTTGTGCCTTTGGTAGTGATGCACGGAATATGAAGATTTTGCTGAATTAATTGTAAGGTTTTTCTGATGGATTATCGAAGGCCGTTTCTTAAGTGCTGTTTGAAATGCTTAATTGCTTCATAGTGTCAATCATACATGCATGAGCACATTTCAGTCCTCCTCAGTAACTGCTTAATGGCTGATTATACAACATGAAAAGCACTTTAAATAATGCGTATGCTTTGTGTCTATATCTATTTTTAAAAATCGCTCGTCGGATTTAGGTCACACTTCTCCCCTAAAGCACAGGGTACGTGAGAGTACATGACCGATACCGGATGCCAGTCTGTCACAGAGATATACGTGTTTTGGCCCTGATAGATCAGTTTACGCAGTCCTTACATCTGCGGAAGCAGGATGACTGCGTGCCCCAGAGAGACTGGCGCTGCCGTGCAAAGATGGGGCTCTAGCCTGATTCGAACCCTGCAGGCGTGGAGGGGCTCATGCTTGGGGGCTCTGTGTGGCTAAGCAGGTTAAGATGCCGTACCTGTTACCAGAAGGTCGTCAGATCAAATCCCAGACTCCGCAGAATGATGTCTCCATTGGGCCTCTGAGTAAGGCCCCTAACACCCAGTTGCTCCAGGGACTCTCCTTCCTAAAAAAAAAAAAGAATACTTTGCATTAAAGTGTGTTCTAAATAAATACATTACAGCATATACTTACACTGTATCCTCTGCCTTGCCTGTACTTCACCTTGGACAAAAGCATCTGCTGAATAAATGAGTAAATAAGAGCAATATGTGCATGTTCACACTCGAAATGTGCAGGACTGTCGTTGTGAGGTGCCTCTGTAGTACAGCTAATGCAGATCTCATCTCAAGACTGGTGTAAAAAGCATTTCTGGAAGAGCTTAGGCATTTGATAGGAACTGCAGCCAATACTCCTGAGACAGGTGCCAGCATTTTCATTTCTACTTGCTTACTTGTTTTCAGCTTGCTCTTATACTTTTAGGTTTGCTAGTGTCAGGACAGAGTTTATTTCCCACACCGGTGATGCAGAATTGCGTCTCAGATCTCCGCGGCGTGGCCAAGTGTAATTTGACCCTGGATTTGTAGTGGCTCTCTATGCCACAGTACCTCATCCAGCCCCCAATAGAGCATGGAAAGTCCCCCCAGCTCTTAGTCTGCCTGAGGACAGCACACATCACTGGCACATCCTGAACGTGATACGTTACACTAACGAGTCCCCCGACAGGATTGCATCATTGTATTGGGTCATTTAATATCATTTATAGTGTCGTGTTTTGTGTTGAAAGGCCCGGTCTGGAAGCTGAGAATTTCCAAAGATGTTGTTACATAGTGCTTTTGAGATCTCGATGGTAATGATCTCAGTTTCACATTTCATACTTTTCTGTGTGATTCTGCCAGGTACATGTTCACACGGGTCACAGTCCAAAAGAAAAGGCATTTCAGGTGGGCACTCACCCCACTGCAAGGGCAGTTCTTTGCTGAAAAATTGGCAATTAAATCGGCTTAGCTATCTGACCATATATATTCTCCTTCATTTCTAACCTTCTTTTGGACATGAATCTGTCACAATAATTTTAAAATATCATCTTCCTCCAAACTTAATATTAATTCCAATATAAAGTCTTTATATAAAGTATTTAGTGCAGGATAGACAATATCGGCTTCTCTCTCAAACTTCAAAGCCTTCCAAGAAATATGAGGTTGTTACACCTTTTGGAGTTTTGAGCAGAAATGCTTTCCTCTCTTCTCACACATCCTGAGGATATTTTCGTCTAGCTCAGAGAAACCTTGTATTCTCCCATTCTTTGAAGATGACCAATTAATGATATTGGCATAAGGTTTCTTATCACGTAACCCAGGGTTTGACCTAACTAAATATTAACCCCATCCACCCCGATCACGTAAGTGATCTTGGTCACCTAAGTTTTTTATTTGACTTGGTTTAATAAGAATGGTTGAAAATCACTGATGTGAATCATTCAGGTAATCTTGGATTTTCAGCAAAATTGGCCAGGAACTTTGCTTGAATAAATATATGCGTGTGTTTGAATGGGTGAAAGCTGTAAGCTGCTTGGCTTTAGATAAGTGTCAGTTATGAGAAGTGACTGAATGTAAATCTGAACAACAGCCCCTCGCCTTCGATCGAGGTCTCCGTCTGTCACGGATGCTCCTTCTCGGTCTCTTTGAACATGCCAGAGCTTACAGATATAAGCTGCCTGTTTGGCAGGACCCCCGTCTGCAGCTCACTGGACCATTTTCAGACGGCTCGCTTTCATCAAAGGGCCCGAAACTAGCAAAACTTCTTTCTCGCCTTTTTTACTGTGAAAGTCACGAAGGTGTATTGTATGTTGCACCCTTGAACTTTTTAACATCTGAACAGGGAGTGGCTCATAATCTGTCGAAGATGTCCTTGATATGAAAGCGCATAACTGGTGTTCAGTCCGCCAGGCCCTTCTGTTTGCCACGGCTCAGACTTCAAAGAGGAGTCGAGGTTTTATCAGGTAAGTGGTGTAGGAGCAGCAGCTCAAAGCCTTTTGAAGGGTTTTTATTGCAGTGCGAATGTGCTCAGCTCCGTGAGCCTCTTCATGGCTAATGGTAGCAGCGACAGCGGCGTTTTTAAGCTGGAAACACACTGCGTTGTTCAGATCTTCTTTGTGTCTTGGGGCGGGGCTCTAACTTTGACACGGCAGTATCATAAAAACATTCAGCGGTAGATGCAATTTCTTCTGTCCTGTGTGTTTTGTGAATGCATGGAATTAGCCGTCTTTCTGTCATGTTCATTCGCTGACAGATGCAGGCAAACGCCCTCGATACAGGAAGAGGCAAATGATTAATGTTTTCCCTGCACTTAGTGATCCGAGGGCAGAGAATCAACTGTATTAGTCTCAGGCAACTAATACAATTTACACAGCTCCTGAAGGATATTTGAAGCAATTTGATCCCTGCTGAATGCACTGGAATACTACTGCAGTACATGCATATCTATGAGTAGGAAATTGGGTCAAGTTTAACCATAATGTAAGCTTATCTTTCGCATCGGGAAATATGCATTCTTGGATGAGTATGTCTGATACTTCGAGCCCTGCAGTGCCAGTGCAATCCTTTAAAAAAGAAAAAATCCTGCCTCGAGAGATTTAATCACCATGGCTTAAAAAACCACTTTCAAAATGAATAAATAGTGGTACATGGTAAGGTTTAAAAAATGAAAAAAAATTTTACTTGGTATAACTGAAACGTGGTGCCGTTTTAGCTAGTTATTTGCAGTTATTAATCAGCTTTGTGGAGGTGGTGTAGACTGGTGTCCACTGGGGAAAAATGAATTACAATTAGTGGACTGTATCTTTTGTTCTAGGGCTACTTTGTATAATGCTAAAAGTGTTTCCAAGGCTTCAATAATTAAAGGATGTGTAATGGCTCATTTGTTGTGTGGTTGAACTCTACATGGACACAGAAAATGACCTGACTTAATATATAACTGTAATAGTGAATGTTCTATAATTTAAAGTGCAATTTGAAGAGCTATAGTTATTACACATGCAGCTCTAGACTTGCATAAAACCAGCTTGTATAAATCTGGATTTACAAAAAAAAAAACATGAATGCATAGTTTTTTGAAGAGAGAGACAAAAAAAATCAACCCACTGCTACAGGTGCAGGGTGTTGCACCTGTTTTATTGTCTTCCTGCATGTGTCACGTGACTGTTTTGGTCCAATCATGATCGAGTGGTCCAGCCTGCGGTAAAAGCTAGACTACTTTCATTAGCTTAAGATGAATAGTAACCCTAAGACTGCAGAGCATGCGGGCACATTTGAGTCAGCAGTGTGGGATCATTTTGATTATGCAGCAGAGTATAGTTTTTTATTTTTCTGTTCTGTATTTTGCATTGTTAATCTAGGATGTTCTCTAGTGTTCTTCTGTGTAGTGTACCAAAATGAAATTTCCCCTGCTTTTTCCTTATCCCCCACTCCCCAAAAACAAAAAACAAACCAAAAACCAACAAAACAAAAATATACCAAGATATGAACAAAACCAAGGCTCAAAAATCAAGGTGTGACCCAAACTGTGGATTCTGAGAATCGTTACAGCCCTCATGTATACATCTTCTTTACCCCATAGGGTGAAGGCCAAGAAAGGGGTCAATCTCATCACCACGAGATCCAAAAGCCCCCAGTGGACAGTGAAGTGTGAGGTACAGTCCGGGGCCAAGCACTCCACCGGGACAGTGGACGTCAGCAAGAACAAGGACGTGCAGCTCGGGTAATGTCAGGCGCTCCCGGGGCCGTCTGCAGTAGCCGGGTTTGGCGCCCTCTTTGGGCCATGTCTTCATGGAGAGCCCACTAAGGCAGGCTCCACTAAAAAACTGCATTTTTTCATACAACTAACAAGTAATATTTACCCCTTGCTTTCTCTGGGTTGGGGGGTCCACAAAGAATCCTGTGTGTTAATTAAATGCAAAAATACAATCAAAATTTCCATCAAAATCCTTTTCCTCATCTCTGTGCAAACAGCACTGATGCCACCCGACTGTTTACACTGACCGCGAGCAGATGAAACCTTATACGAAGGCTGAAAAAAGTCACGTTAACTGAATACAACATCTACATCCTCAGCTGTGGCTTATGTGGCAGCTGTGTGCTTAGCAGTCTGTCTCTCATTTTTCCATATTTATATGAATATATCCTGGATAAAATATCATGAGACTGAAATGTTTGCAATAAGTTAATAAGTGCTGATTGCATAAAGCTTTTATGCAGGATGCACATGTAAAAATAAATCATGCACAATAACCAAAGTCTCTCACCAGTGGCTGTGAACTCTCTTACCTCTGCCGTTCCTATTTAGCGGTTTTTGAGGTCTCTCTGCAATGCTAATCAAGTACGTTCCTCTAAAGATTAATGAGTCCACTTTTCTGCTTAGACCTGTAGCAGTGAAAAGGGAGCAAGATGCCCTGAACGGGAAGCCATTTCTACTTTATTACGCAAATTGCAGTAACATTTAATGTGAATTCTTTGTAAGGGCACATTTGAAAATGATATGACTCTCTTTTTGAGAACCGCACGTCTGTCATATTGTAATGTAACGCACGCTCCCGTTCAATGTAGGAAATGCACTGCAGTCCAGAAGTATAATAACTGTGCAATGAAAATGTATTTATGTGATATATTATACCAATTAATTTAAAGAATACTAAAATCGTGGCAGTTTAATTTGGAGGACAGGTGAAAATGCCCGTAAAATAAAAATTAACGTCCTAGTTATAATATTTACATCCAGAATAAAACTTCAAGCCCTTTCCCGATACTGGATATCGGTCGGTTGATTTCATTATGGTCAAGGGCACCAGAACTTCTTACGTAAACTGAGCTGACACACGAATGTTTCACATGTAAGCAAGTAAGAGTAATTACTGTTAGTAATTCTGCTGCTGTTTGTCTACATTGAGATAAATGTAGTTTGGTCATCATAAATGATTTCTGTGGCATTCCATAATCATAGTGTCACCATGCACAGAGTATCTTTTCGTAATTCACATAATGGGGGGGCCCATTTCACAGAGCCCCTTCAATATCGCTAATGTGAGATGACAGCCAATCAAGTTAATGGCTCAACCTTTATAAGTGAGAGAGTCACTGCCCCCAGTGTTTGGGGTTTTTTTTCCTATAAATAATATGTATAAATAAAATGGTTCTCCTGCATCTGAAAGGATACTTTCTTGGCTGTCACACAGAGAGAATCGGAACACGGGCCCACATTTATTCATAAGACCCACATCAGCTGTGCACTAATGTGCATTAATGTTTCCAAACATGTTAAATATGTCACCCTGCCTATGTGAAAGGCCTCTCATGCATATGGATGCTGGTGGTTGCTATTTTTGCTCGTGAAGGCTACATCTAAAGGATGTTCCAAGACACTCCATATGTAAATAGTTACTAAAAAAAACCATGAGACAGAAGTGACTTCCATACCAGTTATGACCCAACTCGATTATTCTTTTTAAATAAAAGAATGTTCCTGCCTTGCGCTGACAGGTTTATCCCAAACGGAAGCTGCTTTTTCCCATTTATTTTAATGAGGATCCATAATTCTCCCTGTGATTTTCTTCTCTCTCACTCCCGTCTCTGGCTGCATCTTCTGAATGAACCCTCTTGGATTTCAAGCTGTTTCTCACCCTGACGTTTCTTCATCCACCATGTCGTGTTTTTCTCAATGCTGTTGGACAGCCTTGCTTGCAAGGTCACCTTAAGAAGGAGCTGTTGACAAAAGGCATGATTGTGTGTCCGGAAAGCTATTTGAGCACCTGTCCATCTCTGACTCTTTCACTCACCTGTACTTCCAAATTAAAAAGATCTTTATTGGCTAAGCCTGAGAAACATGCCATTTACAGTAGGATGGATGTATGGATGTTCAAATTGGCTTGCATCACATTTTCACAAGCAATCATTTGGTCATAGCTTTCATATTGTGTTAACATTTATTCTGTACAAGGGATTTTTTTTCCCCACATCTGCTCTGGATAAAGGCATGTTTCAGAGTCCTTATCGCAAGGGGGACCCTGAATGTGATGTCTGTCCACTAATTGTTAGCATCTTATTAGCACCTTAGAACTAGCACGAGTGTTAACATTAGTATTAATTATCATGCTTGCTAAGAGTGCTTTTCAGCTTTCTTTACTGTCATAGTGCTAAGTGCCTTTGCTATGCTTTGAAAGGTGTTATATGCCGCCTGTTGGACATTGGAGTTTCTCTTAATTCTGATGACATTTCAGAGACTTTTCCTTACTTACACTGGGTGAAACTTGGAAACTTCTTTCGACACTGCAATCACTTATGGCTTGTATGGGTTCTATCTAGCATTTAGCATTAGCAAATAGCCTGAGAATGCCAGAGAAATGGTTTGAAGTTGTCCCTGCTACGTCAGGCCATATAAGAGAGCTTTGCATGAAGGAGCTTTAAGAGCAGTTAATGACAAAAAGACATTTTTATCACACATTAGACCTATAAATAGCAGAGGTGTTTACCACCACTCAAACCATGCATGTGTATGGGGTCCCCAAGGATTGGGTCCGTCTGTTTACCAGAAACAGTCACTACACTAAATATTGAACAAACACGGTATTTATTTAGGAGCACCTTGTCTGAGCAGCGTGTTTGATCTTCTGGCTCTACGTGCTATTTGTTTGCTTGTTTTGTTTGTTTTTGGAGTGTCTTTTTGATTGGGGTACCAGAAACGACAAAAACACCCTTGGCAAAAACCTACCTTTTTATTCTTCCGATATTACCTTATTATACATATTCTGTATGCTGAGGGGTATTTTTCTGATTTTCAGATGCATGACTTTATACTACAGTCAGACACAACCGTAACACTGACAGCTGTGTGTCTGTGTACAACCTATTCTGTGTTAGTTGAGTGTTAGAATTTTGTATCATTATACACTATTGGACACTTTGTATCGGATCATGTCTTTTGACTGCCATTCTAAAAATACATGATCAAAGACAGGCAACCCTATTAAAACACTCCTTTACTCACACACAGTGGATGTGCCATTAAATTAGCAAGCTGGTATTATACCATTTTTTTTAAATAGGCTAAGATGTTCCTAGAAATATTCAAAGTAATGAGATTGGATTTAATTGAGTTTGAGCTCCCTTTATTTCTCAGAAGTGTCGAATTAATATATTGCTCACTGGAATTTCAGTGGATTTGTTTGCATTTATATTACACGTTTATTGATGTAACACATTTATCATTGTTGTTACACTGTTTATAGCTGTTTAGAATTGTATTGTACTCTTTGAAATAAAAGTCGTAATTATGCTTCTATATTGTGAAGTAGAATATAAATACATAATGATGTTTCTGAATAATGTTGTTTCTTTAAAGTAACAGATCATATTTTTTCCCGATCCCGATATTATCTACTGATACCAGTACAATATTTTCCCCCTTTATCAACCCCTAAGCAGTAAATGAGACATTCAATCCACAGGGCAAACTACCTGCATTTAGTGTTGTAGCAGCATTGTTTGAGTATGCTAAGAATGGCAAAATATAATGGTCATGTTGCTCAAGTAAAAGCTACAGCTCTCTGCTACAGGAGGAAATCTACACCACGGGAACAACTAGCCATCATGTGACCCTGGCTTCTGTTTGCCGTGTGTCACATTTCCACGATTTTTAGGCTAGATATATCTGTGATAGAAGATCAATCGGTTTTCTACTCACCCACCCCCCCACACCCGGCATCGGCCCTACACCGAAAGTGGGCATCGGATCGGTGCCATCTCTAATGGACGAAGTAATTAACACAATCCTTATCGTTGTTTCCTGATCCGGTCCTCAGGACCCACAGCCGGTCCATGTTTTTGCTTCCTCCCAACACCTCTTGGGATCTTTAGGGTTTAACTGCCTAATAGATGATATGTAACAGAATACTGGATATTTTCCACATACAGGAAAAAGAAGCTTAGTGCTTTGCTGCTAGCTAGTGGTTTAAAAAATGTAATGGGAAACGGGTCATAAAAGCATTCTCTTAGGCTCAGATTTCATAGAGATGTTTAAGTCTCTTTGCTCACATTGGGTGCGGAATTAAGTGATATGAAAATACTTAAATATAGTAATGACTTTCCTCTCCAGCGATGTCACCTCTGCCATTGAGATCATGCAGTTGGACTTCGAAATGGAGAACTTCACCAGCCAATCTGTAACCCGGAGAATTAACTGGAACATTGACTACCGTGGTCAGAATCCACCTCCAGACTCAGACAAGGTGGTAACGGAGCTGACTGTGGTCCAGAAAGACATTCAGGCCATTGTCCCCCTCTCTATGGTAGGTGCTTAACAGTTCTTCCTGCCTGGCATCTAATGTTGTTTGTTATTCTTGTTGTTTATGCTATTTTTTCTATTTGACCGTCTGTTAATATGTGATGATGCTTGCATAGGAGAGCCTCATTTCATTGTGCATGTTGACACTGACCATAAAATTGACTTTAACAAATGAACAAAAAGTCGAAAAAAGGCACTAGGAGCAACTCTATCTATATATTATCATATATTATCAAGGTGCATCGTTCATATTAAGGAAGTTGGTTTGTGTTCTTTCTGTGTGGGCTAATTGACAGAGTCTTGCGCACATTTTAAGATCTGCCTCCATTTCAAGGTTCCTCATTTGGCTTTCATTACATTCTTTTTGCTCTTCAGCAAAAGTATTTAAAAGCAATTAAACACACCTTGAAATTGGCCACATAAATCAGATTTTTTTTTATGGCCATATTTCCAGTGATATCGGTGGTCTGTCCTTGACTCACCTCTATGTGGCAGGATAGGAAATTAAAAAATGTCTTTCTGAAATGGAGAGAACAGGATTTCAGAGTAGGGTCTTTAATATTCCAGCCGGCCTTACGGAAGTTATACTAGTGGCCAGCTGTGTGTGCAAATGAGGCCCTTCCAGCAGAATATAGCATGGCTCAGTACACAGGCATCCAGGTAAGGCAAACATCCTATTAAGGGCAGGTAGGCCCTGGGAACTTGGTATTCATGACTTTTAGTGGCACATTTCAAGGGTGTGTGGGATGAAGCCAGGCTGGCTGAGGGTAAACTTGCAAGAGCAGACACCAGACGTGCTTTCCGGGAAACACAATGAATCTTTGAACTCCAAGTTGAAGGCAACACAGGAGCTTTCCCCAGACAAGCCACAGAACTTCCCACAAAAATACAAGTACTGTGGGAAAGAGAAGATTTACCCAGATCTTGTGTGACATATTGGAAGTTTAATAGAACAATACCAGTAATATCATACCAAACGTGAAATACCCCCCATGTGACCCTAACTAATTTACACAAGCACCTTGTTAGAATTTCATAGGCTCAAATTGTCCGTCTTTGTGGCGTGTAAAGTGAGCAAAGAGTGCAGAATTCTAAACATTCTAAGAACAAAAGCAACCTTCAGTGCTACACAGGACGTGCTCCCTGCGTTCGCCTTGCGTGTGGGCGGAGGCTGAATGGCAATCCCGAGTCCGAAACCCGCCGCTAAGCAGATCCGACACGCCCGCGGCCGGACTGCTACGACTTAAAGGAGGATTTGCAGCACGGAGCTGCTCGTGTGGCGGGGGGGGGGCATCACTCGCGTCTGTCAGGCCTGGCCAGGTCCCCTGGCAGCCCCCGTCAGGCTACAATTAGCACCCCAGACCAGTAGTCTTCTCCGAGACGGCTTATTAATGGGCGGCCGCCTCGGGAGCATGCCGGCACCACTGCTTCTTCCAGTGCTAACAGTTAATAAATAAAACATTACACCCCTGCTAAAGTTTCACAGTGTGGAGCATCCCGCGCCTGGCGGGACAGTACCCCCGATAGTGTCATTTAAGAGGGGGCCCCAGGCCTATCCAGGGCACTGCTGTCTGGCTGGTGCAGATAGCTGCTATCATTACGAAGCAGTCTGATCTTAGGTTTGGGGGTCCCCGGGGCTTGTGGCTGGGTGCTTTTGCTGTATGTCTCTTCCTCCATATTGTAAACTATAAGTCAAATTTTACGTGAGTGAGATTTACCTTACTGTGCCATGCAAGACACATAGACATGAGACGTTAGCCAAAACTGTGTTAAGGGATTCTTATTAAATGCAAGGACAGATCAATGCATGTCGCCTTTTTGCAATCGGCATGAGAATGAGTTTTACGCAAGTCAAGAGCTGCCTGTGCTAATGTCAGGCATATGTCACATATTAAATATAACAGCCAGGAGAACAATGTTCAGCCTTCCGTCTGCTAAGACCAATATTGGTAAATTAAACTTGTTCGATATATTGACCATACCAGTAAAAATGCTCAGCGACTCTTCATCTGGGTCACTGGGCATGACTTAGCTTCGATAAATGCTATCTAGGCAGCTAAATGGCAGAATGAGCAGTCCTTCACCGTAGGGACAGATTGGTTGGGGAGTTCAGTGAAAGCTTGTTTTCTCTCATGTATAGTGGCTCCTACTCCAGAAGTCAAGTAGGCTAATCAAACTACTGTATTCAGAGATTGAAACTGGGAAATGCTTGGGGGAACTAAAACAATGCTTTTTCCATGGCTGTTTGAAGTTTGTATGATCTGTGTTTGGATTTATAAGTCTGTATTTGTTTTGCACATAATAGTCCTGTAATTATTTTGTTGTAATCTTGATGTGTGCAAATGTTGCTCATAAGTATTTGAATGCTTTGAAGCTGAGATGTCCCTGATGTCCCAGAAATGGAAAAAAATTATCATTTATAGGGAAATGTTGGACAGAACTTTCTGAAACTGAGGTAGTGGATCCTTCTGGGTGACTGACAGCATTTTGCCATCATACCTTCCTACAAGCAGGCATCAAAGCCATATTTTGACAAACCCTCTGCGTTGTACTTTGATACATTTGATGCAACATGACACGAAAAATAAATGAGGTTACTTCTGTATTCCAGGAGGTCATGAAAAGTAGGAAACGTTTTAAATGTTCACAGATACCCATCTTCAGATTAATAGCTTTACCTGCAGTGTTTGTGGAGACCTGTCTGTCATGTGTCAGCAAGTCACTGAAAATGTATAGCTTTTTTTTCCTGTACTAATATACTGTATAAAATACTCTGGACTAGAGGTCGACCGATATGGGTTTTTCTATAGCCGATGCCGATATTTAGAAGTCAGGGTCAGCGGATGGCCTATATATGCTGCCGATTTTTTTTGGCCAATAATTGGACGTTTTACCCCATATTTGCATGGTAAAATATCACACTAATAATATATTATACAAAACATTTCTCAACTCAGCAACATTTATTGAACATAAGTGTAAACTTAAATATAAATAGGGTGACCAGATGTCATCCCGGACACTTTGAGCTACTTCAGGTATATATAAACAAACTATATACACTTAAACACACACAACTTCTCTGTCAATGATGGTTTTAATACCCATCCTTAACATTACCTGTAAGCTACACTGTAAGAAAAAATAGAGTTCAATGTGACATGTTAATATGAAAGAATTTTCCGTATACATTTTCACAGGTGTTTTACCCTTTAATTTGAATCTCCCGTTGCATTGTGGGAGCAAGTACACCCGCTGTAAATTTAACAAAAAAAAAATTTTTTGTGAGAAAACGGATGATGTCCTGGCAGAAAATTACCAGTACATTATACGTTTTTTACAGCATAGACGTGGTTGACGGCTCGCTATCATTACGCCAGTTCCTGACTGTTCTGTAGGCTATTCGCGTTCTTTCAAAGCAACACTTCATAGCAAATCAGTTAAATATATAGGTCTTTGAAAGATCAGCCATAATTTACGGCCATAAACGGCGTGTTGCAGTGAATGTACAGTCAGAGGTACCTTAAGTTAATCGCCTCACTTTAGTCTTTTGTGCAACCGCTAAGGGAACTTTAAGGAATTGCTTATGTATAAGACCAAGATAAGGAGAAAAACTTAAATACTTACGTGGACATTTTAAGGAAACCTTAAGGGGGACATTTAAGGAGGTTTTCTGCAACCGACTTGATTTTAAGGAAATCTTAACTTAAGGTGTTTTGTGCAACCAGCCCCAGAATTTAAGCCATTCTGTTCTCTCCCAGGACTCTTATGAAAGTTCTGGCTGGGGTCCTGCACAGGCGGCAGCATGTTCAACAGCAACTGGGCTGCCCACAGACATGACTGTCTGTAAATCGGCATACTACACTCGGATATCGGTCAATGCCGATACATTAAAAAATGCCAAATATCGGCCCGATATATCAGCCGACCGATATACCGTTAATGTGAGGTCAACACTCATCCGTCTGTTTCACATTAATATTGGTCACACGTATCAGCACAAAGCAAAACCTCAGTGCTTAAGTGAAATTTGGTCCTTTCAATTGAAGTGATTGAAATGGTAGTTTACAAACCTGGTCATAACACGTGACATGGATTAAGTGGTTGCCCTAATGGGTAGTCATCATAAATAGTTTTTTTTTAATCTTTTAACTGAACGGAGTTATTTGAACTACTGAAAATAACTGTACGATTATTGTTATAGTACTGGTTTTTGCTGCGCTATATTAATTACTGCATGAAAATATTGTCCTATATTAACCGATTAATGATTGATCGCTTTCACTCATGCCAAATGCATTACTCTGAGTCTTGGTGTGGAAGGCCTGATTTTTCACTGTCACAGTCAGTAATGAAAGCAGCTGTTTTTGTCTTCCTTGCCTCCCTTGGTGATTCTCATTTTGGTTCCCCTATGTTTAAAAATAATGAAAATAAAACTCAAAGCCTAGCCGGCGGCTGAGTATCCACCATGTGGCTGCAGGTTAGTCTCATTCCCCCGTCTAATAACCCTCAAACAGGGAGAGCATCCACAGCTGCGGTTAATTTGGCCGATTCTTGGTGCGGAACAAGATCTTTTGCCTTGTGTGGTGCTGAAGAACATTTTGCTCGTAGAACGTTGAACGTGGGGAGGTGTTGTGTGGGAGTAGGTGCCATTTCTCCTCATTGACTCACAATGGCTTGGTGTGTACTGTGATAATGACTTTAGCATTATTGTTAATGTGAGGTCAACAGCTTTTGATTCCCACTATCCAGAGATTATGATCCCTGTTCTGTTTTGAATCTTCTAGGACACCGAGATCATCAACACTGCTGTACTGACCGGCCGGACAGTCGCCATCCCAGTGAAGGTCGTTTCCATAGAAATGAGTGGGGTTGTCACTGACATCTCATCGAACGTGGAATGCAAGTCCGCCAATGAAGATATTGTCAAGGTAGCATACAGTGTCTTTTTTAGAATTACCAAAAGGAAGTAGAACAAGACTACACATAATTTAATATACATATAATAATAAAATTCATGCTTTATTTGGTGAATTTTCTTGTCTCATAATGGTAAAGTAGTGATTCATTATTCCTGTGAGGGCAGGCAGACACTGAGAGAGCAGTTTGTAGTGTTGTAGCGAATTATGTTTTCTGTCATTGATCGTTGGAACCGCTGGCAGGAAGAAATGCACTTCAAATTGGCGATGGAAATATCTGTGAAATACCTAAAAGCAGGCACTAAGATCAAGGTTTCTCTTGATTTTATTGTGTGGCATCTTCTTTTTTTTTATTTTGTGTGACTTTGTTTCATAAATGGTGCATTTTATGATTATTGCCAGCCTCTGCAATGGGGACTGAGAATATTTTCGCTTGACTGCGTTACCTGGTGAGCATGAGAATCCAATACAAGGTGATCCTTTGAAATAGGGATGTACATAAGACCTGACAGGTCAATTAAATGCTCTCGAGGATGCTTGGGGTAGTCTATCGTAGCCAATGATGACGTTCCTCCTTATTAACGATGTGTTCTTTGATGGCTGTAGAGTCCAATCCTTGAACTGCAAATTTTATTGCATACTGAACAGGTAAATTCGGGATTAGTGGTGGCAGGCATCTTGTTCCTCTCTGATTCTAGCTGCTCTATATACCTGCATGACAGAGCTACCACCAAGTATAACGATTAACTGTAGCTTCTTCCAGTTGAGATGGGTCGATTTTGACATTTCCTTAGTGATGTCTTTAACTGGTCTTTATGCTGCTTTTTCTGTCCCCCTGCGGACTGTCAGCCCAGATGGAATCACCGCATAGGACTTGCCATTTCGGGCACGTCAGGCATTCTAATGACATGCCCAAGCCAGTTCAGCTGGTACTCAGCAGCTGCTGCCTCTATGCTCTTAGTTTGTCCTAGCCAGCCCTCAAAGATGACGATATACATACACACAAGTAAAATGGTGTGTTTAGTACTGGTGTTTTGGTTTGCCATATGTGGATGAAATGATCAGCATTTCTTAATCTTTCCCCCCAGTGAATTGCTTTAATTAAAGTAATCTCAACTACCAGAAGGATAACTTACGTGGGTTTTGTTTACATTTGTCAACGTAAAGCTTCATGTCACCACCTTTTTGAAGAATAATTTTTTTACCAGCATTTATAAAGAATTTCAAAGTAGAAAATGGGGAAATTGTAACATGCTCTGATTTTTACACTTAAGAACAAAACCTGTTCTTAAGTAATCGTTGGTCATTTTTACTCAGTATCCAGGACCTCATGAAGTCGGTTGTTTCAGATTTGCCACATAAACGAATTCTGACTTAGGGGAGATGTAGTCACACTTATTACCTCGCACATCTGGATGGACCCTGCTGAGATGACAGAGCTGAAGATGGGTGGTGCCGAGAGCTTTTGTCAGTGTGCAGGAGACTCAGATTCTCAGAAGTGCTCCTGGAGTTCTTCACAAGGTTGTTTTAGTCATTCAGGGCTTCTGAGGGACATGGGCAGAGAGTAGAGTACATTCAATGCCCATGTTCTCCTCCTAAGGTCAGCCTTTTCATATCATGTTTGTCCTTTGTAATGTTTTGAGGATATGCACACATTCAAAACATCTCCCGCCTTTATGAAAAGTTGCACATAATGGTATGATGTAGACCTCTCTTTGAGTGGAGAACACGATTTTGTTGTGATGAAAAAGTTTCTGACAGCACATTGAGTGGATTATAACTGGGATCATTATGCAAAATAATAGTTTTTAGTTTATGCTATATGCTATATATTTTTGTTTATACAAACTTAAAACAAACTTTAAAGATTACCTTGGCAGAGCTGGATTTGTGGGAAAATCATACAATTGTATCAAAATACATGGAATTTTTTTCCCTGTCTTTGCTGATGGTGATTATCCTCAATCTGATTGTCCATTAAAGAAGAAGCTTATTTATGTAAATGATTATTATCCTCATTAAATAACAGCTCTTTATAACCTGTAAACACATTGACATATGAAAACGTTTTGTGCATTTCCCCGACTTGACAAATGGTTGTAGATATTTAAAAACCAGAATCTTTACCAACTCATCAGTGCCACAGACAGAGACATTACACAACCCTGACATTTAATTTGTTTGCTTGTTTGCACTATGCGTACTGTCTTTGCACTTTGTCTGTTTGGCACTATATGCATGTTTATCTGCACATTATGTTCTCACTGCTATATGCAGTAGAATTTCTCCATGATCAATAATCTTAATCTTAACACTGTTCAGGCAGTTCTCCACAGACGTAAATAGTCCATTCCTCAAACTGTTACGTAAATCAGACTTTGTTAGACAGATTTATCAATCCATACCATACAAGAAACCTTATAGGAAAAAATGCATAAAACAAAAATATAGTACAGTAATGCATAGCATAAAGTAGATATTAGCTAAATGAAAATACAAAGTATATATTTACATACAGGCATGTGTCACATTTTTGCCTTGGCACTTCCGTAGAGACTCTGCATTTAGAATATTTTTTGTGTAAATCCAGATTTACCAAGTCAGTTTTAAGCATTTTAACAAAACTATAATCCTACTTTCATTATTTCCCAGTCGTCCTGCGAAGGGAAAGGCTAAGAATATACATTTTCCTAATGCCCTAAGAAGGGTCAGGTGCATGCTTTATTTTATATTTTAGATTTAAACAAAGAATATCAAGGCACCAGCAGCTGCAGTCAGTCAGTGCCCTACGAGTATCGAGAGCGTCTGTGCGGATGGAGTGTTCCGTTACGTGAACGTGATGAATAGCCATCGTGGGGAATTGCGCATAGGCAAACCTCCATTTGCAGGAGATTAGCCTCTCTGATTACTGCGTCAGCCAGCTCAGACCTCGGGATAAATCATCAATAGTATCCCAGGCAAACCGGCCTATCTATTACCGTAAATCATTGGCCATTACGGAGTTGGCTATTTGAGGGAAATTGCCTGCTTGGTAAGGTGAAAAAAATATTTTTGTTTCTGTGCTGAATAACGTGTTCAGATTTTGACAGCTATGGCACAACAAAACAGTGCTGATTGTTATATTCATAAAAAATTGTAGCTACCAGTCTCTGAATGAATTTTGGTCTGGTCTGGATTACTTTGGCTTACAAAGAATTTATTGTACAAACAAATCAGATGTGTGACCTTGTGTATGTCTCAAACTGGCAACTAGTTTGACTTAAACACACCATATTTTTGTTTTTTACTGTACTCTCTGAACGTTCTATATTTAGTTGATATCTTGGCAAAATGCAAAGTATGCGCCTAGTTTTTAAAAACATATATTATTGACAGAAGAACGTTACACGCCCAGGCAAAAGCATATAAACCATTTTTCATGCTATGACCACCTTAATGATCAGTCACCTACCTTTTTCTAACAAGTTTACTTTGTCTGCTCATATTCTGTACTGCAGAGTTAGTTTGTGTGTGTGTGTGTGTGTGTGTATATGTGTATGTATATATATATATATAATATCTTTTACTCCCTCTTCAGGTCTCTATGAACTGCGACTATGTTTTCGTCAATGGGAAGGAGACACGGGGGTCAATGAATGCCAGGGTGGTGTTCAGCTACGAGCACTTGAGTGCCCCCCTGGAGCTGACTGTGTGGGTTCCCAAGCTGCCCCTTCAGATAGAGCTCTCAGACAGCAGGCTCAGCTACATCAAGGGCTGGAGGGTGCCTATACTACCCGACCGCAGGTGAGCAGCTTGGCGCTGGATAACCTTCACCCTTTATGGGTGAGGTGAGTGGAGTGTGTGTCAGAGCTTACAGCTGCAGAGTGTGTTGATTAATGATAATTTGGGATGCACGATACATCGGTTTTGTCTGCTCATTCACCGCTTGCAAACTGGCCGCTGCTACCCAAGTAAGCGCTGCATTGCTGTTATCTCTCTGCCTACGTTACATGACCTGGCTGCTACACACACTCATTGCGTCTTAAGAAGTAACATCAACATCTGTAGAGCTGTTCGTTAACAGTCTGAGTAATATTAGACAGAGATGTTATTATTATTGCCCAAAATTTCCACATCAGTGCACCACCACTTTGTATGGGAGAAGTGAAAACGTGCGTTTCCA
>JAODKN010000105.1:8793-33453 GCA_026774425.1 Petrocephalus zakoni
ACCGGAACTGGCCCGAGACCGGAACTGGCCCGAGACCGGAACTTGCCTGACACCGGAACTGGCCCGATACCGGAACAGCTTTACTATGCATCCTGTCAGACAAATTATAGGAGGGTTCCTCAGGATGACAGGCTGCTGGGCAAAGTGTGGTACAATAATCCAGCAGGATCGACAGACACGGTGCCGAGATTCACACACCGCGGCCCGGAATTCCGGGTGCGGTGCTGCCGTCTACGAGGCCTGAAAGCGGAGTGTCACACATCTCTGAAAGCAAGCTGTCATGCATCACGCCAGTTATCGATTTTCAGGGGCTGTCACGGGAGGGCAAGCTAAAAGCCAACGTTATCGACAGACCCGGCTCCGGCGGGACAAGGAAGAAAGTGACCCAGCTAACAGCGCTGCCCGTATCCATATGCGCATCCGAAATGCACCCTGCAGAGACCGTCTGCGCAGCAGCAGAGATCTGAGCTCCGCGATCGATAGAAATCGTTGTGCCAGAAGCTACTCACTGCTGTCGAGACCCCTGACTGTGAGAGAGAAACGCCAGAATGCTGGCGGCTGCTGAAACAGCATGGTGGGGGGGGGCTTGGAATATTTATCACCATGCAGGGTAGGAGAAAATTTTTTCTTGGTGTAATTTATGTGGCAGTGTGACATATGTGACAATCAGGTCATTTACGAGCTCACACCATCTCGTCGGGCGTGACAATAGGGGCCACGGGTCAGCGTTAAGTGCAGTGGCATCAGAGTTCGCAGCCGCAAGAAATTTACTGCAGGCCTTTAAATCAGAGCCCAGCTCTCCATCCAGAGGCACACAGGGAAATAGACTCTGCCATGTGAATCCTTATCGATTCAGATACCAGGAATGTAACGTGCTGCATTTTTGAAATTCAAGAACCATTTCCTCCCAGTCCTTGCTTTTCTACTCAAGGGCACGGTAGTGGGGTGTGAGTGAATGACGGCCAGAAAGGGTAAAACAGCTGAATCTTTTCTAGATCCAAACCTCACCCAGACTGTACCATACATCTGCTGGCTTGTTTCCTAGCCCAGTGACCTCAAACCCACGAGGGCCTGTCCCGATGTCCTTCGGAGTCCTGTAAACCGCAGTGGGTAATGCAGCCTAGTAACCTCAAACCCATGGGGGCCTGTCCCTGTGTCCTTCAGAGTCCTGCAAACTGCAGTGGGGAACACAGCCCAACGACCTTAAACCCATGGGGCCTGTCCCTGTGTCCTTCAGAGTCCTGTAAACTGCAGTGGGGAATGCAGCCCAATAACCTCAAACCCATGGGGGCCTGCCCTTGTGTCCTTCAGAGTCCTGTAAACTGCTGTGGGGTATGCAACCCAATGACCTCAAACCCATGGAGGCCTGTCTCGATGTCCGTCAGAGTCCTGTAAAGTACAGTGGGGAATGCAGCCCAATGACCTCAAACCCACGGGGGCCTATCCCAGTGTCCTTCAGAGTCCTGTAAACTGCAGTGGGGAAAGTAACCCAATGACATCAAACCCACAGGGGCCTGTCCCAGTGTCCTTCAGAGTCCTGTAAACTACAATGGGGAATGCAGCCCAATGACCTTGAACCCACGGGGGCCTGTCCCTGTGTCCTTCAGATTCCTGTAAACTGCAGTGGGGAACGCAGCCCAATGACATCAACCCACGGGGGCCTGTCCCTGTGTCCTTCAGAGTCCTGTAAACTGCAGTGGGGTGTTTCTCTTGCGCCCCCTTGGCTCCTCTGTATGAATCTTTAATAAGGCAGATAAGGGGCCTGCAGTTGTGCTGTGTAGCAGCTGTATCAGTATGCCCTTGGAAGCATCGACTGTGGAAACTTGGTCAGTATCACCTACATGTTTCCTTCTGACAAATGCAAAACATACCCAAAACCTCTTGGCTGATTTTACATTAAGCTGATTTCAAAATAAAGGTGCCCACTTCCCTGGTTAGAAATAGAAGTGACTTCAAGGAATGCTACAGCGCAGAACCCTGGATGGGGCTCCAGGACACACTCACACACCAATCACACACTTACACACCAAACACTCTCACTCACACACCAATCACACACTCACACACCAATCACACATACACACCAGTCACCCACTCACACATCAATCACACACTCACACACCAATCACTCTCACTCACACACCAATCACACACTCACACACCAATCACACACACACACACACCAGTCACCCACTCACACGCCAATCACTCTCACTCACACAGCAATCACTCACTCACACACCAATCACTCTCACTCACACACACACCAGTCAATCACTCACACACCAGTCACTCACTCATGCACCAATCACACACTCACACACCAATCACACACTCACACACCAGTCACTCTCACTCACACACCAATCACACACTCACACACCAGTCACTCTCACTCACACACTAATCACACACACCAATCACTCTCACTTACACACTAATCACACACTCACACAGGCACACCTATGGGCAATTTAGCAACTCTAATTAGCCTCAGCATGTTTTTGGACTGTGGGGGGCGGGGCCCAGAAACCTCACAACGACACGGGGGGAAACATGGAACAGCGCCACACACATGGAACCATGGCGGCGACTCAAACCCAGGGCCTAGAGCTGCAAAGCACCAGTCCTAATCATTGTACCTCCAGCACCTCCCTTCAAGAACATATTTAATTTAATTTAAATTTAATGCTCTAGAAAATTCCATTTTAAAATCTACAATAAATTTAAATGAATAAGCAGGGATTAAAAATATACAGAAGGATTAATGAAGTATCACTATTTTATTCTATTCTCACCTTCTCGTTTGACTATCATTGAATCTTTGGCTCCCCCTAGTGTGCAGAGTAAATTAATACAGCTTGTACAAGCCTGTAATATGACCCTGAGGGAGGGAAGAACATCTCCGCCTCATCAGATGCCTTTAAAGGCGGTGGGACGGGGCTCCCGGCTCCCCCGTAGTGCTCTCTGCCCTGCCCTGGCATCCCACAGGGGCTCGGTTCACAAACGTCACGGAGAGTTGCTGCCTGGACCGCGGCGTGGCTAAATAACTGCCGCAAGACCTAGAGAGCTCAGCGGCCCACGATGGCCATACAATGGCTTCTGCTAAAAAGGACTGAGGAAATCAGAGACGGGCCGTGACTATCTGCAGACGAGCAATTCCGGCCGACGTAGAAAGCCCTGCCCTAATAGAAAAGCTGAATGAGACTTTTACACCACAGACAGATAGCAGAGAGATACAGGACTGTGAATCCAAAGGGATCTGTCTGCTGCATATCACCGGCAGCACGCAGCTAACACTTAGGTGCCCAGACTAAGGAAGCTTGAAGCATGCTACTGGTTTGGTGATTTTGATTATATTTACCAAAAACTTTTCCCAGAAAGAGAGTCTTGATAAGGTTGAACTGGGTGTCCGAAGTCTCCGGCAGGGAATAGTTCACTGGAGGGTAGTGGTCCAGCTGCAAGACAGACAGGCCCAAAGTGAGGGAGGCAGGCGGAGACAGGCAGACAGTCAGAGACACAGACACAGACATAGAGACCAGCAAGAGACAGAGAGACAGGCAGATAGAGAGACATCAAGTCTGATTTTAGAAAAAGTAAGAAATACATATGTTAAACAAAGAAACTTTAGGGCAATGGGCAATTAAAATACGAACCAGTGCACTTCGAGGTTAACTGTAAGATTTGCGGAGGATTGCGTGGTAATGATGGAAAGTCATGTCAGAAAGATCAGAGCGCAAAGAGAAGAGGATGAGGAACGGAGTATCGACTGAGGAACCCCGCGTGCGGCCCGTGAGACGACTCCAGCGCAATAACTGCCCTACATAAATTCTTATTTAGCCCTTAAAAGGTTCTTCACATGCTGGACATGCACATTCATTTCTTGCTGTGGTTAATTATGCAAGCAGTTCTATAGTAATTAAGTCCAGTGCTATAACTCTTAAGCACGGTTTTCATTTCAGTAAATAATTCATCTAACATGGCTGCTTTAGCCTCAGCGACTCTTCACTTAGCAGCACGATGTAACGCAGTTTGAGTGACAGTCACAAAAGCTGTATCCATGGCCTTGGGTGGGTGTGGGCATCTCCATTTGCAAGTGGGCCACTGGCTGCAACTACTTCATTCCCAGAATTCCAGAATTATCTCACTGGGAAAGAAAACATTTTTCATGACCTTGTTCGAAATGTCCACTCGCCCGCTATATAGTGCTATAGCCATTTTATAGTGCCGTTAGAATTCTCAACTGTAAATTCATTCACTCCGCAGTGCACTATAAATACAGCACAAGGCACACTAAAATGTACTGTACAGAAGCTGCACCCTACAGTGGTCGATTTATAGTGAGTAAGTGCACAAGTGCACAAGACATTTCAAACATAGCCCAAGTGTCCGATTAGCACTGGCTAACAAATTAGCACGTCAATTGGCTGCCATTCCTGAAACTCCCCCTGTCTGTTCATGGCTACAACCGGTGTCATTGTGTGCAAGGTAATTAATGATCCAAAAAGCCTGATGTCCAGGGAGGATGTGGAATTCAGAATGGTGTCAGGGTATGATGTGAACATGCCCTTGCTGACAGTGAGCAGTCCGCCAACGAGAGGCGGAGCAAGACACGCGCCATGTGCATCTGAGATGTAGCGCACACTGAGAATGCTGTGAAGGCCTTCGGGGAGCATGGCCACTGCGGCAATGCTGACGAGACAGGCGGTAACTTTCAGGATCCTGCCCTGTTGTTTCCCTGCCTGGCCAGCAGGTGTCACTGGTCTCCCTTTTCCTAGTGCTTGAGTTGGCTGTGAACTGAGCCACAGCTACTTCTTGAGGACCCTAGTCTTTAGTTTTTGACTGTAATTAGCCCACACCTGTTCCTGGTCTTACCCCCGTTATTTGTGTATATGTGTGCCTGCCCTGGCCCCTGGTCCCCAGTGGCTCATTGTGTGTCCGAAGCTGTTATTGCCCTGTGTTTGCGCTGATTGTTCTGGTTGTCTCTGTGTTCCTCCATGCCTTCGTTTTTGTCGTCCACATGCTTTATTTTTGACTCCTTGTGGTCCTTATGGTGTTTGAGTTTGAGTTTGATAATGTCCCATCTTGTGAGCCACAACGTCGATCCTCTGTCCTTCACCATGCCCATCCATAACAGTGACAGAAGTTCTCAAAACAGGTAAATCAAAGGATCTAGATTTCCGTCAATGTCTGGAGATGCAGGGTAAACATGCTCCTCCGACTGGCTCCAGCTGAGAGCTGATTGGCCCCCGGTGTGTCCCTTCCCTGTCACTCATTGATTCTAAACATATCATTGGCTAATGATAAGCCTCGTCCCTCTGTGTGAATTATGGCCCCTCTTATTCTCTCACCCTTAAAAACATCCTAGAATCTCCACCATTTTCCAGTGAACTAACCCCCCCTCCCCCATGCAGTAGATTTACGGGGATGAACAGGGTGCAATTAAGCTGCCTCTTAGAGGTTGCAGCTCCAGACTTTTTGCTGCATGTTTACATGCGAGCGCTGTCACTGTGTAATAGCAGTGGTGCTATAGGTTGACCCGCATTAGCAGGGCAGGCTCTGCTGAAATCTTCATTCCCCGGCAGTGGTGGCACAGGACCTGCAGTAGCCTGGCGGTTCTGCTCCAGCAGCTCTGAACACCCCCTCCCTGCCCCTGGCCCTCACCTGAAGCTGGATGGTTCTTTCCACACGGGAAATGTTTATGCTGTGTGGCTGCCCATTGGCCATGTTGCGCTGGTCCAGGCTGATGGTGAAGGGTTCTCTCAGGCCGCCCAGGTCATAGCGGATCTGCAGCGTTCCTGTCCGGGGGAAGACAGCCTGTCAGTCTCGGGCTCACCCCGGCAATCAGCGGTCGGGCGGAACTGGCCAAACTCGCTCTCAGACATGTCACGCTACAGCACGCCTCTTCGCGTCTGACGAGGCTCAATCCACGAGATAAAAGCAGCCTTCCTCCGACCCTGAGAAGCTCATCTCACTGTCGATAAATCTGAAGAGTTCTGTAACAGCACATGGCGTCTGTCATGCAACCAATGAGCTGGGCAGGTCCGCGGCGCCGACTTCCCCCGCCCGGCGGATGTGAACCGGGGTTCTGCTAAACAGGCAGCGGCTTCACCGAAGCAAACCCAAGCAACATTAAGCTTCTAGATTTACAGAGAAACAGACAGACGATGCCAGGGCTCATTTGGAAATGGAACGAGGGCGTCGACGGCCCATGTTACCTGGACGCTGCAAAGCTTTCGTTTTGCCACGTTTGGCTTCTCGAGAAACAGGGTGAAGGAAAATCGAAGCATCATGTTTGGACACACCATGATGAGCGTGAAGGTATTTCTGAGAGTCACTCGCCATGGCTTGTAAAAATCTTCAGATTGGAAAAACAATTTAAACCAGAAAATTTGGTGCTGCACTACCTGAATTGTACAGCAGATAGGAGATACTGTAACAACAATTTAAATGGTTTGGCATGGTTCTTCTCCAGTCAAAACTACCATTTATCTGAGTCAGTTAGCACTTCAGAAAACATTCACGTCAAGATGACCCACAAATAGCTTATGTTTCATCAAGGTGATCCATGTTTTCTCCTTGAATCACTAGTGTCACTTTTAACCACTCCAAGCCACACCCTCACCAGGGCCCAACCCTGCCAAGCCACACCTTCACCAGGGCCCAACCCTGCCAAGCCACACCCCGATAAGCCACACCCTCCCGGCCCCGCCCGTCCCTCACCATTTTGCCGCAGCACCACGGCCAGGTAGTCCTGAGTCCTGGAGCTGATGTAGACCAGGACGCTGGGCGTGCTGGACGTGCTGAAGCTGAAGGCCAGCTCCTCCTGCGTCAGGTTGGTCTCCCGGGACGACGTTGTAGCCAGCTCGGACAAGAAATTATAGCGTAGCAAAGTGCCTGCCTCAAAGAAGGCCCCCACATCTGCAGCACACACAGCCAGAGCCAGGGACACACCATCACCAGGATTAGTGACAGCCAGACTGAGGGCTCCAGCAAGCTGACGACATGCAAGGAAACAGCACCTGTGCATTTCGGCCATATTACAACAGCACAGGAGAAACACTGAGCGTGCAGCCTGCCTCACGCGAACATCAGTTATATAAGCAGAACACATCATTCGCTTAACAGGCAGCTGCCAAAGTGGTTAAGCAGACTAAGCAGAAATTTCCATAAAAACTACACTTTCCATCCTGGAAATAAATAGTAAGTATAAAAAAACACACTTTCTGTTACTCATCTTTGAGATTCATCTCAGGGTATATATGCCTGAATACCGGGCAGCCATTCCGGAAAAGGCAAGCTAAAGGCATTACGAGATGTGTGGCACAACGGCCCAGTGGCACAACGGACGTAAATAATGACTGGATGGAGACCAGACTGTAGATATTACAGGGGGAATGAGGAATCCATGCACACTGGTCTCTGTGAATAGGCAGGTGGGCTGCTGCTGAGAAGATGCATGGTGAGGCCGTGACAGTGCTGGGTAGCCCAGGCACGGCGGGGAAGAGCGAGAGCACAGAGGAAGACAGGAAGGGCACGCGGCCCATGCTGGCACCCTCCGGCACAGAAAGAGGCCCACCTCCCCTCTGAGTGTCAAACGTGGGCGGGAGGGTGTGCGGAGTCGGGCCCTTTTCGGGGTCACCTTTGGTGCAGAAGGTGCCGTCGTACGCCGTGCCGGTGCAGTCGCACGAGTAGCCGTTGTACTTCTCCACACACTTGCCCCTGTTGCGGCAGTAAGCGCCAAAGCTGCTGCAGTGGCCCGAGCAGCCGGGCTTCACGCCGGGCGTGACCTCTGCCCTCGCCTCCAGGTCCAGGGTCACGCCGTTCATCTTCAGGGAGCGGATACAACCCAGGAAGCCCCTCTGGCCACCGGCAGCACCTTCCAGAAGACAGAGGGAGGGAAAAACTGCTCAATGCCATGCTAGGGCGGCTAAAGGGAGTTAATGAGAGCAGGTACCAGTATAAATGCTTCTACACGCTTGGTCACAACTGACCAAACATGCATGCACACAAGTTGGCCGTACGAGGGCTGCCAACTTACACGGGTCTGGTGAGACGTGCTTTCAAACTCTCACACTCACACAGATGTGATGTTTGCAAACAAGGTAAAAAAAACTGTTACATTCTTGTAAATGCATGCCATGTGTTTGCAGACTTGTCTCAAATTGAAAATCTCAAACCAGCCAGCTGACTAAAGTTGGCAACCCTGGATACAGACACACAGTGTGGCGAAGTGATATAAATCTGCTAGCAAAAGAAACCATCGAAACGTGAGCTCAGAAAGCACTGCGGTCTTTCAAATGTTTCATTCGGTACACAGCACCAAAACCACTTGAACTAATCCTTTTTAACAGACGTGGGGCACAGAGAGATTAACTTCTGTGACTTTTCGGTTTCACTGTGTGATCCGCACTTTCTGAACACACGGCAGGCTTGGGGAGTCACTGGGGCACCTCTGGGGCACCACAACACAGCCTGCGAGCTCCAGCAGCGACCCAAGCGTTTGATGGGCAAATCACAAATGCAAGGGCAATAGATCAGCTAAAGCGCTGATAATTATGACCCACATAGATTTTACTTAGATATGGATTTGGTGAACTTTGTATGTGTGGGTCCAAATGACATCATTTTGGGGTCTTTTATGGCTAGTCATAGAAAAAGTGAATAAAAAACAGCAAAACAAAATAATTGTGTGTATCGGATGCATCCCGGGTCCTAAAGAAGCTATTATGTTAGGAATACTGTTTTATTATACTGTTAATATAGTTCACATTAAGCATAGCAAAACAAATCATTTAACCTTGATGATTATTGCAGGAGAATGAAACAAACCCACTTGCAGGAAGAGATTTTCTCACCTCCACAAAACAGAATAGATTAATATCATAACACTGCAATTAGACTGTTTATATTATTTATGCTGTACTTCTTATGCTCACAGCGGTAGGCACATTCGTATCACCTGCAAGGCCTCGCTGCTCTCTAATTACACTTGGAAGACAACGGCAGGCCATCGATAGCAAACATGGGACTAAAACAGCCAATGCTGTAGAAATGACTGCCAGCCCTCATCTAACTGATGTAGCAACATAATGAAACGGTAGGAAAAAATCATGGTGCAATAAAAAGGAGACAACGTTACACAATGGTGCGAAAAAAGGAGAAAACGTTACACAATGGTGCGATAAAAAGGAGAAAACGTTACACAATGGTGCGATAAAAAGGAGACAATGTTACACAATGGTGTGAAAAAAGGAGAAAATGTTACACAATGGTGCGATAAAAAGGAGAAAACGTTACACAATGGTGCAATAAAAAGGAGGAAAAAGTTACACAATGGTGTGATAAAAATGAGAAAACGTTACACAATGGTGCGATAAAAGGAGAAAACGTTACACAATGGTACAATAAAAAGGAGAAAACGTTACACAATGGTGCAATAAAAAGGAGGAAAAAGTTACACAATGGTGTAATAAAAATGAGAAAACGTTACACAATGGTGCGATAAAAGGAGAAAACGTTACACCTCGGTGCAAGGAAAGGAAGTAACCTGGGACACAGGGAGGTCATCTTCTGTCCTCACAGGAAGTAACCTGAGATACAGGGAGGTCACTTCCTGCCCTTTTAATCACAAAATGGGCTAAGAAAGATCCTTGTGGGAGGTTCCCTATGGTTCTCCTTCCCTCTGAGTCCTTTTACAACACAGAGACAGGTGAAAAGCCAGAACACAAATGTGAAACATGACAAACCATCAGTGCAGTCAGGGAGAGAGTGAGAGGCAATTCACAGAGAACAGATGTGAGAGGCATGCAAGCAACAAAGGCACTGAAAATAACTCGCACTGAATACCAGCAAATTATCCTATGCATTGAAATAAGAGCAATTCATTGCATCTTACGTTATTCTCAAAGCTTGATGCACTAAACAAGAATATGTCTGTAGGAGCAAACCATAATATTCACTTCAGATAAAGTGATAATCAAATATGCAGCTCCATCGAGGCGCACATGCTTGCTTATGGACAGAAATATAAATGCAAATGCATATTGAAGGCGTAAAAAAGAACAGGGAGAGTGTGCAGAGGTGAATGAAAATGAAAATGCTGAAGGAAAGCGACAGCGGTTCAATAATTAGGGATGAGCGTGGAAGTTAACATTAGTTAAATTATCTAAAGTACAGCCTAGCTGGTACTTTTTCCGTTCCGATGGACACAGTACAAAAAAAAACTGAGCATGGGGTGAATTAGTGAGCAGGAAGCCGGAATCCTGCCAGGCCCTTTGCGGGATTATATGTTCGTGTTGCGTCATTACGCAAGTTTTATGTTAGGGTCTTGATGTAAGAGCAGAAAGTCTTAATCTCAGTAGAATTAATACTCCAATGTGTTTTTGTGTTGATAGTGCAGTATTATGCATATCTGGAGTGAACTGGGAAGTTTTTTGGTTCAGAAACATGTCAGAAAGCAGGAGGTCGGAGCCATTCAGCAAGTTTCCCATCGACATCTTGAACTTGCGTTACATATGGCGAGCACCACAGATGAGGGACTTAAAGGCGAGTCTACGGAATGCAGCAAGGGCAGATGGAACCTTTAAGGAACTTCTTTCAGATTTCAGGACATTTTAATCTCTCTTTAAACATGAGAAGTCTTTGCTGTCTCCCGAGGACGTCTCACCTGAGAAAACTCCTGTTTTCTACCACATCTACGTGTGTGAACCCAGGTTTGATCCTCCACTCCACAGCATACCCTCATGATGTGATGATCCCGTGATGACCGCTCCCTGCCTTCATATCTTGCCCTGCACACCTGTCTCTCACCTGCCAGTCCAGTTCTATGTATGTATGTGCCTGCCCTCACTGTGCTCCCCAGCTTGCTCATCGTCCTTGCATATATAGTTTAGTAAATTTTCTCAATAAAGTTAGCAGTGCCAAAGGTGCAGCATCTGGATTGTGTTTGGCCCGACGCATATGTCATACTTTACAGATTATTATTACAAAATCACCATCTAAAATCACTTTCCATACTTAGATATGGATTTTAAATCTCATTTCCCAAAAGGTTTCCAAGATAGTGACAACACTTTATTTGCTGGTGTGAAACTCACGAGATGGGAAAGGTAAATAGGAGGAATTAGAAATAGCTTCACTGGATCCGTTGTCAGTGGTTTTGGTGAATAGTGCTGGGAGTGCAGATACATGCATGGCCCAGCCTGCCCAGCATCTTAATCAGAAAGCAAAGATGTTTATATGGAGATGGAGACACTTTGCTGCCAGAACAGCCCCCACTTTCCTGGAAGCCTTTTCATCGCACGCTGGAACATTGTTGGAGGGATTTACGTCATACCCTGCAAAAGTGCCGATACCCTGGCTAATAAATACAATCATCAGAATTCATATCAGTAATGGCAGAAACGGTGGATGCAGGACAGAGAACAAAATTCTTTGTAGCACAACGAGAGGGCAGGCCGAGAATGTGACGGGAAGCTGGACACGGCGGTGATTACGGCTCAGATTGGACGCGCTGAAGCTATCTGGCAGCAAGTGCAGCAGCTGTGGTGCCAAGAGTGCTGAGTCTCGCCTTGCAGCAGGGCAGTGTGGTGATACGAGTAACTGCTGAGAATCTAACAGGTCCCCAGGGCCTGCCTGTGACACGGCCCCGTCACTCTGCTTGTGTGGGGACGAGACCGCCACGGAGATATGGGCCACCCCCATTCTGACAGCACACAGCTTTCTGGATGAGGCCTCAGTGCCCCTCGGCTGCGGGACGGTCCGCCAGCGGGAAGGGGGGAGAGGCTTTCCATCCTCCTTTTTCCAGGTGCAGATTACAGCCCAGCACTTTCAAACCTCGCGGCATCATCCGCACCAAACTTCACAGCCGACCTGCTTACCTATATGCAGCACTTCGGCATGGAGTCGGCAAATCACATGACCCCCCCCACAAGTCACATGACCTTACCCACGTAGAGCTGGCTGTAGAGCTCCAGGCGGGTGTGTCCCTGGGCCGGCGCCGGCCGCACCTCCCGGTACTTCTGGTCCAGCTGCAGGACGGCCTCCTTGACGTTGCGCTCGGCGCTGACCCGGTGCCATTGGTCATCGTCGAGTGGCGTGGGCGACCGGACCACTAATTCTACTGGCCCATTTCCCACATCAAAGGAGAAGGAGACCGCAGTGGGGGCTGTGTTTAGGGGCGAGGGCATAGGAACACAGTCAGGACCTCCTCACCATTCCTAATACCGCATGCTTTTTCTGCAAATGACTTCAAGTCAATAACCCTAATCAGTGACATTAATTTGTTCCCTGTTTGAGAAATTAATCAACACTTCAGTTTTCTTTTCTGTTCATTCTTACATCATCTTACATCATTTAGCAGACATTTTCATGACACATTTTTGAGAAATCACAACCTCTGGAACAAATTCAGTTCAGGGTCCAATGGTGACATAACCATGCCAGCCATGGGATTTGAACCGACAACCTTCCGAAATCACAAGCTCTAAACCACAGAGCCACACTGCACTCCACAAAGACAAAAAAAATAAAAGTCTCAGTACAGTATGTAGCACTTTAAATGAAGTCTTTCTTAATTGTAATGCTTCTCTGGTGTCTGGTTAAGAAAACATTTTAAACCACTACTAAGCCTTGTAACACATTTTTTAAAAATATATTGATACCATTTTAATTGTGTTTAGTACACTGCAATTTTAACACACAAATTCTGATGTCATTCTGAAATACATTTCAGCTGGAGAGTGAGCAGGACCTGTTTGCAGGCCATAGTTAAAATAAAATTTGCCAAGAAAACTCAATCTGTTTAAGAAAGATGAACTTACTTGTCCAGCTGATAGCTGATAGCCCCCGAACTGCCCAATTCCCTGCCAATAATCCACTCAAAACATTTCACTGGCTAATGATAGGTTTGCCCCCTGTGTATGAATTATGGCTCACCTTATGCCCCCACTTTTCCTGAGCCTTACAAAGAATGAAAAGTGACAGTTACACTCCAGTCCACTAGGGGCGCCCATGAAGGAGAACATGTGTAACATGAGCTCCATTGATGTGCCTCTGCAGATTGTTTCCTTACTGGTACCACTGTGTGCTGCGAATCACCTGGCCATTTTTTACAGCTACAAGCCGCTATTGGGGGTGACCCCCCCAGCCCTCCTCTGCCACTGGGTTCCTCTCTTCAGGGGGCCACTTCTCCACTTGCCCCCCTCCGGCTTTACAGTCGCATCACGTCGTGCCCCGGCAGGCCTTAAATCCAAACAGTCCCCCTGATTGCCAAGATGGGCAGCACACACTGACATTTAGATGTAGAGGATTATGATCACCGCCTCATCCTGCTGGACTGGATCCCAACCCCCCAGCCTGGATCCCATCCATTTCAGGCCTCAGCTGCGGCCTGGATGTCCCCCATCCTCTATGCGTGCTGAGTGCTTCCCACAGGGCGGCGGGCGACGGACTCAGCACACATCGCTGTGGTAAGAGTGATTGAAGGGCTGGCAGAGCCTCCCGCTCCCCGCACCATTCTGCTCCCCTCGCCTCCCACACAGGACCGGAGAGCCATGTTCCTCACATGCGCAGGTGCGGCGCACAGGAATTGGGGCAGACACCAGCCCGCAGGCCCCTGGTGGCTGGAATTGGAATTGCGCCGCTCCATTCTGCGGTCCGAGTGCTCGCAATCTCACACTCCCCTGAGTGAGGTCTCCTGCCAAGACCAGCGGCATCCTGCCAGCACAACATGCAGATGGCCGCCAGCTAATCCAGGTAGACAGTAGGCAAGGGGAAGCAGGCCCAGAGTCACAGGCAGTTAGCTTCGCCATCACTGCAAATGATCAAGGTAGCTAGTGACAACGTCCAGTTTTAAGCAACTTAATACTTTAAATAAAATAAATAGCCGACATGCTAAAAGGTTAATCTCCCAGATGCTCATCCAGAAGATGCTGTCCATGAGAAAAGTGACTAACCAGCGTTGGACATCAGCATAACGTCAGTGAGACATTTCTGGATACAGACGGAAGGAAAAGTACAAAAGCTATGCCGATGTATGGAGTTCTGGGGTAAAGAAAATGCCGCGTAGCGGGGACATAAAAAAGCGGCCTCTAATTATTTTAGGTCCATCAAAGCAATTCAGGGCACTTAAGAGCTGTGTCACACAGCTGCCAAAGAGAAAGTGCACTTCCAGGATGGAGAGGCTGCATTAAATAAGCTAATACACAGGACTGTTTTCATGCGCCAGTGAATTTCGGCTGGCTATACGTAGAAGAGGGCGGCAGAAATATCTCAGAAGGTGAAACGTACGAGAGCGGAAAGCAGAAAGTGCGTCTGCACCCTGTGAACGGCCGGCACCGCATTCATTAACCAAATAAGACAACAATTAATTAAACAAGACAAGGAACAGGCTGCGTGGGGAGCCGGGGCTATGCCGCGGCGCGGGCCTGTTCTGTCAGTGCTTTCTGTACCGCCCCGTGTAGCTGACAAACTCGCACCCCCCTACACTCTGTGCCTACAAGCTCGCAAACGGCCGCGCTGCGTACCTTCTGGAGATGGAAAGTAATTAGCCGCGGCTAGAAAACTAACAGCTCACGTAATAAATAATTAATCGTGGAATAATTTAAAAAGTCAATCATGTTAATTAACCGACATGAACAGGAATGTACAGGTGCAGTAGTGAGGAGTGTGCAGATTCACAGGGATGTATGCTTGTACATACCCAGGCAAAATAAAATAAACACTTAAAAAAACTAGGCAATATATTCACCGTCCCTCTGGCATGTTTACTGACAGCCTGTGACAGCCTTCCTTTATTACTGCTCACACAATCACGGGGAACTCTAATGCTCAGTGTCATGCTATAAACGTGTTGCAGTCTGCGATCTGGTGATATTGGTGAGTCCAGACACAGAGGAGCCTGAGATGGACCCCGAAGTCGGGAGAAATTTAAATCTGAGCACGATCTGGAGCAACTCCAAACAAGCAAAGTAAAGTGCTGGAAAAAACAGCAGACTCCAAATGAAATCACATTTCCCCCCAAGAGTCATGGACCCCCGGGGGGCAGGTGGGTCGGGTGTATAAAACATGAAATATGGATCTTAATAAATCATTTCTCATCCAAAATCCGTCACGCTTTTGAAAATGCCATGAATATTCAAAGGCACCTTGATGTGCCTGTAATGAGGCCCACCCTGGGACAGGACACTCCCCAGATGGAGTTTGGTATGGGCGGCAAGCGGCACTGTCTGGCCCACCGCTCTGCAGCACCGCCCCTTCTGTGCTTCTGTGGCCATCAGCAGAGGGCGCCAATGTGTCTTTCCTCAGCCAGGAAGCTGGTGATAGCGAACTGCTGGAAGGCGCGATCACAGCCAAACTTTTCGTCATGAGGCTCCGAGGGTGCAGAGGGTGCACTCCAGCTGTACAGGTGCACACTCTCACCATGAAGGTGAGGTGTCCATCAGTACATTGCAGAGTGGTGCTCATCCATCATGGCACCAGTAATAAAAGCACAAAAAGCTTTCTTAATGGACTATTAAAATTGGCTTGGCGTCTATTAAAATAAAAGAGAGAGCAGAATGGTCACTTTCATTCAGTGCGGCAGGTGCAGCAGTCGGGCCAGAGGCAGAGGGGGGACTGAGACAGAGATCCGAGTCTGTGTCCAAGGCAGGCCGGGCAGTCAGGCCAGAGGCAGAGGGGGACTGAGACAGAGATCCGAGTCTGTGTCCAAGGCAGGCGCGGCAGTCGGGCCAGAGGCAGAGGGGGGACTGAGACAGAGATCCGAGTCTGTGTCCAAGGCAGGCGCGGCAGTTGGGCCACAAACAGCCCTGGGGCTCCACTCCATACACTAAGCTGCATTTCTAGAGCAGCACAGACCCTGCAAGGTGGGCATGTGGCTCGCAGATGCAGTTTACCGCGGTACCATATACCACCTGCGCATAGTGCGGCTTGTTGATGCAGGTTACTATGGTAACACATAGAACCTGCATGCAGTGCGACTCATAAATGCAGGTTACTGCAGTAACACATACCACCTGCATACAGTGCAGCTTACAGTGATAACACGCACTGCACGCAACTCACGCCCCCGGCTAGCTGTCCCACTCCGTCTCGAAGTGTGGTCTGCCTGACCTACTCAAGCTTTTACAATGCAATGTTCAATGTTGAAGCATAAGGGAGATTTATTTTTTTCCTTGAGCTGAATGGGGGGGGGACTCTCCCAGGGAACAGGGGAGTGCCTGTGACAGATGGAATTGGTAAGCCCCCCAGCTTCTGCATCTGGAGCAATGGATGGAGATTACAGAGAAGAGGGATGGAAGCCCCCTGCGGGCAGCACTGCCTGAGAGCACCCCGGGATACTCACACATGGTATGTTAGCCCTGAACAGCCGGGCAGCTAAGTCCGCGCAGAATGCACATTAAGCACACAGTAACTGCGGAAACGGCAGTTCCAGCGTGCACGCTAACGGCGAGGGGCCCCGAGGATGCGGGGAAATGCCGGGGGGCTCTGACTGCATCATCCTCCCTCACTGCAGGATTATCTCACGTGCTGGATGCGACGTGGTGCAGAGCCACATTAGCTGTCAGGACAGCGGGGCCTGTTTCCGAGCGATACTGCCACCCCCCCCCCCCACCCCACCCCTTGGAAAACCGGGGAGGGCTACCGCCAAGGCCAGCATAAGCCTCTCCCCCCCTCTGCGCGCTCATCGCCGCAACGCCACAGTAATGGATCTGGCCCGTAACTCCGCGCGTTCCGGGTTCCAGGTCGCTGACGGCAGGCCCTGCCAAACCCCTCAGGCAGAGCCAAGAATTATGAAACAAATACTATCAATGTCAATGCTGATACTGCTGATATACATAAAGAGCTATGCAGGATGTATGTAGGAGAAGAGGAATTAATGCAGGTGACCTTACTGTACCAGTACAATGAGCAAGTACACACCCACCCAGCCAGCCATCCATCGAGCATCGGGCACAAATAAGAGGAGCAGCCCATACAGGACTAGCAGAACACACACACACACACAGACATACTTCCAGTCACACACTTTGGGCAATGTAGGGATGCCAATTGATTTGACCACATGTTTTACAACCTCACATGCCATACAACCTCACAGACACGCACAGACACTCAAACACACACACACACACACACGCCACACATACACACACACACAGACCCCCCCCCCTTCACAAACACACACACACAGACTCACATTACTAAATGGGGACGGTCCATCCATTTGTACGGGAATAACCCAAATCCCAGTCACGACACCCCAACCCAGCCCTAACCTTAACCATAAGTAACCGACCCAAATACAAAACTGTTGGCATGTTTACTTTTTGATTACATTCACAGACTTTTATAAAATTAAGGTTAAATGAGGACCTGAAAAATGGGGACCCCAAATTTTACCACATTTTTGGGACATTTCGGTCCCCAAATGTGATCTATGCAAACTCACAGACACAGACACACACACAGACCCCCCCACACACACATACATAGATACACACATGGCCAGGAGCTGCATTTAACTCCCAGCCCTGCAGTTGTGAGGCCAACCTGCCACCTGTAGAGCAATAAATTATTCAGTTCTTTACATATTGATTATTAATAATTAACATTTAACATTACAGGCCTGAGGCAAAAAGCCATTCATTTATATAAGCTGGTTTAGGTCATTTTTAAAAGCTATTTTAGAGTATTTACTTAAAAAAGGTCAATGAATGATTGAAAGTCAGCCATACAAATTAGTGAAAAGAGTGATCAACATCGGGAGGGTGGATGCTCACACTTCAGCTCCAAACGGATGAAGTCTGTGTTTCCCAGGTTCTCCAGGAAGACGCCATACGGAGAGGAAGTCTTGAAGTAGAAGGAGATGTCGGCGCTGGTCTCGCCTTGGAAGGTGGGGAAGTGCAGGTAGGAGGAGGGTGTGGTGAAGGCCGCCGCGTTCCAGTAACTCCCTGCCGGAGCAAAAGAGGGACGACAGCATAGTTTGGTGCGCATTCTCCGGGCTAAGCGGCGACGGCCAGGCCAGTGGTCAGCAGCCGCAAGCGCAGAAGGGCTTCCTTACAGGCTGGCCTCCTCTGGCACCGGTCCGCCCCGGAGCAAACACAGCGCCAAGCGCGGGCCCCAAAGCAGCGTCGTCAACACATCATTAAGCTCTGAATAAAGAATGAATGTTCAGATGAATATTTGCTTCTAAAATATAATACTGACTGAGTTGATGACCCTATTATTTACAAGAGAGCTCAATAAACGATGCTGCTTTCCAAGTATTACAAGAAATCCAGCATGTCTCTGTGCTCTGTCAATGGATACAATTAGATTAGTTATTTATTTTTGCATGAGTCAATGGGTCGAATAAAGACTCTTGTCAAAGACATATAAGACTAACCAGATTTTTCTTCCCTAATTATCCCAAGGATAAAAATCACCCAAAATGAGGCTTTGTGTCCGTCTTTTTTTCTGATCTCCTTCTGAGCGATTTTCCAGTGCATCTGAAAAATCCATAATTCCGGAGATCCACTCCCAAAGGAAAACTAATGATTTAGTATGTCATTGGATGCCGGCGGCTTCCCCGAATACAAACACCCGGAAGGGTAAGAGCCCCTTTCTGAATTACCCATATTAATTCCCAACTGCGGTCCGATGCACTTCCTCCTGAATTTTTGGTCAAAGACGTCAGCTCGTGGGAGAAAAATGTGGGGCAGCATTAAGCAGCATGTGAGAGCATCGCTGTGCAGCTGCTTTATGCGAGCAGGCGCCTATTTCAGAAGGTCACGGCGAAGCATTTAAAACAGTAGGGCAGGCAGCCGCAGGCGATCGGGGGGGTCAGCACAGATTCATGGCTCCCCTTATAATGAAGAACAGAGGAATAAAGAGAGGCGCCCTTAAGGAGGCGGGGGACAGTAATGAGGGCTGCCCTTCTCAGACAGCCAGCACGCCAGCCCCCAAATGTCAGCTGCACGCAAAAGCACAGCATGCAGTAATGACCTGCGCATTCTTGTCCGACGATCTACCATGGGAACAGCGTGCAAAACACGGACCGCCCGCTCGCGTGATGTGGAGCCCACACTCCATATCGACCTTCCCTTCTCGACAGCACCCAGCTTGGAGAGAAGATGGGGACCCACCCCACCCCAGCTAAACACACACAACTCAAGCCTGAAAAAACAGCCTCTGTGAGACGCTTCTCTTCGGAAATAAGCAGCCGATCCCAGAGCAATCAGAGTGTGCCCTCCCCAACGCCATCTGTATGTGGCAATATAATCCCGGCTGTGGTACGGCACTGAGGACACAAAACAAACTTTGGAGCCCCAGTGGGGGTGGGCTTATCTGGGAAGCCCAGAAACAGCCTCGGTAATTATCTGGCGCCCGCGCCGCCGGACCGCGCTGTTTCCCGTCACTTCCCGCCATTGTGTGCCCTGTGCGACTGAGCTATTTGTTGCCTCTCGCTTTATGAATCAGAACGTGCTTCCGTATATGAGGACAGTGACGGCTTAGTGGGATTACGGAGATTTATTTATCTTTTATTATAATTAAACAACTGCAGAGGCTGCTTGCCTGCGTGCAATTTCACACAAATTGTGTTTATTTCAATATACGAAACGGAAAGCATTGCTATGTGCATAACGGCGCAGCCAGGCTTGCCGGTAAGCTAAGGCTAATTTCGAGTGTTTTGCAAACAGCGTGTTCTGGGTGATTCGCAGCGAGGCCTTCAGGAGACGCGGGTCAGACGCAGTGGGGGAGACCGGCAAGGTCTGCAAACACCAGCTGCGTGCATCTTCTGCCCTTCATCCGCTCGTTTCGGGCGGAGAGCAGACTGACTTCTGCAAATGTAGCAAACAGCAAAATGGGGCATAATGACAGGATGGTAGCGGCTTAACAGTGGCTGTGAGCCCTGGAATTGGGCAGCTGACAATTGGCAGAGTGGCGGGGGGGCCGCACGCCCCCAATACTCTTTCTGGCTCTCTCACAGAGGGATATCTGTCCTGCCTGCTGGCCCTCAAACAGGGATGACCACCGGTGTAACGCTAGCTGACTTTTTTCCAGTGTTTTTTTTCTTTAATCTCCCTTTTTACATCAAAGGAGAATTTTTTACTTTATGTTTGGTTGATATTCGGCCAGAAAAAGAAGGAAAAACACCACAATTATACCATAACTGCTGCACAGAGACAAAGAGCCACACTGGAACCCCAGTGAAGGGCAGGGTGTTCCACCCAAGTCCCTATAGCATTAGCCTCTCAGCTGCTGTGCTCTAATATCACTGTGAGTGTTAATCAAGCACCATGACTCATTATCGTGGGCTGGCAGGCTGGCTACTTTCTCCAGTGCCAGCCTTCTCAGATGACACAGGTTGCCTACAATCACATGACACATTCATGATGAAAATCAGGTAATGATCAGGGGTGGCTGTAACTCTCCGGGATGGTTTTACTGGCCCGTAGTTTAACAAAGGATATTCTGACAGCTATTGCCACTGCCTCACGGTAATGTCTGGACAAAGACAGTGAATACCGAAAATAACACCGAAAAGGAATTCCACATTATAGATATGTAAGAACCAAAACAAAAATGTACAAACTATTATGTTAAGACTCATTTATAACAATTTTGGAAACAATATTTAGTGTCCATATATAATTTTGCACAATTGCACTTTCAAAAACATTTGGGAAACATTTGAATGAACATTTGGGAGTATTTAAGATTTACTCAAAATATTTTCAAGAGCGTAATTTCTTAAGTTCATTCAAATTTATGCATTTATTCACCAGCTATTCAATCAGTTCAGTCTGTTGCCTTTCATCCCTGTCCAGCCAAAAAGTTATCACTATGGCTGAGTTTATACATTTTGATGTTCAAAATTGTACTGGGTAAGAGCTTTCACGATGGTGATATTCAGTTGAATTGGTTTTGTTAGGTTAATGTAACTCAAATTAAACCAAGACGTCCACATTGCTACCTACAGCCAATTTCATACAGCATTCTGTCGTCTCTCCACAGCTGGACCTTTCAGGGCACCTTGTTTTTTCTGTAGATTATCCAGACCATAAAACTCATCTGTCTTAGCAGACCTGGGCCTAAAAAAAGGTTTCGCTTTGCCTCATGCTACCTGTCTAAAGAGTGAAAAGACAGCCTCTCCGTGTAAAATCACACTTCTCCGTGGGAGTGAAAAAGCCTTAGACCATTTTATTCTTTATGTCACGCCCATCAAAGCATGGGAAGCAAGCGGCAAAAAAAAGGGAAAGTAAGAAGCTGCCAGCGCTGTCCCTGCGGCTAAATTAACAGCCGTTTATTCCTACCATTATTCATCGGTTCATGCTTGCTAAGCTGTCTGCTCAGACAGAACTTTTTCTGACAGATTCAAGCACCTTCTATCTTATCTGCAAAACAAACCAGGAGTGAACCGAGGATCCTGGAGAAGCAGTCGGATCCCTGTCACAAAGCACATCAACCTTCCGCAGGTAAGCGTGCCGAATGAGCAAAGGGCAAGCCCTTCATCAGCGCCTGACATTTTCCGATTCGTCCTTCCTGAAAAGGAAAACCACCCCCTCTCCTGTGGATCACAGGGCGGTATGGAGCCTAGTGCAGCATACCAATAGTGGATAAGATATATGCAGAAAATACGATTCCAAGCGGACCGCTGAGAGACATCACCTGCTGTCTCTCCAAGGGCCTTGTGCACATCTGCTGAAACAATAAGTGGCCAAACAAGATTTCCTAGATATAGCTGTGCATCTGCTAAAGTCCGTGAAGATCTATTACCTGCAGGGCGACCGTGAGCAAACTTAGGGATCAACTCCTGGCAAACAGCCGCTGAGTTTCACAGGATGGCAGCCGACCGCAGAAGTCATTTGCACGCAGGATTTTCGACAAATCATATGGATGCAGAGGAGTTTATACAGGAATGAGAAAAACTTGGCACTGCACTTCAAACTTCGCTAAAGACATTAATGCTGCAAAAGGAACCTGAAAACAGGAAAAAGGCCTAAGCAAACTGTCAGCTTCCACTGATTTCCTGGGAGCTTTTACTGGCTGTCTTCTGGCTGAAGAAGTACAGAACGTGGATGACAGGCTACAGCAAAGCAGGAGATTACGCAGTCAGCAAAGGCACTCTCTCTTTGCCTGAGCTATATAGACTTGCAATGGGCTGGGGCTTTACGCCTATCTGATGTACTTGGACTGAATGAGCAGCATTCTCTGCTGAACATACTGAGGCGTTTTATTGCCATTCAGAGACCTCATTTACGGACCGGTTATTCTGCATGTGCATAAGGAAAAACAGGTGTTCCTCAAGGTTCAGTCCAAGTCCAAGTAGTTTTCAGTCTATATATACTACTTCTTACCGGAAACTGTATTTTAATTTAGGCCAATGTATCTGAAATCAGTTTCAAACAATTATCCCCAACTCATATCAAGCATCACGTCAGCACTTGAGGCTTGAGGTGGCAGTACACTCTGCAGGTCACACCAGACCTCTTTTTCATATCCACAGACTCATCCTCACTGATCTATAGTCAGTTTCATGCCATCTGGAAGATATAATCCTTCCTAATCCTTCCAGCATGTTCTGGGTCTGGTGGGATATCCCTGGAACATCTCCCCTGGGAGTCATCCAGGTGGCAACCTTATAAGACACCCGAGCCACCTCATCCAAGTGCTCCTGATGGAAAGGAGCTCAGACTCCTCACCATGCCCAGTATGTACAGAAACCCTGAGGAGCAACATCATTCCAGCTGCTTGTAGGGGCAGCCTTATCCTTTTGGTTATCACCCACAGCTCCTGACCTCAGGTGAGGACAGGGTCGTAGCGTGACCACCAGCTGAAGCAATCCACCTGTCAATGCCACACTCACTTTTATTATCACTCATTAACATGATCACAGAACATTTAAATTCTGTCGCTGCATGCAAACTCTATCCCCTCTCCAGAAAGACTCGACCCACTCCTGCAGACGTAGCCGAGCAATGATATTCTGTCCTTGAGAATCACGAACAGGAGAGAGGAGACGCAGCGTAGAGGCCAGCTTCGATTCCATGCTCAGGATGTGGACTCAACTCTTAATGCATTCATCCTAGCACAGATCAGCTCTCTGTATTTCGAACAATGTCTCAGAAGAAGTGCCACTAACAATTATTACTTTTTGGAGAACCAGCATCCAAGCCCACCTGCTGCCACTCTTCCTGTTGCATTGCTGATCCTAGAGAAGCGCACAAGGAGGTCGGGGGGCAAAGATTCCCTCCCTATTCCAGTCCTGCAAAGTCTATGGATGCCTGCTATTTTTATAAAGCAGTACTGTGCGTCTCTGCTGCAGCCGTACCACACAAAAAAGCAACCAGCGGTCATACAGGGAACCGTCAGGAGCTGGGCGTCGGCAGAGCGTCTGTTCCACAGAAAACGTACTGTCAGTTATTTACTGGGAAAAAAACCTGGTTAGGTGGCAAAACCCCAAGATCTCGCAGCCCACACGTCATCTATCAGTGTGGCATTTCATTCAGTCTGCTTGTATTTATTTTCACAACAAAACAGAAGGTTTGTGCTGCCATTGTCCATAGATTTTTCCATCTTATAGCTCATGTTAATAAGTTGTTATAGACGCCGTTGACAAGCTGGACTAACAAAAAACATTGTTATTTCTGTCCTTAAAGGAAATAACTGTCAAATGTCAAACTGCCTTTCATACATTTTATAGTTATAAATTTGGTAAGAAAAATAACTATGTTGACTGTCTGATGTAGTAACACAGGGCTTTTTTGATTACAGGGCTTATCAAAAGCGTATACCTGAGCTGGTACAGACTAGAGAAATATAAATGAAGATATATTTACAAGGCAATTAGTAGTATGGAAGCCCATTTCTGCCCTCTGGAGGAGAAAAAAAAACATTAATCTCAAAAGTCTGACTTACCAAGTTGGTGGTGGCTCTGAGGCTAGGGATTTGTGCTAGCAATTGGAAGGTTTGAATCCTGTGAATGCCAGTGATTCTACTCCATTGGGCCCTTGGGCAAGGCCCTTAACCTGTAATTGTTTCGTCCTGGGTATGACATTAACCTACATTGGGCCCTGCAACCAAGTTCTCTAACTTCAGGGAAAATTTAGGGGTTGGTGGCAGGATTGGCACTCCAGCCACCATAAAAACTGCTGCAGTGCTGAGGTATCACCCCCTGCATGGCTGCAGCCAGGTTCCCATGCCTGTGGGGGTGTGCGGCACCATGCTGTCTCAGCATATGCCTCTTACCAATTCCAAATTCTGTTCTATTTTAATCTTGGAATTCTGATTTACTAAGTCGAAATTCTGAATTTGTATCTCAGAATTCTGACTTAAGTCAACATTCTAACTTTTTTTCCTTACGATTCTCACTATATTTCTTGTACATCTGAGTTCTTTGCTGACTACCAGCCCGCTTTAATGGCTCAAAGCAATGCGTGTATAGCAGCAAACAGGAGCGAAGGCTACAGTGGCTTTGTCTACTCTGTCCATGCATTTTAATATTTCCAGCAGTGTGTGTGTGTGAATGGTAGCCTACACCAGAACAAGCAATTATAATTACCCTGGTGATGGATAAACGGGCAAAAAAATCTGGTGTGGTATACATATATCTAAGGATAATGCTTTGTGCATCAGACCTACAAGACCCTGTAGCAGCCAATATCGTAATACTGT
>JAODKN010000105.1:34869-46564 GCA_026774425.1 Petrocephalus zakoni
GCCGATCAGAGTTAAGCTCCAGAAGCATTGCGGCATGCATACTCTACATTTTCGCTAGCTGTCGTAACGAGTCTCCTTTTTTTAAGGAGGAAACTTTCACAAACATCTATTCATGAGAATAAAACTGTCTAAAGAACAGTCAGGGAATGAAGCACATGACTGTGATGAAAAAGACCAGTTTTATTTTGCAGCAAATAAAAAAGTTGTTTATATAGTAACAGTGTCAATAAAGACCAAATAATTAGCGGTAGAGGAACAAAAAAATCAGCCTTCGAAGACTGAATATAAAAGTCTGGTGCAGAAACAAAAAATAATCAATTGCAGGTTTTGTTGATACACTATTTTCAAGGATCACTTGGAGACAAGGACTGTCAATTTAAGGCGGTATAAGGGACACACGGGGAGAGCAGGGTGGATGGACGATGTCCGAAGTGTGCGCGAAGAATCTCATCTTCCTCCTCCATCTCAGCAACAGCCTTTATCCAAGAAACGATTAAGCAGCACACTCTGTGACGCAGAAAGTCAACAACGCATAGTACGGAAGGCATTATACCTAAATCTGTATCAGCTCAAAACCTCAGAGACAAACTACTGTCCAGCCACTGCTTTCCAGGAGAAAAGAGCGATATACGGATGACCCTAAGTGAACCTCAGCATACTGTCTGGCTTCACCCAAGAGCTCCTTCTAGGAGAGATGGAATATTAAGGCGGAGGACTTTCTCCATGCTGGAAACCAGAGTCAGAACACAGGCCAGGGGGGTTTACCTGAGACGGCCTGGCAGAAAGGCCGCTCTCCGTGATAAACACTGAGCTCTATCTGCTGAGTGATGTTCGGCATAACACACCAGGCCCTGAGAGCACAAAGTCAAAGCTGGGCCAAGCATTTCAGTGCTGAATGCGCATCCCAAGCTCCCGGAGAATACAAGGCAATGTTCACTGGCAGTACTTAGAACCAACTCATAGAATCAAACCTCATTCAGTTCAGTTAATTGTCTGCTGAGGGTGTTAAAAGTATAAGGCCATCATATACAAGCAGAGCCCAGGGATACCAGGCTTCGTACCAGCCATGGCCCATATAATAAAAAAATACAGATTATCTAAATAGTATGAAAAATGCCACAGATCTATCATCTATGAGGGTTATGCAACAGAGAAAAATGCACTTTACCTTGATTTGTGCATAACTGTGTGCGAAGGGTAGTACTGTACAAGAAGCCAGAGATTTTCAAATGAAAGGATGGAGGTAGATACTCACAAGGAACACTGGCATCTGCCTGAGGCCTGACATTCACATGCATGTCTGGCTGGTCGTCCTTTTAAAAAGGACGGGGTCGCACAGTGAGTTTCCTGCTTGTCTATCACACTGCCTTTCTTGCTGTGTATCTGTAACAAACAGCTCTCTAAGTGCTCAGAGAGCTGCTAAATGACACAAACAGCAAAAGTCATTTTTAATAAAAAAACAATCCTTTCATGACATTCTTACCATTACACTAAAAATGCATTATAAATCCTGCGTTTTTTTTCTGAAGTGCTCTCTAAATAATGTTGACTAGATAAAAAAAAATGCATGACTCACTAATGGATAAAAGCCAGGAAAGGCTTGTATTGATTTTTCATAAAAGTAGAGAAATCGAGGTCATCTCAGATTCTTCAGATGCTGGCTTTAGACATCATTCAAAGTCTGTAACTGATGGTGAAGCACATTCCTCCACTGGCTAATGAAATCGAGAAGTCTGGCTGGACTATCACCTAAAAAGTGTGAGGATCATCCACACTTTTTCAAAGAAACCAATGTTCCTCCTCAGTCTGTGGACAGCTTCCCTGTAACCTGCACTATGTTTTAGGTCAGTACCCTTTTCTCCCATTAAAGTGACCTCAACAAAAAAAAGGCACAACAAATGATTACAAATATTGGGAGTCCTGTTCCTTAATTGCTCGACCTGGGGACTGTCATTAGTCAATGTCTCTTGTAAACAGTTTTAAGCCTTGAGAAGCACATTAAAACTGTGCAATTCATTATGATTCTTTAAAATATCCCCCTTAACCTAGCAGTCCAATTGTCACATAAGCCAAATTATTGCAATTAAGCTGAATTAATGGGCTGTCATTGCACATAAGTTTTTTAACTGCAGAGACAAAAGTATTTTTCTGAAATGCTCCCATGCTTGCACGGAGAACAATGATATTCCATACTGCAATTGTTCCAGCTTAGATGTGCTTAAAAGTATTCATATGTACATTTACATTAATTCTGCAGTTTGATCAAGAAAGTTATGCTAGACAAGGATTTTCGAACGTTCTTCTAAGCTTGACTAAAAAGACTAAATATTCACCACAAATAATGCTAGTTCTAAAAAGTGATTTATTGGCTGTTGACTCTGTAGTGAATTCATCACACTGTAATGTACACAAATGCAAAAAGAAGTGTCTAATATAAAAGATACAAGGGACATAAACAAGAGGAACCACTGGGCAGCTGAGTTTGTCAGGGCCAAAGCCGAAAGCAGTCTGTGCATTAAATATCTATGATCACCCAGACAGAAGGCCGAGCCATTACCGGACTCCAAATTACACGCATAAATTCAGGCCCCGCTGGCACCAAGTTAGCGATTCACCTTCCGCCAGCAGGAGGACACCCACCCCGACGTTGAGATAACAAGCAAACTTTGTTCAGGCACAGATGAGTGCAGATCCATATCGCTAAGCCTCCTCCCGCGAGGCGCCCGGACCTGCTGACTCACCGCGCTAAACAGAGACTTTTCCAAATCTCTTCCACTAAAAGAAAATCCCAATGAAAAATTCTTTACACCATGAGAAAAATCCTGCTTAGCCAACACATGCCAATATATCTGGCTCCTCTGCACATGCTGACTGTACGTATGCGTTGGAGAATATACCATCTCCAGCTAAAGCTGGCCGCAAAGACTAGGAGCTTTGGCAGGGCCGCTGTGTAGCACAACTGTGCCAAGAAAGTACAAGACTATGAGGGCAACATGAAATCAAGGGACAAGTACCTTTACTCATGACGACCCAAAGGAGTCTGGCACCCTGCCCTAGACTGCGTGACTCCACCCCCTTTTGAATAGGATAATGATACTTTATGGATTCTCCCAGGAAATTTGTCTCCTGGCTTATTCCATCATTCTCTGCATGACACACACATATGGGCGGGATTCAAACAAGCGACCTTCCGATGTCAGGCACAGAGCCCTACCCCACTGAGCCACACCCCCCCGAGAGCAGCACCCCACCCAGAAACCCCCTGCTTATTGTTCTGTGAGGATGTCCCTGCTGCTCTAGCACTGTATGAACCGGCAGGTGTGAAAACATCTGCATAATTGCTAATGCCCTCGCCCTACTCCTCACTGTAAGCAGAGAGAACTGCTGCAGGTAATGCGTGCAGCTCACTGTAAGCAGACAGAACTGCTGCAGGTAATGCGTGCAGCTCACTGTAAGCAGACAGAACTGCTGCAGATAATGAGTGCATGGTGATTAAGACATGCACTGAGCCGTGAGAAGCCTTCCTCCTTCCACATTATGCAGCTATTTCTGGTGATCCGCCCTTGGTCTGCACCCAGGGCACTGACTGCAGGCTGCCATCAGTGCTGAATGGACACTGCCATCTTTAGAATTATTTAAAATTATATAAATAAAAATACCTCAGGGTCTACAGCTCCATTTCAATTGTGACCCGTTGTACAATTTAAACGAAAACAGAATTCAATGATTTGCAACATGTTGCTGGCATCAGATTCAAAATGAGCAAATACCTGTCAAAAAAATCTGAGTTTCAACATTTGATATGTTGTCTATTTTCCATTTTCAATTCAATATGGGTTTTTTTGATTTGTAGATAATTGCATTCTGTTTTGATTGAAATTTTACAAAGCTGTGTTTTTGGAGAACAGGGTTGTAAGGATGAACAGGTAAGAAGGTCATCTACTGTGAGGGAAAGTGAGAGACGTTTGGTAGATGCTGATTAGGTGGAGCAGGGGAAGTGGAAGATGTTTGGTAGATGCTGATTAGCTGGAGCAGGGGAAGTAGGAGATGTGTGGTAGAAGTTGATTGGCTGGAGCAGGGGAAGAAGTAGACGTTTGGTTGATGCTGATTATCTGGGGCTAAGTAAATGGGAGACTTTTGATGTTGATTGACTGGAGCAGGGGAAATGGAAGATGTTTGGTTGATGCTGATTAGCTAGAGCAGGGAAAGTGGGAGACGTTTGTCAGATGCTGATTGGCTGGAGCACGGGAAATGGAAGATGTTTGGTAGATGATTTTTGGCTAGAGCAGGGGAAGTGGAAGACGCTTGGTGAGATGCTGATTGGCTGGAGCAGTGGAAATGGGACAATTTTGGAAGATGTTGCTCTGATGAGTTCCTTCCTATAATCCAATAAGCTGGTTAACTGTTGTTTTTTAAAAAAATATATCAGGTTTAAAGCACACTGATAAATTCAGACAAGAAGCACACTGATGAAATCTTCAGCAGTATGGGTGTTGAATGCATCTAGCATTCTTAGGACAAATGGTCCAGCTCCAAAGGGCTGATAGGCCAGACAAGGTCAGCATTCAGATTTTTTTATCATGAGTCATTATTATGATAATCAGGCAGTGCAGAATGCAGGCAAGGTTATCGCTGCCTACTGAATAATGTCATTGAAAGGAAAGGCATAAACTTACGGTCTCCTTGACAACGCAGAGGACCAACGGTCAGCTTGGCCTCTGAGCCTGGTCGGCTGGTATCTCCAACAGCCACCTGGATTACAGGCAAATGGTCTTTGTACTTGAGGGCTCCGGAATCTTCTCTCCTTGATGAGGGGAAGAATGCTTGTATAAGAAAATATACATTCAATTACAGAGGTTTTTTTTTCTTAAGGGATCTTCATTTAACTTTTAAGTCCTGAACAAGAATTGCACCGCAAGCCAACGGGAATGACTGCACAAGCAACACAAACCATCACAATAATCTAAATGCTGCCTTCCTCTAAGTGTGAAGGAGCAGAAGTGCTAATGTGAGATCACAAACAGCTGCTCTCCATACACATTGTCACACAGAGTTCCATTTAGGTAATAAAGGTTAATTATGTATAAAGTCATGCTGTGCTATTACAGCCTACAGGCAGGTTTCACGTCTAAAAAGTTTGCCAAGCCTTAAACTGACACCACAGAAACACTACAATTACTAGGGTTACCTTAATATAAATTACATTTCTGCAACATGGTAAACACTATACTGTGACTTTGTGGGGTGGAGTGTGGCTCTGTGGGTTAGGACTCGGGACTGGAAGGTTGTTGGCTCTAATCCCATGGCTGACAGAGTGCTGCCAGCGTTGGGTCCTTATCTCTAGCTGCTGCAGACACTGATCTTCACTTGTGTGTTGATTTGAAATAAGCACCTGCTAAATGAATGTATTGCGAAAACATACTTTGTTGTTGGCCCAATTTCCACTGCAGTTACACGCTTAGTTCCAATTAAAAAACATACATATTTACATTATCCAGTTTGTAAGGTTGCTTTTTTGTTCGAGGGGGTTATTGTTTTTGTGTTGGACTGTATGTATTGTAAAGCATCCTTGAGTCTGAGAAAGGCACTCTATAAATCAAACGTATTATTATTATTACACCTTTAGGAGAGTAAATTACAGAGGTGAAGGCGGTGGTAAGACAGAGGTACAGCCTCCCCATTGATCACGCTGCTTGGCAGACATCGAAGGTGACCGTCCCATGCAGCATAGGGGACATTAACGGGCACCGTCACACGGCCTGTGCTAGGATTGCTATGCCGCGCTGCTCTAGTCCTCTGGGTGTAATCTGTGAAGGGCGGATTTCGACAACAGACAGGAGGAGTCTGGGCTCCCGCGCCGCTCTCTTTAAATTACACGGCTCTCCGGTCTCAGTTAAAGTCTAAGGCCTGACAGGGAAACCGCAGAGTGGCTAAATGGAAGCCTTTGCCTGCGCAGTAACCTCCCTAAAGACCAGGTGACATTTACTCGCATTGTCTTAGCTGGCAATAAATGCACTCATTTGAGAGCGTGGGAAATGATTCTCCAGATGAGTGAGTTTTCTCGTTACAAAGATGTTTTGCTGCGGCCGTAACGCACAGAGACAAGGGGAAATGACTCTTATGCTCTCGGGCCTACAGGCCGGCTGTCTGTAATGGGGCACTTACTTTATAAAAAGCCACTGCCACCAAATATTGCTCAGCTGCTCTGCAATGATCTGCGCAAAGATGGCCGCCATGGAGTAGAAAAAAAATCACATAGGATGTAATGTGATAAGTCCTGGAGTAACTGAGAGTGTAAAGCTCATTTAGAGCGTCATACAAGGTAAAAGGTCACGGATAAATGGGTTCCTTCTACTTCAATACGCAGCGCTGTAAGCTGTCGCAGTCGAAAGTACTCAATGGCTCAGGGCTGGGGAGCTTCAGAAGCCTCCCTATTGGTGTTTTGGTTTAGCTGTGGGTAGGGTGCCATCTTTGATTTTCAAAGAACCAGGACATGTTTTTTTTCTCTTGTTATTATATACTGTATTATACTATTGAATATACTAATATTTGTAGGATTCCCTATTTTTTTAACCAACACTAGCTCTAGCCAGCAGTTTGAGCCAGCAGACCGTTAGCTAGGGCAGCCACCTGGTAGTAAGGTCTGCCTACCAGCCATATACAAGCGCAGACATGGCCAGCCACCTGGTAGTAAGGTCTGCCTACCAGCCATATACAAGCGCAGACATGGCCAGCCACTCGGTAGTAAGGTCTGCCTACCAGCCATATACAAACGCAGACATGGCCAGCCACTAGGTAGTAAGGTCTGCCTACCAGCCATATACAAACGCAGACATGGCCAGCCACTCGGTAGTAAGGTCTGCCTACCAGCCATATACAAGCACAGACATGGCCAGCCACTCGGTAGGAAGGTCTGCCTACCAGCCATATACAAGCGCAGACATGGCCAGCCACTTGGTAGTAAGGTCTGCCTACCAGCCATATACAAGCGCAGACATGGCCAGCGGCACTGTGCTTTACCCATATTTACAGACATGGGAAAGAATATTAATTCTCTGGGACAGTTGCTTAAAAAAAGGGACAATCCCAGGAAAAGCGTGACAGATGGCACCCCTGGCGGGGGCCTGTGGGAATGCATAAAGCTAACCCGCAGAGGGCTAACCCTCATAAAGCTAACCCGCAAAGGGCTAACCCTCATAAAGCTAACCCTCATAAAGCTAACCCGCAGAGGGCTAACCCTCATAAAGCTAACCCACAAAGGGCTAACCCTCATAAAGCTAACCCGCAAAGGGCTAACCCGCATAAAGCTAACCCGCAGAGGGCTAACCCTCATAAAGCTAACCCGCAAAGGGCTAACCCTCATAAAGCTAACCCGCAAAGGGCTAACCCGCAGAGTGCAGACCCGCAGAGCCCCAGAAGAGAGGGCGGTCCTCACCACTGCCGGTGGTCAGCGTCACAGTTGCAGTAGTACTTGGGGTCGGTGCAGTTCCTCTCGATCCCGCAGGCGCACTTCTGGATACCGGGCCCTGAGCCGCCCCAGTAATAGTGCTTCTCGTTACCCCTCCCCACCCACCATGTGTACGGTGTCCCATCTGGGGAAAGACAGGTAAACAAGAAAAACAGAAATGCATTTAGACAGCATCACACAACGTCACAAATTCCCTGGTACCCATGAGTCAGCCAGGCATTGCAAGGAATAAAAGATGCATGTAAGGTGCTGTTCTGCGATAGGATTCTTGCCGTCTGCATACTGCTGTCCCCTTATGCTTCCAGACTTCTGGCGCAAATCTCGGGCAGCTAAAGTGTAGTTCAAATGTCCCTGGTCTCCTTGTTGGCTTCTTCCTCTAGCATGTGACACATACTTTATTACGGCCGAACATAGCAGCCTTGGAGACAAACCGAGTGCCAAGTGGATGGAAATAGGAGGGCAGTGATTCACACCCACAAAAAAGGGCCGTTCATCCTGCCTGCTCATTGTTTTACTGCTCAGTGACTGCAGTTTGGCGTAATTACAGTTCGGAAGGATTTACACAAAAGCTCTGTTCCTGTCTCACACAGGGGCATAAGCTATACTGTATCTATGCAAGGACTACAGCTTCCCAGGCAAAGATTCTATTTCTGTAGCTGGACTGCGCTTGCAGGTGGCATGCCGTGTTGGTGCTGATGCTGGGCGCTGCCAGACCCGCAGGCACGCCGACACGGGAAGGACGCTCTGCCTTCTAGAGCGTACACAGGGCAGATGGCCACCCTGCGTTATAGGGCCCAAACAGGACTTGGTATCATCTGCACTTAATTCGCAACAGGATGGAAGCAAATGGTATATTAATGTATTAATACGCTGAAATAGGGCAGGGGGGACCCCAGAGGGCCAGATACAGCGAGCACCCCCACGACAGTAACGACCTCATGCGGCAGTGCTAAGCTCCGCCTCCGCACCGCCCATGTCCTGCTGCCGACGGTACCTCTGTCACTGCATGCGGGAGCGTCTCTGAAGCGAAGCGTGATGCCGACGTTACAACATGCGACGTGAATAATAGCCCATGACAGAGAGACCCCCATGCCCTGCTGCATTATGGGAGAGGCACTTCAGACCTCTCAGAGATTTTAGATTTCCCCGGGGGGTATGAGAGGCACATTGCGGCCTCTCTGTGGGGTGTGGAAACAGGCCCACTTTTATGTGAAATGGGGCCCCTGCACCCACCTCCCCGGCAGCTTAGTTTTCAGGGGGCTAGAGCTTATACCTCTCACTCCATCCAGCCTCCCGCCCATCCCCGTGTACTGGGGGGGCGTGGTGTACAACTGGGAGTGTACTATAAAATACAGCTGTTAGCCTAGGAGCATATGAGTAGGAGCATATTAATGGGAGCGTAAGCCCAAGAGAGTATGACTGGGAGCATACAACCGGGACAGTATGACTGGGAGTGTAAGCCCGGGAGAGTATGACTGGGAGTGTAATCCCGGGAGAGTATGACTGGGAGTGTAATCCCGGGAGAGTATGACTGGGAGTGTACAACCGGGAGAGTATGACTGGAAGCGTACAACAGGGAGAGTATGACTGGAAGCGTACAACAGGGAGAGTATGACTGCGAGTGTACAACCGGGAGAGTATGACTGGGAGCGTAAGCCTGGGAGAATATGACTAGGAGTGTACAACCGGGAGAGTATGACAGAGCGTACAACCGGGAGAGTATGACTGCGAGTGTACAACCGGGAGAGTATGACAGAGCGTACAACCGGGAGAGTATGACTGCGAGTGTAAAACTGGGAGAGTATGACTGCGAGTGTACAACCGGGAGAGTATGACTGCGAGTGTACAACCGGGAGAGTATGACTGAGAACGTACAACCGGGAGAGTATGACTGCAAGTGTACAACCGGGAGAATATGACTGGGAGCGGACGACTGGGAGCGTACTACTGGGAGAGTAAGAGAGAGAAAATGAAATGCAGTTAAAGGCCATGAGAGGGCAGTTTGGGGGGCACAGGTGATGTGACGGTTAAATACATGGACGTCTGCCAGCGGGCCTACATCCCAGGGGGGTCCAAGGTCAGTGGGAACCTGACCTGAGCTGATCTAGTGAAATTCCCAGCCGTGCTGTGCGGGCAGGCAGAGCGGGAGATGGCTTCAGATGAACGCGCTCGGAGGAGAGCGATGGAATGATGAAGGCATTCAGAAAGGAAATGAATAGCGGAAAACGGGAAAGCTGCTTTAATGCTGTTGGGGGCCCTGTACCGTGCTGGGGGAAAAACAGCCATTTAGCTGTTTAGCAGTGGAAGGCTCCCAAGAGGACAGGTTTGGGGAGCCAGTCCGCGTCCCTACTCACGAAAGGTGCAGTCGACCTGATGGTGCTGAATACATCACAGCATAACATTTGTATAGCTAACATTATTTGACAGCATGCCAAGGAAACATTAAAAAAACCTTGTTATCTGCTCTGTTCTCCATCATCCCATTAAGGCAATCGCTGTGACACCCTAAGTACCATATGTGGCAATGTTTCGTAGTAACCCAAAGAGCTGATATACAGTGACATAGAAATGCATTAATAAGAGCTGAGCATCTTGGGACATTTAATGACAAGTATATGGTATCTTTCCAAACAAAACACCAAGAGCACTGAGCTTGGTTGATGTCTACGGATGTTGGCTAACAGAAGGTGTAACCAGCGCAGGACATCAGGGGGCGCTGTCCTCCACATTGTGCCAGGAACTCGAACAAGGCGACCAAGCAAATGGCGGCTTGCAGCGGGGTTGTTTATCTCTGGCGAGGCGGCACGGTGGCCTGCGCTGATGGGCCATCCACCAGCCTGAAGTGCAGTTGTTTATCATCCCATCCTGTGCCCTGTGCTCTGTGCTTTGTGATGGACAGTCATCCCATCTGGTACCCCGTGCCCTGTGATGGACAGGCATCCCATCCGGTGCCCTGTGCCCTGTGCTGGACAGGCGTCCCTTCCGGTGTCCTGTGCCCTGTGATGGACAGTCATCCCATTTGGTACCCTGTGCCCTGAGCTGCCTGGGATTGGCTCCAGGCCTCCATACAGTCATACCAGATAAGCGGTCAGAATATAGATGGATGGGACAGTAACAATTAAGATACATTACTGCGATTAGCAGTTTTTTGGCCTTTTGTGTCACTTTCCATCAATGTGGAATAAATGTAATATGAAAGTGCCACAAGCCGCTTCTGGCGAACACAGTGGGGTTATTCGTCTGTGTGAACAGCGCAGGTCCCTGAGGTTTGGAGGCCCCCTGTTGGCCACAACCAGTCCCTACACTAGATAATAGCATGCCCTGCTAACCAGCCAGCAAGATAAATCCCCTGACTATATGCATTGACTCTAGATTCTGAAATATCTATGGGGGGGCGGTGCAGGCAAATATCTTAAATTATAGCTACTGAATTTAAACACCCTACAACTGTCTAAGAGACAGACTCAATTAGCACCAGGGGCATAAAGATTCTGCTTTAATCACGTCCCAGGGCATGAGCCTGAGCGACATGGACTGGGGCCATGCCAATGTCGGGGGGATACTCACAAAACAGAATAAAGAAAACTTTCTGAATTATAACCATATACCTGTGACTGTCTGATTCTTTCACCTAAAGACATTTAGGGATTTTACAAGGTTAAACAGCAGGGCTCTGATCCACTAAGCTTTGGGGCAGACCTCCTCCCTGCTTGCATTAATTAGAGAAAAAAACCATCAAATCATATTAGAAAATGTGAGAAGGGCATGGTGCTGGTCCCTCAGCTGTAATGTAACCCCGGTTTGGTGGTGGTCCCTCGACTGTCATGCGACCCCTGTTTGATGGCGGTCCCTCGACTGTCATGTGACCCTGATTTGGTGCTGGTCCCTCAACTGTGATGTGACCCTGGTTTGGTGCTGGTCCCTCAACTGTCATGTGACCCTGGTTTGGTGCTGGTCCATCGGCTGTAATGTAACCCCGGTTTGGTGGCGGCCCCTTGACTGTCATGTGACCCGGTTTGGTGGCGGCTCCTTGACTGTCATGTGACCCTGGTTTGGTGCTGGTCCCTCAGCTGTAATGTGACCCCGGTTTGGTGCTGGTCCATCGGCTGTAATGTAACCCCGGTTTGGAGGCGGTCCCTCGACTGTCATCTGACCCTGGTTTGGTGCTGGTCCCTCAACTGTCATGTGACCCTGGTTTGGTGCTGGTCCATCGGCTGTAATGTAACC
>JAODKN010000105.1:46664-57876 GCA_026774425.1 Petrocephalus zakoni
CTGGGAACAGGGGCCCCGCTGGTGCCCTGGGCTGTGAGACTCTGGGAACAGGGGCCCCGCTGGTGCCCTGGGCTGTGGGACTCAGGGGACAGGGGTCCCACTGGTACCCTGGGCTGCGGGACTCAGGGGACAGGGGCCCCGCTGGTGCGCTGGGCTGCGGGACTCTGGGAACAGGGGCCCCGCTGGTGCCCTGGGCTGCGGGACTCAGGGGACAGGGGCCCCGCTGGTGCCCTGGGCTGTGGGACTCAGGGGACAGGGGCCCTGCTGGTGCGCTGGGCTGCGGGACTCTGGGGACAGGGGCCCTGCTGGTGCCCTGGGCTGCGGGACTCAGCATGCTCTGCGTGCTGAGTCCGTGCGTGCGCCGCGTGCCCGCTCCAATTCCCGCTGTCGAAATGCGGGTCAGCATGGCTCAGCTGCACATCGGTATTTGGATACACTTTGACTGTAATAGAATATTAATTGACTATCAATGTTTCTTCAACTGTTTTAGATATCAAGGGACACCTGGCCTTTTGAGAACTACTTTGAGAACTAATGTTCATAAGCACATTGCTGCTAAAGTCCGCAGCAAAGGATGTACATACTGTCAATATAGTTACTGTGCCAAATTTTATTCAAAAATGACATATTTCTCTGGTCCAAAGATCCTCCTAAGCCTTTGTTCTGCTAATTTGTGATTCTTGAATCTGAGCAGCACCATCCGGAAAATCCCTCTTCTCTTCCATTTTTAAACATCTCCGGCGCGAGCTTCTAAAAGCAATATAATAAGTAAGCTGGGAAAATCTTTGCATACCATCAGAGAGGCCCGTCATCAAGGCAGTGATAGTAAACCGTTTATTATTTTATATTTTTTTAATCTTTGACAGTTTTCACGTAAACATTCCGCCTTATGCAACCAGGAACTAATAAAACCAGGACTAACGATGCACAAATGTCAACAGCTGATGCAATGTTTCAGCAAGATCGGCATGGAGTGGGGCAGAGTGAGCCCACTCTCCAGGGTCACGTGACCCGAAAAATTCCGGGGGGGGGAGGACGGGAGCCGGGCCTGTCTGGGGAAGGGCCCTGGAGTGCAGGGAAAATGTCAGGCGGCTAATAAAATTAAATAGAAAGGGTACAACCCCAGGAAGCGGAGATGATTTAAAAAGGAGGCCGGTAAGTTAGAGGGGCCCGGAGCAGAACAGGCAGTGGGCCGGCACGGGCCGGACCGCGAGAGCCCGCCTTTATTAATCTCATATAACAAGCAGTGACAGTTTAATCCGGCCCATATTACAGCAGAAAGGGGCCCCTATTACCACAGCCCAGTAAACAGCATCACTCCCAATCACACTACCACCCCCCCCCATTCATTGTTCCAGAATATTCTCCATGCGCACGGAGGGCTTATGAGGCTATTTTGATACAATTTACAGGCGTCTCTGTAACTGACTGTGTATCTTTAGACTTAGAAGGCCGAAGACCCTTAACAGGCCACCGTCCCACTGTGGAGTGTCCGACGGCCTTCCAACCCGCAGGGCGTCGCTTGACCCCACTAGGTGGTGCTCTTGCTTTGCTTTGGGGCATGCTTTGTGTCATTTTTTTAAGTATAGTGCACCATCTAGTGGGGTCAAAAAATACAGCAAATGGTTCATGAAGCGTAATTTTGCCCATTACTAGCTCATACCCTTCAGGCTTTTCGCACGGGCAGCTGAGGAGACCTCATTAGCCTGGCTATCGTGCCGCTTAATCGGAGTGGGCTGGAGGTGGGGGTGGCCGGGGACCATCGCAGCTGCTGTTTTTTCTTTGCTTTCCCAGAAGGTTTCCTATAAATTCAGGAGGTCTGTTTTTCTTTCTTTTTTTTTTGAGTAGTGGAGCGCGTAGGTGAAATTTGACCGACGACGCTGGACTGACGCATCCTTCCCCGTGAGCCTCACATGACATCACCATGGCGAATATGTCTCTGTCGCAGCGAGATTAAGATCTCATTAAGCACTACTTAAGAGAGCCTAACAGCATTAATGATCGTTACATGGGCAGCCGTGCTGTGGCAGGAGGCGCGCACGCCCTCACACGACGAGCTGAGTCAGTCACACCTGCTGGGGCGCGCTCAGTCATCACGCCCCCCCGCTCCTCCGCCTGCCCGGCGGTTTGGACACAAAAGCTCACATATGAGAGGGGAGGGTGGCACACCCGGCAGGCCCACAAGCACGGGGACGCCAGAATATCAGTCAAAACAAGCGGAGGAGACACCCTGAGTTTGCTTAAATGCCCCTTAGGGATTCAGACTCATTATTATTTTGGTGTCGTTGCAGTGTGGAAACAAGCAGGCCCTCTAGGATGACAGTGAAGCATTAAAGATTCGGCGTGTGAGATCCAGTGCACCTGTACAGAACCAGCAGCTCAGCGATGATGGGTCATGGGATCATCACGGGAGCCGCATTCAGGCACACATGCCCATGTCACACGCCTGCCTCCGAGAAAGATTCAGGATAGGAGGAACTGCTCTCTATGATTGGCACATGTAACAGGAACAAAAATGCAGATATAGAATAGAAACTAGAAAGATTTTTCTAATCTTTAATTACTTGTGGAAAAGCCGAGATGTGATTTATGTGCAGCATGCATGTGTACAATGTGCCTCTATCTATTTCAAATGCAGTGTGCATCATGATAATCCCTAACAGGCTTCCCGTTCCACTCTCTCTGGCCTTTCTAAGTACAGAGAGGTAAAAATCCTCAGGCAAGAATCCACGGTGGGACATTTATGATATGACTGCAGAGAAAATGGAGGAAATGTGATAAATTGCAACATTATGCTGGAAAAAGTTACAGAGCCACATTTCATGTATGGGTCCTTTTCACTGTGCCGTAATTATATTTGACCAGGATTCTGGGACTGCACTGTCACATGACAATGTGCATGATAAAAAAACAACTGACATAAAGCTACAGTCTGTTGGCATCCCAAAGGCTGAGCTCACACCAGCAGAGGCAGCTGACTCACTCCAGCATGCTGTAACTCCCATGGTACAGAAGTCTTTGTTTGTAAAGCTTTTTATAAATAAAGACCACATGAAATCCATACCCTAGGGGTGGTTATAATCACGTGTAAACAGTCTCCATCTTTTGCCATTCTTTCGATATCAATGGGAGAAAGCAGGCTTTGTTCTGCTCTGCCATGCCCTCTCTGAAGTCGTCTACTGAAGTCAGCGCTATTTGATTGTGCTGTGGTTAAAGAAAAACATAGATAAACACCCATACCTGTAGAAATGTAAAAAGACACTCACTGTGAGATGACATAATTAAATACTGGTGCCTGAAACTCCACAACTCTGAGCTCTAGCCAAACGCGCCTCATCCCCGAATCACTGTTACCTCAGTGAGGCGCCATTCCTGCCCCCTGCCATGACCTTCGCTGGTAATATTAAAGGAGGCTCGTAACAACAGCTGCTCGTTGTGTAAAATTAATGTACGCATGCGCGTGCCTAGAGCTGCCCTCTGAGGGTCATGGGGACCTGGAGGATTCTGGGAGGTAGAGTGAGGAATCTCTGGAAGCCCTCGTGTCTCTGAGCAAGGAGACCGACTGTGAGTTATGGGCATCCGGCAGTCACATGTCAAAGACAGGAAATACAGCAAAGTATAACAAAGCACCTTATACTTACAGCTGACCCAACATCTAAACAATAAGCATTTAATAACACGACCATGTGGCCATGTTACTGATTGGTGCACTGAAGCCACTTACACGTCTAGACAAACTCATTAACAGGCCGCATTTCTCATGAGCTATCTGCAGATTGGTGCTAAGGGGCGGCTCTTTAGAGATAAGTTCAGATTGGGGAGGGGGCTTCTCTCCTTAGCTTGGCCCCTTTACTCACCCACCGGCAAACCTGCCTTGGGCCGAAGATACTGGCAGACCCACAAAAAGAAAGAAGGGAAAGAAAGAATCAATGCGGCTTAGAAACGCTGTGCTGCCCGATATTCTCTGCACTCCTAAATACGAGCCCGGGCCATGGAGCTCTCTGCCTTTCCTCAAGATATTCCGCTGCCCCCACCCACTTTTCCCCATCGTCTGAGCGTTAGGTTTCCGACAGCACTGTGGAGTCCGATGAGGATCCCCAAACGCAGCCCTTAATGAAGTTACGGCCAGAGAGAAAACACCCCCAAAATCTCTCAGAGGCTGAAGGACACAATCAGCACTGTGGCGCTAAAGTGTTGACACAAGGCTCTGCAATGTATCTGTACTACGGGAAGTCACACACAAAAAATAAATTGTGGGTGAATTCTTTTTAGGCTCTGCCTGTCAAACCTGCAATCAATCAATCAATTTTGCCTCTGAAATTGTCTGGATTTTTCTGCTGGATCATAGAACCACTGCAGAAAGCAAAGAGAAAGTGTCACGCACGTTTGGTACAGCCTTCATTTCAACCTGAATAAGATCCCCCTGAAGCCTTCTTGGATAAACAAATGCATGTATTTTAATATTTATGCATCATTTTCTTTGTTACTGCTCTTGTACTAGCTAGTGCTCTTATGTTTGGAGGAGATGGTGCTTCATATTTATAAACATGCACAATCAATTCTGAAGATTCCATGAACGGGGAGACACTCCGGGCACCTTAGGCCAGGACTGCAAAGCGTGAAGCTCAGCCGTACTGCGATGTAGCACGCAATTAGCATCTCCTCGGCACCGTCGATAAGACCGTACGTCTGTAATGAGCTCCACTGCCTCCGAAGGCTTGCTTGGGAACATGGCTGATTCAATTTTGCTGGCTAGGCAATTTACTACTGTTATTATAAGAGTATCTACCTTCAGCAAGCAATCAATTGCTCTAGAGCTTCACCAGGAACACAGAGGGCTATCTAAAAGTAATATCCTCTGTAACATGAGGTTGTTGGGAACAGCCCCTGCCCTAGCCCTTTCTTTGTGTCAGTTCCCTGTTCGGCCAGCAGGTGTCACTGGCCATATCAACTGTTTAGTGTTAACTCCTTATGTTCATCTCATTCCATGAGCTACTGCATGGTTTAATGGGCTGAGCAGGTGGCTTTGTCATCCATGCTTCCCCTTCTGTCGCGGGTTTGAGGCTGGCTAGAGGCTTGTTAATGCTCACATCTGTCTCTATTTATTCCTCATTCTGTATAGATTTAAGTGCCCGCCCCTGTTCCTCTCGTCAGCCAGTCACTGTGTCTTGTGGTTTGCTATATGTGCTGCTGCCTGTTTTAGTTCGTATTTTACCCTCTTGCGTTTGTTTGACTCCTCATGATCACTTTCTGTTTCTTGTTTGTGTAAATAAAACCCTTTTGTTTGTTTGCAGCATTGTGGATATTCTGTCCTTCATCATGCCCATTAGTAGTGGAGGTGAATATACAGGACATTACGGTAAGGTACTGAAACAGCCTCCTTTCATTGGCTAGGGAAGGGGCTGCCAGGCATAGGCAGATGTGAGAGCTTGCAACTGGCCAGTCCTCAGCTAAAGTCCAGTGGTATGCCTGCTGTTCCTGGTGCACTACAGCTGGCCTGTATACAGTTGGCCCCAGAGACCAGCAATCTGAACGGCACCAAACTAAATAAATAAAAGTGACACTTTATTTGCATCAGCTCACTAGAATGATCCCTTCCACATGTCCCTCTCTATCCCACATACATGAGAGTGAAGCTTGGGTTCAAAGCACAGACCAGGCCATTTATCCAGTACCCCCAGAGCACTTTGAGGAGTTACACGCCTTGCCCAATGGAGATGAGCCTGTAGGAAGGTCTGCAAATCTCCCTGAGAAGGCAACCTGCTTACCCATGGGGCAGAATGCAGAGTCGCAGCCTGGGGGCCCATCCAGACAGCCCCTCTCAAGTCACAAGTGAAGGCCCTGACTCTGCTGCCAGAGGGTCCCTCTGCCAGGGACCAAATGCAGCTCAATTACCAGGCGCCTCAATCTTATTTAATATGGCCAATTTTCTCAAGCACATTCACAGGAAATCAAAGAGGAGAAAAAACCCAATCTGTCAAAACGGGGAAAAGTGAAAGTTAGCCTCTGATTCCTTCAGAGTAATACTGCTGGAAGATTGCGTCTCTAAATGTGGAAATCACAGGTCATAGACACAGCTGCAAAGAGCATAAGAGTAGCTCCTGACAGTGATATGCATGATTGGACGAGCTGAGGCTGGGATACGGGCGATTCGGTAACAACATGCCGCCGCTGAAGGTGACACATTTTAAGGAGGGGGACTTGGAGCCTGCGAATATGCAGGAGCTAATCTGGCAGCCAGGATGATGGTGGACGGAGAGCCGAACGGAGGGCAGAGCGAGCTTCATCAGGACCACCACATGTGCCGCCGTTCCTACAGGAGTCAAGCTTCATGTCAGGAGCAACCTTCACCTGCCTGCACCCCCCCCCACCACTGGGGGTTGTCTGAGGGATCATTAGGCCAAGCTGGCAGCCAAAGCCTGTCTCTGCTGCGGCAGGGGAGGGAGAGAAGGGTAGGCTGGGGTCTGAGAGGCAGCCCACAGCTCATCCAGGGGGGAACCGGCGGGCAGAACCGAAGCAGGTCCTACCAGGGGAGGGAGGGAAGGGTAGGCTGGGGTCTGAGGGGCAGCCCACAGCTCATCTAGTTGGGGGGGACCAGGGGGCAGAACCGAAACAGGTCTTACCAGGGGAGGGAGGGAAGGGTAGGTCTGGGGTCTGAGGGGCATGAGCATAAAGCAATGAAGCACCGAGCAAGGTGTTTATGAGAACTCTTATACCTCCAATCATATTCCTCAGGGAGTGGGGTGGTTTGGAAGGACATGAGTCAAAGTGTCCAGCTCACAGGTAGCGTGGTGTTACAAAGAGGAGCAGGGAATCATGGGATATGGCATCAGATTCCCCTTAGTGAACAAAGCTCTCCCCCACCAAGCCTCACCATGATAGTGAGATGCCCACTGAAATGTCCACCGAGATACTGAGAAGCCTGCTGAGATACCCACCAAGATGCCCAATGAGATTCCTATCAAGATGCTCGTTAAGACGCTAGCAGAGATGCCCGCCAAGATGCCCACCACGATGCCTGACAAGATGCTGACTGAGATGCCCGCTGAGATGCCGGCCGTGATGCCCACCAAGACACCAGCTGAGATGCCTATCTAAATGCCAGCGGAGATGCCAGGCACTTGTTTCAGAGGTAGAAAATCAGCTGTGTGGTGATGGCTACCCATCAGCATTAATTGTCAGCTGGCAAAACGTTTGGGCAGCTACGCCAATCATGGGTCCTGACCCAACAGGCCCCGCCCTCCCTTCATGCAGATTTCATGAGTCACTGTTTTTTTTCCCATAAAAACAATCAGCAGTGTTTTTAATGCAGCATGACTTCCAGGGAAGGTGAGGAAGCTCAGGGCCAGACAAACACAAGGAATGTTTATAAAATAAAAATAAAGAAACAGAAGCACCATTATGGATGACGAAGGGGGGGGGGCGCTTGGAGGAGGGGCTCAGCTGCATTAATCTCCTGTATGGGGCGTGGGCTGCATGCTGATACCCCCCCACCTCTACGGCACCTTTAAACCCTGCAGATGAATCGGGCCTCTAGCAATTGGTAATTATAGCATTCATTGCGCCAATGTCCCCCCCCCCCCATTCCCGGTTAGTCAGCCATCAGAGCTGCTTGTTTTCATTTATCTGTCCCGAGGGTCGGGACTAGTGTCAACGCTCCGTTACGGCGTGGCCGGGCCGGTCCCGCGGGGCCACCTCGCCAGCGGGCATCACTCCGACTCATACGATACGTAACGACGTTGCCGGGCAGGTCCCGCGGGGCCACCAGCGGACATCGCTCCGGCCCATACGATACGTAATGACGTGGCCGGGCCAGTCCCGCGGGGCCACCTCGCTAACAGGTGTCGCTCCAGCTCAGATGGTCTGTTACGGCGTGGCCGGGCCGGTCCCGTGGGGCCACCTCGCCAGCGGGCATCGCTCCGACTCATACAATACGTAATGACGTAGCCGGGCCGGTCCCGCGGTGCCACCTCGCCAACGGGCATCGCTCTGGCTGAAATGGTCCATTACGGCATGGCCGGCAGGTGCCCAGGTGCCAGTGGGCACCGCTCTAGCTCAGAGGGTCCATTACAGCGTGGCCAGGCCTGTCCCACGGGGCCACCTCACCCGCGGGCCGCAGTCTGGCTCAAATGGTATGGGAGCCCAGCTGAGACATAATTATTTGTTTTTTCATATCTTTTTGGGGAATATGTTTATTCCCCTGTGACTTTTAAATGGGCAACCCAGGGGCGATGTAAATTTGTGTAACCAACCAGAAAATAAACAAAATTCCCATGGCAACGTGGAATCACGCCAGGTAGGACGAGTCAGACCTAAAGGTGTCAGTGACGGGGGGAGGTGAGACCCAATCCGCATATCTATAAATCATTTGACGGCCCCTTGTGTGGACCACACACCTCACCCAGACACTCAGTTACGAGTTCACAGAGACACCAGCGATTGTTATACCTTAAAATAGCGATGGGCTGTGGAAAGTTTAATGAGGGACTCATGCCAAGTGAGTAGCAGAGTCACGGCAAAGTAGGACATGGGGGTGGGCCAGAGCTGGGCTGAAACACGCCTCAGCGTTAAGCAAAGGCAGCCCGTTCTAATGGCAAATTACCCAGAGAGCTGAGCGTTCTACAGATGCCACTGGAGAAAATCCCCGGCGCGGGCTGGAGCCGAGTTTAAGTTATGAAATGTTAAATAATCTGATGTTTCTCCAGCCTCCAATGTTCCAGTATGAACACCATCTTTCATCATGCAGGTAGATACCAAACACTGAAAACAACAACCATATTTTACACCCCGCTGTTTACAGGCTCCGCCACCTGGCAAATTTCTAATGTATAATGTGGTGTGCTAGGTATGATGGACCTAAGGGTGATGGTGCCTTAAAAGTGTGGGAGAATGTTAATGTTTAGAGAGTGTGCTTGTCACATGATAGCTATGTGGCAGGTATCCCGGGACAGTCATTCTGTTACCATGCCGATCGCCTCCAGTGCTGAGCAGAGGGAAGCGAGGAGAGGGAGGAGATGAAGCCGGGGAATTAGTCTGTCTGTCTCTGATCAGTCAATCTCAGTGAGAGGGTGGACTGGGTCTGGGTCTGACCAGGAGCTGCCATGTACCTCCTTACACCAGGGCCAAGTGCAGGGTTTTTTAAGGGAGGAGGGGCCTAATTCGCACACAGGGGGCAGCCTTATCATTAGCCAATGGCATGCTTTGAATCGGTGAGTGACAGGGAGTGGACACTCTGTGGGCCAATCAGATTTTTGCAGGAGCTAGTGGCCCTTTGGCCCCACCCCTGCCTTATACAGTAACACTGGATGCTTTGCTGATAAACACAAGCAATGAGTAAAAGAAAAAAAAATAATTGGCAACTTAGCACTGTGGGCGTTTCATCACCGCATGGCTTGTTGTAGATGTCGACGGGCTTTGTTCCAGAAGCTTCTTGTGTGTTTGTCACTGTTTGCCAACAGGGACTCTGAAACATTGAACCCTGAGGCGGCTGTGGAGACGGGGGGGGGGTTACTTTTAGAGGGGAGCGCCATTGCAAGATGAAGGGATGCCACCCTGAATGAGTCAAAGCAAAGCAAGGCCTGAGCGTGCCGCACTGAGACTCTCACACGCAGCAGCGCGTCACAGGCGAAGGGGCCGAGACTCGCGGGGCGCTATTCCCCAACAGTACTGACCTTCCCCTCATCTACAAAGTGGAAGCACCCCATGCTTCCCAGGTAGCTGCATGTCAACAACCTCTCAGTCATTAGATCGTTAGCTGCTCTTTAATTATTAATCATCAGTCGACTGTAAAGGCACTAATGTACGCCAGCCAGTTTCATAATTCATCTCATCATGGCTAATTCTTCTTGGGCCAGCCCACCCCCTCCCTCCCAGAAAAGTCATAGGAAACAGGAAAGTAAGATGAAAGTGGAGACCCATCATCTTACCCGGAAAGCAGGTAACAGTGAGGTGATGACACGGGCATCCTCTAGGGGGCAGCACACCTCGTGTTCCCTACCTCTCCACCCCTCCATACCCATTTTAGGGCCTTGGAAAGCTTGTATGTTACATGTGATCTTATCGGACGTGATTCTACAATGATGCTGATAACTGGGCTCAGGAAAATCAGGGCTGGACCGGACCAATCAAAGCCGGATGAAATGCCCCTCCACACCTTTACTGCATTTAATCATCAAAAAACGCCTCACAACATGAAGCTTGTTCTTGAGTTTTAACGCGTTTTTTTAATGTTCCATGTCTGACGTTTTACCGCCAGCGGCTCCCTAGACATTTTTCTGCCTCCTTGATCACTTGTATTTACAGCGATAGAGCAGATTTCGTGAGAAGGAGCACTCCCAAAAAAGAAGCACGCAAACCGCAGACGCTAAATGGAAGTTCAGCACATTCCTCCTTGGACTGGCGCCTTCTGGTCTGTTACGGCACGACACAGAGTGTAAACATGTCAGGGATGGAATTACACATAACCAATGGGAGATTTACGTCAGCCCTGTCGATCAGCTGGGGGATGTCCGGAAGGTCGTCGATTTGAATCCCGTGGCCAGCAGAATAATCAGCAAGGCCCTTGGCACCAGCTTCTCCGGCCTCGTTGCTCAGCTGGCTCTCTGCCCATGAGCCAGGTGACATGTGAGAAATGTGTGTTACAGCAAACTAGCCTCAGCTACTTTCCCTTTCTTTCTTTACTCCATTACCTGGACGCACCAGGCAGCATATCCTCCAAGATGCCAGCAGGGGTCCCCAGCATCCGGTTAGACCACCCAACTGCACTGTCTATGCTCTCATCTCATATGTAGGGGACATAAGTGATTGATTAACTCAATGAGGCTGAGGACGAGAAGTGTGATCCAGATTCAGCAACACGCTAATAAACCTCCTGTCTGTGGCTCAGCTACCCGGCTATGTGACTTTTTAAGTGCTCGGTGAACAGCTGAGTGACGCAGCTCCGTTAAACATCCTGTCTGTGGCTCAGCTACAGGGCCATGTGATCTATTAAGGGAATCGGTGACCGGCTGAGCAGCGATGCTCCATTAAACATCCTGTCTGTGGCTCAGCTATTGGGCCATGTGATCTATTAAGGGAATCGGTGACCGGCTGAGCAGCGATGCTCCATTAAACATACTGTCTGTGGCTCAGCTATCGGGCCATGTGATCTATTAAGGGAATCGGTGACCGGCTGAGCAGCGATGCTCCATTAAACATCCTGTCTGTGGCTCAG
>JAODKN010000105.1:63010-85674 GCA_026774425.1 Petrocephalus zakoni
GACAGAGAGCGCAGAGACCAGGGAGCTACAGAAAGCAGACAGAGAGCGCAGAGACCAGGGAGCTACAGAAAGCAGACCGAGAGGGCAGCCTTAACATGAAGGGAAAATCCAGCAGATGTTTGTTTACCCATACAGCTGGTGCAAGTCACAGCCATGTGCGAGGCCCGCTGGGCAAAATCGCAGGCCACACACGTCACCTCAGGCGGAACGGGCCTGACGGAGACATTAGCATTATCCTCAGAGCAGGAAGAGCCAGAGATGGGGGTGGGGGTGGCCAGGGCTGGGGGTGGCCAGGGCTGTGAGCTGACACCTGGGACTGGATGGTTTTGATGGCTTTTAGTACTTATAGTACCTCAAATCTTAATTGCTGAAAAAAATCTATATTATCAGTGCAAGTTTTGTGACAACACGTGGGAAATCAATGTACTTTGCTTGTGGAAAGTGCCTGTAATTGGGCAGGTAAACAGTGGCACACTGCTCAGCAGGGAAACCCACACAGATGCACCGAAAAAGCCCCGGAGACATAATGAGGGGTGTCGTGGGGTAAGGAGAGAGCGATGCAGAGAGACACTGCAAATCCAGAGCTCAGCTCAGCCATGGGGGAGATGCTGGCCAGCACCATACTATTATAACGGCAGAGCTTGGACAAGTCAGACCAACTCAGGCTGAATGTTTCCAAACAATCAACAAATAAACACTAAACTTAACAAACCTTGATTTAGAGTTTCAGCGCTTCGTTTAAAAGTCATCAAATGCTTTCAGGCTTTGAGTATAAGATTAATTTTTTGACTGATGTGAGAACTGGGTGTTGGTCGGATTCACCCATTCGGCCATTTTTAACGCACTCAGGCCAGCAGAAATCGGCTCAGGGCCTTCCGAGCGCTGGGCACTGACACCGCGGTATTCTGACGGGCAGGAGAAGGCGCCATTTCTCCCGGAGTTCAAAGACGAAACAAATCAGTCAGCACTTGGAAAACAAAAAGTCTCTGTTTTTAGCTAAGAACACATTCAAGTTTATCAGCATGTTAAACTGACACGTGACGGTACATTAAACGCAATCGTAATGGTAACAATTCCAAAGCTTGGGTTGCGGTTCCAGCGCTCACCGGGACACGGTGGCCCGTGATCAATGCCAGGCCCCATATGAACACCGTCTATCAGATTCTATCACATGTGGGAGGGACAGGGACCCATTCTTTTAAAGCAACCTGCTGTAAATGAACGCTCCCGGACCCATAAAGACCGCCCGTAAGCAGACGACGGGTACAGCACTGCTGCGATTAGCCCTGCTGTTCCACGTCTGGTGTTTTTAATCGCTGGCCGAAATGACAGCCACGGTGTGGGGTCGAGCGGGAGGTCACCCTTTCAAACAGCAGGCCTGTAAAAGGAGCGAGGGGGGGGACTCGTACAAAGTAGCTTGCGGGTGTTTGTGCACCAGCCCGTGAAGCTATCTCTGGGAATCGAAAACCGATCAAGTGCTGGGTCCTAGTGTCGGCTGGGGGCTTCATGCTCTTAAACAACGGCAGGTGAGATGGGGGCAGGAAGGTGAGCCCGATTATTAAACGACCAAGGGGGGGCAAGTGGTGTCGACAAGGTACTATGTGGGGGGGGGGGGTGGATTATACCTATGAGTTTTGTTGTCAGGATACCAGAATGTTATCTGTATAGTGCATCGGGGGAGACAGACAGTCAGCTATCACCTGTCGGCCTCTGAATTCCCTGAAAACTCAGGATGTTTATCTGACAGATATCTGGCCAGGTTTGAACGTCCCTTCGCGAGACACTTTAAAGCAGTGCTTACACAGGTGTGCTGTGTTTAGGGGCTCGTTGTTCTCGCTGACTTCACAGCCGGACCCCCTCTTTGTAATGAGTTAAGCTATTGCTGCCATCGCTGAGCCACAGGAGAAAGTGCGCCACTATCCGCCGCGCTCTGCCACCGCTCTCCGCTGCCCTCTGCCGCCGCTCTCCGCTGCCCTCTGCCGCCGCTGCTATCTCACACGCAGCACTATCGCGACGTCACCGCCAGGTCGAAAGAGGCAGCCTCCTCTCAGCCAGATCAAATACCCATTCGCATAATAAAAGTGCCGACTTCTTCAAAGTGCTGGTATTATACCGTTTTCAGAACTCAAGTACCTCATTTTCTTCAGTGCTGGTTTACCGTGCAACCCACCTACCGTGCAACCCACAAGACCAAAATTAAATAAATTAAAGTACATCTAATTTCTCTTAATCTCTTAGAAAGGCACAGTTCAGAAATTTTATATAAACCATGTCATCTTAATTAATTTCACTGTCGCTGAAATGTTTCCCCCCCGGATGCCCTGTCCATCCTTATCGCTGTCTCCCCTCCATCAGAAGGCAGATAACCTTCTGCTTGCTATAAATATATAAATTATATGCTGCTTATATTAATTCTGATGAGCAGTACCTGTAAGTCACAGAAATATAATTAGCTGGAATACCCCGAAGGCCTGATATATTGAAATTGCAAACATAATTTGAATGGCTTACTTTATTAACTTTTGTTTCTCTGCAAAAGCCACATTTTCGGAAGGGCCATTTTAATTAGTTTTACACCTCAGGTAGAATTAGATTAGCATTAAAATGGTGAAATCTGCCTCATCTTTTGCGGGTCCTAATGCGACCCTTCGAGAGCTCCCAATCTCCGGTGTGATGTTTATCGACCCCCTGAGATCCGATCGGGGGCCACATTTACAGCAGATGAGGGGCATTTAGCCCCCCACTCAGGATTGGCTGTCTGTAGCAGGTTTGTGTTGTGCATTAATTTGCTGTATTTACACTGCAATTGCTCGCAGGCAACAGGAACATCACGCTGAACACCACGATGGCAAAGCGAGCAGCACAGCGACTCTCCATACCGAAGTCGCGGCACGATGCTGACTGCCTGGATGGTCCATGGTCACAGCACACAGGGTCAATAATGCTGCTCTGCAGAGTACAATGTCAGTCATTGACTAAGGGGAGGCTGCCAAGCAGTTTGGGGTTCACAATCATTTATTTAGAGGACACTTTTTGAATTTAGCCATAAAAGCAGAGCAACTAGGATTAAGGGCCTTGTTCACTCACCTTCCTGTGATTTCTGAGCAGCTAAGGGAAGTTCCTTAGGAGATGAGAGAGGGGACAGTAATGGACTCATCTCCTGCCTGCTGATTTCCTTTGGGCTGCTACACTAGCGTGGACACCTGCCAAAGGCCAGGCTTTTCCCTTTGCGGTTAATGTGGTGTTCAGAGAGTGCCCCCCCTCAGGCAGGTCTGACCTGAGGTGTCACTGAAAAGTGATCAGTAATGCCCAAGTGGCCAGAGGTAGGGTGGCAAATTCATCCGAAAGGGTCTCAGCAAAAACCATGGGGCCTCGGCCTTCAACTCACAGTGGGTCCAAAGATGCCCGACGAGACAAAATATTGATGAAGTAGGCACGTCATTAGTGGCTTTTGGGGTGATAAGTACAGGTCCTGACAACAAGGCAGCAAGCTTGAGCTGCTGTAACCCGTGGGGCCCTCCCCTCCTGGGACCGTCCCCTTCTAGGGCTCTCCCCTCCTGGGGCCCTCCCCTCTTGGGGCTCTCCCCTCCTGGAGCCCTCCCCTTCTGGGGCCCTCCCCTCCTGGGGCCCTCCCCTCCTCGGGCCTTCCTCTCCTGGGCCCCTCCCCTCCTGGGGCCCTCCCCTTCTAGGGCCCTCCCCTCCTCGGGCCTTCCCCTCCTGGGGCCCTCCCCTCCTGGGGCTCTTCCCCCTTGGGGCCCTCCCCTCCTGGGGCCCTCCCCTCCTCAGGCCTTCCCCTCCTGGGGCCCACCCCTCCGCGACAGCACACTCTGTGGGGTTTATCGGCACCGGCTAGCTCACTCTCTCTCCCTTTTCCTCTTATAAAATTATTTGCATAACAAGCATCTGGAGACGGGTCCCTTCGGGTCTCAAGCCCCAGGCCACGTCTTTCTCAGCTGACCCCCTTCGCTTTATCGTTTTCTTCAGCGGTTACCAGCCGGAAGTATCTGCAAATACACAATTTGTACAAAGACGGCAAAACAAATAATCTCAATCTGAGGCAACATCCTTCTCCGTCATTTACGCTGCCATCTACTCACATTAAAGTCAAATTCTGAAGGCTACCGTACCAAATTATTCACCGGCTAATCGCCACACACTTCATTGCTCATGCTCACAGGAATCCATCTTGCCAAATAACTGCACCCCGTTTCAATCTCCTGCAGTTTCCATCATAAGGGATATGTTTTCCTATGTTTAAATCTGATTAATTCATCTTGATACAGCCCATAATGCTACATTTCCTGCTAATGTGCATATTTATATACAAATATGTAATTGAAATGTTTGATACAACCAGTGTCAAATGACACCAACACCACCAATGACTTCAAGTAATGATTCCTCATCATATGTGACAGTAATGGGAACCAAAATTCACTCCTCAGTACTGGGAACCAAAACTCAGTCCTCAGTACTGGGGGCCAAAATTCACTCCTCAGTACTGGGAACCAAAACTCAGTCCTCAGTACTGGGAACTAAAACTCACACCTCAGTACTGGGAACCAAAACTCACACCTCAGAACTGGGGGCCAAAACTCACTCCTCAGTACTGGGGGGCAAAACTCACAGCTCAGTACTAGGAACCAAAACTCACACCTCAGTACTGGGGGGGCAAAAGTCACTCCTCAGTACTGGGGGCCAAAACTCACTCCTCAGTACTGGGGGCCAAAACTCACACCTCAGTACTGGGGGGCAAAACTCACACCTCAGTACTGGGAACCAAAACTCACTCCTCAGTATTGGGAGTCAAAACTCAGTCTTTATGTAATCCAACAAAATACTTTAGTTAACTGTACTAATGTCATCGAAAACATATCTATCTATCTATCTATCTATCTGTCTATCTATCGATCGACAGTAGCATTAGAAGTAGGAACTGTACAGCCTGCAGCTGCGGGGGGTTGTACTGTCACGAGATGCAGTGCATGTGCTAAGTGCCCATCCATCTTCCATCCTCTCTTTTCCAGGGTTTTTTCCAGGGATAACCCAGGGTGGGGCACCAACCCATCACAGGGCGCAAGGAAGGGGTTAACCCAGGATGGGGCACCATGACACACCACCTCAGCATGCTTTTGGCCCACAGTGGGGGGAAGGGGGAACTCCACAATGCCATGCTCCTCATACAGAGACCCCAGTCCTGGGGGTATGGCCATGAGACTAAGCACTGCACCGCCGGCCTGTGCACAAAGGCACGGCTTGCTCGTCCTTGTTTAGCACTCAGTACTCTGGATAAACCCCACCTTACGACCCTGCCCTGAGCGCCCATGACAGCGTGCATTAATAGCCTGTCGCTAGCATATTAGCAAGCGGAGCTGCTCTCCAGCCGAGCCGATGTACCCGGCCCCATGCGGTGCCACGCTGCCGGCGCACAGGTGATTCGGCCCGTCCCGCTGCCAGATCCCACAGCTCTCATTACGCCCAACGTGGAGCCTCAAGCCAGACACCTCAGCTAAACGTCGTCGTGCCGAGCACTAAAAATAGCAGGCTGGCCCAGGAGCCCCAATGCAGGCCAAGGGCTTCGATTCGGAATCCTGCCTCCATGTGGGTGAGAGAGGAACCCCACTAATTTCCGTGGGCAACCAGTGAGTTAAAACAAACTAAAGAACCAACATAAATCCACTAACAGATGAATCGCTGCTCCGTTACAAAGCTGTATGTGGCTTTTTTTTTAAAGGAAAAGAGAGCATAGAATCATTAAAAAAAACCAACAGCAAATAAATTGTTCTCTACAAGAGTAAAAATAAGAGAAAAGTTTATTATTTTTCTGTAAAGAAACTTTCCGAGTTTCTATTCTGTTAAGAAAAGTTCCATCCAGCCTCCATCTGCCAGAGCAGTGTATCCTGCACAAGGTCTCGTGAGCTTAGAGCCTAACCCCAAGTGGGCAGAGCAGAAGGCCTCGCTTTCAGAAGAGCTGCTGAAAACTTTGCTGAAAAGCGACAGTTCAGAAATGTTTCCTTCGAGAGCAGGTGCATTGATCGCCTTAGAAGTGTCTGACTTGATGATTCAAATATCCCTACAACCCTGACCAAGATAAGCAGCCCTAAGATGAATGGATGGAATTCAAATGTCTGAAAAGGCTCTGAAGAGCTCTCTGCTGAAGCCCAGTTAATTCCGTCCTATTGCTTGATTAATGCTTGCTACAGACCTTGTCACTATCCAGCGGCAACATGTCTGCCTCAGATAAAGCCCTAGTCTGGAGGAGGTGACTGACAAGGCCTCCAAGCGGATGCCACAGAAATCAGAAAAAAAGCCAAGGGTTTCGCTGAATATTTCCGCCACAGACGTCCCCATGGGAATCTAAAGCCTTCCTTCGTCCTAGGGGTTGCTACATATTAAACTTAGGCGGGAAAAACGATTATTTCCCCCAATTAAACACCAGTGACTTTAAAGTCTCTCTCCAGATACTGCCTCTCCAAATTTCTTTTCATTGTTTATTTGTATGCCAATTAAAAGGCGCTGAGCTTCACGGGGGTCCACTAGAGAAGTGTCTTTCCGTACTCCTGCAAGCCAAATCGCACAGTCACAGTCAGCATAAGAAGCGCGGCCTTCATATCAGCATACTGTCTCTCTTTCTACTGTTTTGCACCTTGGTCTCTTTGTATGCGAGTGTGGCTGGATCTGTGGGCATTTCAGTGCACCTGCTGCGCACGGCCAATGGAGCTCCTGAGTCTGGCAAACTGGCCACCGCGTGCGTACCACAGGCTGGGGAGAACAAAGGCCTGGGCAGGTAGCACGACCCCGAGACCCACATTTCTTCCTTGCACACATCCCTAAAATCGCGACCTTCTTGTTAAACACTGGACATTTAATTAGAACAAGTTTGAATGGAATTCGTGTGAAAAACGACAGTTTGGGAAAATAACCAAGGTGAACACGCGTCTGTGCAGAGCGTGATAAATTAAGGGTCAACCTAAACTGACCTTAATTAAGTAGTCAGGAGCGATTAGTCTGTGCTGTCCTGTCCTTCCTCACTTACCTGACAGTGGTGATAGCATCTCTACCCAGAGCCAGTGCTCCTATGCAAATGGCTACCGCTTATTTCGTGTTATTTTATAAATACATATATATGGTCGTCTTCCCAGACAGGGATTAGGGGCAAAATAAATCCACGGTTTATTTCTGCTTCGGACCTGCAGAAGTCAGCTAAGCCGTTTATATCCAATACAAACTGCACCTGGCAAAGCCTGACAGGCTAAATCCAAACACAAGTAGGTAATGATAATTTTGCAATAAAAAAGATCAATGACGGCATGGAGGCAATATTGCCGGACGGCAGCGCGGTGTCGGGCAATTTGGCAGGTCAGCGCGACTGGAGCGGGCTGATATCGGGGACGCGCCGCGCGTCCCGCGGAGATAACGGGAGCGCGTCGGCGGCGCGCCCGGTTCCCCAGCCAGCTGCCGCCGCATTGGCACGAAATGACAAATTAGTTTACGGTCCAAAAAAATAATACGTTTAGCATAATTCACTGCAAAGTGCAACACCCGGCAGTTCGTTAAAGAGACATTAGATAGATATATTATAACTGCTTGAGCGAGGCTTTTATCCGGTGATGATTAGCTTATGCTTTTAAGCACCCGCTCGCCCAGGGGTCTGCGACTAGGCTGAAACTGCAGGAGCGACCTTCTAATCATTCGGCAAAACCCTGCCCCATGAATATTCAGAGGGGCCAGAAAGCAATCAGCCGGCAGGCAGCGTGTGGCTACAGCCAGGAGAAGGAGCCGGTAGGACAATAAGCCCAGGGCTGCAGATGCGCGGCACCGCCTCCGCTGCGCGTCCTCGCCGCGGCTCCTGCGCGCCCAGCGCTTGGGAGATGCCAGCAAAGGCTAATGTCTTTCTGTTTTTAAATCATTTAATGCCGTTTTTTTCTGCGAGCTCTTAGTCACCCCGTGTAAGACTTCAGCTAGAGGCAAGGAAATTGCAGCCTATAGTGCCGGTTCTGGCTGATGGTTCTGTTTTCATTGCAAACAACCAATATTCATTAGAATGTATAATTACATGGGTAATGTGAAGAGAGCATATCTTAAATACTGAGAACTGAGAGAGTCAGCTGGTCTGGCTGAAGGCCGGAGGGAGATTAAGAAGGAAACACAGTGACTGAAAGGAAGCACAGTCTCTGCGAGGCTAATGTGTGGATTCGGAGGCTGAGGCTTGAGACTGAGATCCATGCATGTTAAAACAGATCCCAGAAGCCCCAGAAGTCTAAGACACACTGGAAAGTGCCGAAGCCGAGAGGCGGTGCCCTCTAGCAGACAGGTGGACTCCTAACCGTACCGTGTTCCGCATATTTTATTCATATTTCCACATTTTTCTTGCTATCTCTTTTCTGTGGCCTGTATACGCAGTCAGTGTGGCTTTACAGGATCCAGCAGCCCTGCCAATCTCCGTGAGACATCAGCCATCGGAGAAGCATCAGGGTCGAGGATCCAGGACCGGAAGCAACACAATGAAGTGAAAAATGAAACCCCCCAAGTATAATCCTACAGCTATAAGCAGTGGAGTAACACACCGTCCTGTTGACATGTCTGCAGGTGATTTAACAGGCCTTTGCACTGAAATGACAGCCTGCTCTCTCTCTCGCTACCTTACTATGTGTGTGTACATCTTACAGAGTGAAGTGTGTTAAAAATAAAGTTCTGTAAGGTCAGCGGGCGTATTCTGTGAATCGACTCACTATCTCTGACAGAAGATCCTCTCAAAGCCCTTTGCTTCCTAACTGTAATTCTGAGAGGAGTCCACTCTACAATGCGGAGAACGTACATTCAGAATCAACTCTTATTCACCTTTCCTGTAGCCTGGAGGATGCCTGGGGACACAGAGCACCACATGTCTGCACATAGCCTATTCATCCATCCATCCATCCACAATAGTTTCCATCAGCATCCAGCCCAGTACAAGTTATGCCCACTATAAGACACGCCCACTTTATAGCGACAGCATGCAATAAGACACGCCCACCTGACAGTAATGTCACGTTGCAAATAGGGAAGTTTAACATGGACTACACTTTCTATCAATACATTAACTGAGCGCAAACTTCATAATAAATGTATTACCCTTTAAACAGGATTAGATTAGTCTTTATCCAATAAAATTTTATTTAACAGAAAAAATATTAAGTTCATATATAAATCCAGGCAGGTGTATGTCATTGAGCTAACCTGTGAAGAACAAACAGGTCTATGTGGTTTAGAAAAATAACATTCATACTTCCTGCTACAAGTTACGCCCCAACGCCTTCCGCCTGTCTTGCAATCCTCGGGCCACCCTGCTCTCCATCCAACATCTAACCAATTATCCTGGTCCAGGTTATGGGAGGCCTAGAGTCTTTCCCAGAATGCACAGGGCATAAGACTGGGGCCCACCTTGGGTGGGATGGTGGCCAACAATTGTGTTTGAAAAATGACAGCATCACCCAGGTACCAGCCAGCATTTACTTTTCCACCCAGTGTGCATTTTCCTCCTTCACATAGGACCCAGAGACACACGCTAGTGATCCCACTGTTTTACTGTGTTCCAGCTAAAGACCTGGTTTCTCACAGAAGCAATAAATCAATCTTATGATTGACACATAAAGTGTAATTAACTTAAAAAAAGTGGCTTACTGTAATTTAACAAAAAAAAAAGTGGAAAACAATGCAGCCTGTGGTGCAAGTATACAGCTGCCAAACAAGGCCGCTGAACACAGAGCCCTTAATGTTCTGTTCATTTGTAGTGAGAGTCTTGGTCCTGGTCCTGACCACAGGCCTGCCGTCCGGAAGGGACTCACTGAGTCCGTTCCTGCAGACAGCACAGGCACCTCTCTTCCCCGTGTTTGGGCTGCCTCCTGACCACAGGCCTGCCGTCCGGAAGGGACTCGCTTAGTCCGTTCCTGCAGACAGCACAGGCACCTTCACAACAGCAGGACGGTACACTTTGCACATATGAAACTGGCTCACTACACTCATCCCGGTAATTAACTAATCACAACAATTGTCAATGATAATTTAGTCATTACAATGAGGGTAGTGACTGTTATAAACATGCCAAGAGTTCGGTATGCACTGAGCAGGCTTTTGTCTCTCAGATGTGTCCATAAAATGAATGGGAAAGAGAGAAGGAGGAAAAGATTGGGCTGTAAGTAAAAGCAGGCATGCCTGTGCTCTGCTGGCCCAGCCCCCGGGAGTCCCCGTCTGCTCTGTGTCTATAACGGATCGTAATGAGTCCCGCAAGTTCTCTAAAGCATGAAACTTTTAGGAGCCGCTCGCCATTCAGTGTACCCTTTTCTGTTTTTTTTTTTTACGGCGAGAGTAGCAGGTGGATGGAAGCTTTTCAATTTACACGGGGTCGGAGAGTGACCCGAGACGCAGGAAGCAGATGGCGGAGCCGCTCCTTGTCCGCATTCTGCTTCGCCTCGTCCGCCTGGTTCCGGCTGTCAACGCGGCACCTCCGGAGCGCTGGGGGTGTGGGGACGGAGCTCCCCGGACAGAGCGATACCCAGCGCCCGCCCCCCAGCCCAGCCCAGCCAGCCCACATTAACGCTGCTTCAAAGGTGCAATCTTCTGCTCGTCTGTGCCATAACCTGCCGGCTCGCCTGTGCCATAACCTGTGAGTCCGCCTGTGCCATAACCTGCCAGCCTGCCTGTGCCATAACCTGCCAGCTGACCTGTATCATAACCTGCCAGCTCACCTGTGCCATAACCTGCCAGTCCGCCTGTGCCATAACCTGCCAGTCTACCTGTGCCATAACCTGCCTGCCCACCTGTATCATAACCTGCCAGCTCGCCTGTGTCATAACCTGCCAGTCTACCTGTGCCATAACCTGCCTGTTCGGCTGTGTCATAACCTGCCAGTCCGCCTGAGCCATAACGTGCCAGTCCGCCTGTGCCATAACCTGCTAGCCCGCCTGTGCCATAACCTTCCAGTCCGCCTGTACCATAACCTTCCAGTCCGCCTGTGCCATAACCTGCTAGCCCGCCTGTGCCGTAACCTTCCAGTCCGCCTGTGCCATAACCTTACAGTCCGCCTGTGCCATAAACCTGCTAGCCCGCCTGTGCCATAACATGCCAGCCTGCCTGTGTCATATCCTGCCAGCTCCTTCTTTCCTTGCTTGATGCAAATAAAGACACCTGCTAAAAAATATTCAAAAAAAGCATGCGTGGCGAAAAAGACAGGACTGTGATAAGGATTTATATCAAATAAAATAAGTATTTCTTCCACACACACGCGCGCACACACACACACACACACACACACACACACACACACACACAATAAAGGGTTTATGTAATGCCAGCGTCTACTGGAAGACGGCAAGGAGAGGGACCAGGAGGAAGCTGGCCGGTGAAGCCGAGAGCGGAGGCAGCGGCTCCGGGGCGCAGACGCCGAGCGGACGGGAGGCGGACAGAAAGCTGCCCGAAGCCGCTCAAGCCCCGCAGAGCCGCCCCGTGTGTTTCTGAAAGTGCCACGGAGCGTATATCAATATGCACAGCCGAAACTCCGAGAAGACGGATGCTAGAAAACGATTTATTTTGTTTTAATTAGCTGTCAAACTATAACCTGAATGATAAAACAGTATTCGCTGTATGATTCTGCTTAGATGGCTATAAATATATCAGTCATTAAATGAGCGACGGCCGCGGCTCTTCGGCGGCGCAATACTGTGAAGGAAACGATAAAAAAAGACACAAAGCCAGCGGTAAATGCTGCATTTAACGTTAAAGCCCAGTGCTGCTAATGATTATTAACAGCATTATAATTGTAAATTATGTAAGTTATATGTAATACAATAATTATACCAAATATAATTATTATATTTTATATAATTATATACAAACATATTATAATTATAATGAGCGCGTTCCCCATTCACTCACCTGTTCGCTTCTTTAAGTCATAAAAAGTCACATGCAATGAGTGGCTTTGGTGTACAAAAAGAGCGGTCGCTGTTTGGAGAAGTAAGTTTGAAGTGATCAAGCAATTAAAAAGTCAGAGAAATGTGCGTATATACAAACGAATGAAGGTACTCTGATTCAGCTATAGCAATTTTAGGAACAAAGTTTCCCGGTAAGTATATTTTGACTGTGTATTATTGCCTTTAAAAATACACAGAACATGTGGGAAATCGAAGCCGGAAAACTCGTGACACATTTCAGGAAATGTATAAATATATGATATCATATGCTTTTGAGGTTACAAATGGCACCGTGGGATTGACAGTCGTGTTTTGCAGTTAGAGTTTTGGTCTGCAGACAGGAGCAGGGACAGGCTGGGAAGGCAAGGTGAACCACAAAGACAAAGATCTGTCCAGATGGTCACCCTCCTTTATCACAAAGTAATAAAATATCAAAATCCGTGAAAGTTTAGAGGTAATGTGTGCCTGAAATGCCACATCAATAACTTGCTTGTACAACAACAAACCAAGTTTATAAATCACCGTCTATCACGCCCGCTGTTGGAAAGTAGCGTTTTCACGCTGCGATGCGCCTAACATGAAAACAGACCGTTTATATTAATATAGCAACAAAGCTATAAATAACACTGGCACTAAGAATACAAATAACAATGTAATATAACTGTTTCATACGGGCGCCATATCCACCACATAACCAACACAGGCTTGCAAATGCAAAATAATATTTAGAGAATAAACAAATGTCAGGAAATCTGAGACCGGTTTGGCGAAAATCAGTTCAGCTTCATTCACAGCGACACCTTTTTTAAGTACCCAAAAGTGGCAGGTTTAATTCAGGCGTGCATACATGCATGCTTGTATAACAAAGGAAGGTGCCGGGACCCATGGCCGATGGGCAGCCTCCCGCACGTCCTGCGACGCATTAAAGCACGGAGTGCGGCGCTGCCACTTACGGGATGCTGGAAGCGCCGCGCCGGAGCCGCGGATGCGGCTCAGCGTCCACAGCAATAGCGCGAACCTCCATCCGAGCCACGGCATCTTCGCACTTTCACTCCGGAACAAAGAAACAGGCGAGTCCCCCGCTCCGCTTCCCCCCAGCGTGGTGCCCCCCCTCCGCACTCAGCAGAAACACAGTCCCGATCGGTGCTGCGGGCAGCCAGCAGAGAGGATGCCGCCCGCCTCTGCGCCCCAAGCCGATGGCTCTGTCACGGCAGTGCGCAGTGCGCGCCGCTCGGCATATAGCGCCCCGCAGCACACGCCAGCAGCCGGCCGCCGCTCAGTGCGCGCCGCTCATCCGCATCGCTCCCCCTCAAGCAGCCAGAAAGTCTCCGCAGGGCAGACGAGCCTCCTGCGGGTCGCTGTCCAGGTGCTGAAGTTACCGGCGAGCATTGCCTCGGTCCCCCCCCCCACCGCAGTCCATCATCCCCGCACCCGCAGCCTCCCCCCGTTCCTTCCGCCGAGTTGGTACGGTCCGGCAATCATAACCCCCGCGAGACACAAATTAGGGAACTGCAAGCCAAGGCTTCTCCGTATTGGAGGCACAGAAACCTACGTGCATGATTTATATTTATACCACAGTGAAAATGCGTAGTTTTCACTGCCACTTAGTGAACAAGCCAGCTTCGGATAGACCTGGTCTCTCACTGTTTATCCTAACGTTCTCATTGTGTAGGCCCATCACTTTTTTCTCATAATACATACATCACCAGTCGTACGTTTTTTGCTGTGAGCAGCACATTAAACAGTTCGTTCATTGTGGACTCTCTGTTTACTACAGTATTAAATGCCCATTTGGACAAAATGCAACATTTAATAATTCACTGACACCTGTATTTATTTGGTACTTCCTTAATTAAAAACATCCCAATTACCTGCAAACAATGGTTAGAATATAAAGTGGTTACACTTAAGTGAGAATGCTCACCAAAGAAAAAAATCTGTTTATTTAACCCTAAACCCTCTAAAATGGTATAACACTGTTATACTAATAGCAACTTCCTAATTACAATGGAACACTGCTAAATAGGCCTATTGAAATTCGTTATACTGTATTACTATTTAGAATAGAAAATACTAAATTCTAATAAAATGGTCCTGTAATTGTGTGTCACAGCCCTGGCACATATGGAAATCTCCAAATGGCACACATTGAGTTTTTTAGCGCTTTGTGAAATCAGATGGCACACGCGGACAGTGTAACTTGGGTAAAAGAGTAAATAATGGAGTGTTATCGATTCTAAGGTTTGGATCATAACTCCGGCCCGACACTGGCTGGCGATGTTGAGTGAAACGTCATTCTGAAGGCAGACTCCATACTTACACTTACAAACTCTCACTGCTGTCCTCAACATGGATTATGCAAATCTACCCACACTCAATATATAAAATGTGCCAGCAATTATCGGAAGGCCGTTTCCGTTTGTCTCCATGCTTAGTGCCTAGTGTTTTGCTCAGTGGGAGCCCTCTCGCACTAAAGTTCACTGGGTCCTGCATTACTGAATGGATGCAGTCCTCCTCTCTGTGTTCCTGACTATAAAGCGGGTCCCCCAGAGGTGAGATTAAATTTAAATTACCACACCAATAATAATTTTATGCGCCCGCTTCTCCAAACAAAAGAGAGCTGCCAATATGGCCCCCAATCCCCAGCCCTCCCCAAGCCCCGCAGAGGCTGGCCTCTGCTATACCAAACTCATTAATCCTGACCCATTTTAAATGAAGGTAGCGGGTTTTGGCTTGTAGCTGCGACTGAAACACTCTCGATTGTTCGAGAGGGAAGGGAAATTTTGGACCCTCTGTGCCGTGGGACTTTGTGATTAAATGAACAGCACATGTTTTCTTAATCGACCTTGATGGATGGTCCCATGTTAAATATACAAATTGTAAACCTCGGTGTTGCACCATGTTGTGGCACCTACATTAGTTGTCCTTCTGTGTGAGATCCTAAAGTATCTTAGCAGTGGGCTTCAGTGTTCATTAAAGCTGCGCTCATCAAAACAGTGCAGAAAATAGCCTCTAAGCAAATCACTTTAAAATGGCACTTTTAAGGTTTCGTTTTGTATTTCATGAAATACCTAAAGCTTGAAGGACTGGTCCCATAAAAAAACACAGACAATCCATGCATACAGTTCCAATCAGAGGTGTCAATTTCAGGTCCAGAAAGTAAAAATCCGGACCAGGATTTTGTTTCAACCAATCAGTTGAGCATAAAGAGTCACAGTCACAGAGTGCTCAACTAGTTGATTGAAACAAAATGAAAATGACCGTGTGTTTCTGACGGAAGGTCCAGTCCTGGAGGGCCAGAATCCAATATAGTTTGTAGATTTCGCTGCTCAAACATACCCATTAAACCTGGTAATTAGCTGATAAAGATATATTTGAGCAGGGAAATCTGCAAACTGTGCTGGATTCTGGCCCTCCAGGACTGGGCACCCCTGTCGTAACACAATGCACACATAAATGCTTGAGTCGTTATCACAAATTACGGCTAATTTAGCATGCAAACAATCTAAGTTTGATGAACAACCAAAGAACATAGATGGTTTATTTCATTCATACTCTTTGAAAATAATCCTTAATTATTGCTATAGTTCATTAATTTGTACTCACCTGCTATGATATCTGAAAATCTAAATTTGTTATTATAATCCATAAAACACAAACAAAACTCTAATATGACAACTCTATGAATTTTTATTCCTTTAGACCAGGGGTGGACAATCTTATCCGCAAAGGGCCGGTGTGTATGCACCTTTTGCTGCAGCTCCCTAATTAGATCACTAATTAGAGGACTGATTGGCTGAAGAATTCTCACACCTGGGTTTAAAGAAGAAGAATTACTTTATTAATCCCCGTGGGGAAATCGACTTTTCACCTCCCCCAACCTTGCTCTCCATCAGAGTAAGCTTGGCCGTGAAGGGTAACCACTTGTGCAGCGCCCAGGGAGCTGGGGGTTAAGGGCCTTTGCTCAGGCTGGGCTTGAACCAGCAACCTTCCAATTACAGGCACAGAGCTTAACCTGCTGAGCCACACGCTGCCCCATCTAAACATCTGACCTTAGGGTTATTCGGAAAACCTGCATACACACCGGCCCTTTGCGGATAAGATTGCCCACCCCAGCTTTAGACAGTTCAACCATATTATTATTCCAATATACTAAGCCAAATACATTAAATGCAATATTACATTACAATGTCGATTGTTATTTAACAATATCGTATTCAGATTGTTTATAATCCTGTCCCATAAGCCACAGTTTTCAAATGATGTTAAATGCCTGGACTAAGGGAAGTAATATTTGCACTGGGCTAGGCTTCCAGGCCGTTTATGCTCCGCCTTACTCTCTTATGCCACCTGGGAATTACGAACTCGTTTTACTGGTTGCGTGCTAGATCGACACTTCTTTGTAAGCTATTGTGTGGTTTACCATACTGAACATTTTTTTTGGGGTGGGGTAATCTCATCCTGCCTGACTGCACTAGTAGGTCACTAGTATCTGAAAACATTTGGCGTTTATGCCAGAGACTAGGGGCAGGCACAATGATTTACACGTCATTTACACAAAAAAATAAATGAGAACGGTAGAAACTTATTAGTTTTTTTTTTTTGGGGGGGGGGTTTAATGCCCCTGCCATGGATCCACTGAAACTAGGTGAAGTAAGGCTAAACCATTAAGAAGAGAATCTGCGTGAGTTGACCAAAGTGCTGCAGGCAAATTTACCCACAGCATTCACTCTCCCAGGGCAGACGCCTCCCATCTCCACTGCTGCTATATAGCTGCCAAAGTGCACAGGATCACATGGCACTCAGCATTACACCATAAGGCTATGATGGTCATCCTAATAAATAGGGCTTTCCTCCTACAGTGTTTACTGTACATTATCCACCATCGAGAGATGCTCTGAGCTGAGTGGGATGAGGTTTTGTAAGATTTTGTAGTGTTTTTAACTCAAAAATCTCCAACCCGGATGCCGGCAATAGCCTTGTGCTGACTTCCAAGACTCAGTCCTCATGTTTCTTAAGGAAGTATTTCATCATACCGCTGGACTGAGTTGACAACCTCTTAGCATAGTATGCATCATTCAGCAAAGAGACAGTCTTCACCTGCAGTTCAGGGTGCTTCATCAAGAGGAAATACAACTGTTAATAATCTCATCCTTTGTTATTCTGCTGGGTCTTGGGCATCCCTGATTCAATCACCATCAGGCCCGGCTCCAGCTCTCGGTAAAAGGGTGGGCCAGGAAGATTTTTTTTTGGGGGGGGGGGCAATTACATATAAAAAAAATATATATGTTGAGGCTGGGTGGGCCAGCTTTGTGATTGGGTGGGCTACCCTGCCCCCCACCACCCCGTGAAACCAGGCCACCATGATCCTGGGAGCTCTTGGATGCAAGAGAATCTATTGGCTTGGTGATGGTGTGGATCTGTCCCACTGCCTGGGAGCTCATGAGTTCAAATCCTTTGACTGGGAGATCACTGTTTAGCCCATGAGCAAGGCCCTTAGGGAGGCTGCTCTCTGACCAGAAGCTTTTCTCAATTGTATTTTTTGTTTGTACAAAACCATCCGTACAAATAAAAATAAATCCTAGTGTTTGGGTAGTCCCTGTCATGATACCACTATCAAGAGCCCCTGTCATTTACATTTTCAACCTACGCCCTTAGCCAGAACGACTTACATATACACATAAAGACTCCATTAGTGAATACTTTCTCATACTGGTTCAATAAAACACAGGCTAAGAATGGCATCTGTCTGAAAATCTGTTGTGAAATACAGGATTTTTTTAAGAGTACAATACTGGAAGTACTACACCAAGAACTCCCGGAAAAGGTATGTCTTTAGACATCGTTTGAAGACACCCAATGACCCAATGACTGTTCGGACATCTAGGGGGAATTCTTTCCAACACATATGTGCCAAAACAGAGAAGAGCCGAGTTGCATGTCTTCCTTGTACCTTGAGAGATGGTGGGACCAGTCGAGCAGTGCTGGAGGATCCGAGAGAGCATGATCCAGTGCGGGATGTGATGAGTTCTTTTAGGTAGGAGGGTGCTGGACCATTTACTGGCTTTGTACGTGTGCATCAGTGATTTGAATATAATAAATGTAATAATAACGGAGGGGTGTGGGAGAACGTGGCAAGGTTGAAAACATCAGATGACTCCCACATTAGTACCAGCAGTTTAATAAGGCATCTTCAGTAACTAGGGATGGGTATCATTAAGAAAAAGAAATAAATTGTGAAAAGAATTAACATTGTTTTATTTTCTCAATACCTACTGCATATAAATTAACATTCTTGAGTTGCAAAATGCAATAATGTTGTTTTGAACAAGTCACTATCATAGAATAAATAGCAAAAGAAACAGCAATGGGGAAAAATTCACCATTGTAGACTGATTTTGTGATGATGAAAAACAAATGTAATAATCAATGTTCACTTTTAAGTGAAAAACTGAATGCAGGACTTTTTCTTTGATCCATGAGGGTCAGGCAGACATGGTGGGCAGGACATGACAGTTAACTCCGTGTGGGATCCATAAAATACCCGGGGCAATGACGGATGAACTAGGAGCTAGGCAGTCAAAAACATGGTGCATTTCTCCATTTGTATTTGTTTGTGTTTCCGCCCTTACATGCAAAAGACATGTTGCACGTGGTCATTGTTGGCAATGACATTTGTGAGAACAACTGTACAAATTCATGCCATACTCTTTGTGTGACAGTCAGTCTAACCAATCAGAAGTGCCGTGCTCCTCACGTGTCAGTCATGCTCACCAATCAGTGGTGGCCCAAAGTGACTTCATATACGACCACAAAACAAACACAGACACGTGAAACCCAAGGGAGGTATTCTCTGTACATGGATTACTCGTTTAGCCAGATGAAATTGTTGATGATTTGGCATGATCGTAGATCTGTCTGTTCTTCAAAACTCTTGCTGGGTGTATTGTTATAGCAACACATCCTAATCCTCAAATGTGCTCGGAGCAGGTTTGTTCTATGTAAACAAGGATTAGCTCACACACTTAACCCTTAACAATTTAATAGCTACTTATATTAGAAGTGAAACCAGGGGAAGTCGAGCTCTCACTACCACACAGACAGTGTGCATTTTTTACTAGTGGCCATATTCTTGATACAGGAATTCAGTTGTAACTAGTTATAATGTGTATTTCTGATATCACAAATTCAGTTCCAACTAGTTAGAATGCTAATTCTTGATATCAGAAATTCTATTTTCTAAATTTCAATTTTTTAAATTCCAATTTCTGATATCAGGAATGCAGTTTGAAGTAGTCGAAATGCCAATTGATATCAGTTGATATCAGGAATAATTTTTTAACTAGTTGAATATCCAATTTCTGATATCAGGAATTGAATTGTAACTAGATATAATTCAATTCTAATCACAACTAGTTACAACTGAATTTGTATTTGAATTTGGGCCTGCACTGCTTCCTATTGTGTCATATTATAACTGGATGTATGCGGGAGACTGACGTGAACCATCTTAGACTCCTTATTATGAACTTTGTGCGCAGGCACCCACCTTATATTGAATAACGTCATATCCTATCACTACACCTCCCCCCTTCAGGTTAGCGCATTCCCTTTAACAAAGTAACTCTTCCAGCAATATTACTGCTTCCTATTGTTCACTGTATTTCTCTGTAACCATTAACATTCTGCTTAACATGAACTTTGCCCCAAAACAAATTTCAAAATCCAAGCCCACTATTCTCTGTACCCCCTCCTTTTCCCCCTTCGTCCACCAGTAATTACACCAAAATATAACAAGAACATTCTTACCTCTTTTTCTTCCACACAACAAAGGTCAATGACCTATAATAACAGAGATTTTATTTATCCCCGTGGGGCAAGTCCTGTTTCACCTCCCTCACCATGAGAGCAAGCTTGGCCGTAAAGGGCAGCCACAAGAGCAGCACCCAGAGAGCTGGGGGTTAAGAGCCTTGCTCAAGTACCCACAGATGTGCCAAGGTTGGACTTGAACTGGCGACCTTCTGATCATAGGCACAGAGCTTAACCGACTGAGCCCCTCTTATACACCCAGCAAGGTGTTTTAATCCTACTCCCAAGTCCTAGAATGTCTGTGACATGACAATCCTCCTGACACAGCAGGGATGACCCTCAGATGAGAGTGGTGCTGTCTGAGCCGTCCTGTTGGTGTCTCTACCTCGTATGATCTTGGGGTTCCAACGCAACATGATTTTGCCTGCATGTGGACTGTTCTTTATCCAGACTCTTGGTCCTGGCTGGAGGGATGGTCTCTCCTTAGCATGGTGCTGTGGATTGTACACACAGCTTGTTTAGTTTTCAGCTGCCAATCTATTCATCTAAAGGCATCCAGGTCTGGCCATACAGGTTTCAGGCTATCCGGACTGACAGGAAGTGGGGTACGGATGTTATGTCCCATTAGGAGTTGTGCTGGTGACACTTGTGAGCCATGAGCGCTTTTTAAGGGTCTGCATTTTTCTACAGCATGGCCTTCACAGTCCTGACAGCTCGCTCAGCTTCACCATTGCTTTGAGGATAGCGGGGGATACATGCAACATGTATAAAGTTGTAATCCCATGCAAAGTCTCCAAACTCCTCTGCAGAAAACTGTGGTCCATTATCAGAGACAAATATTTCTGGGATGCCATGTTGACCACAGATTGCTTTCAGGCTCCATATCACTGTAGTAGTGGATGTACTGGTGAGTGTGGCAACTTCAATGTAGTGGGAGTAGTAATAAATCACCACCAAATACTGACCCTTATTCCACTGGAACTAGTATGCCGCTACACGCTGCCATGGGTGTGAGGGTAAGGGTGTGGTAAACAGAGAGTTTTTCCTTGTCCTTAATCGTTTTGGACAGTCCTGGCCACCACACTGCCTCTCGGGCCCTGGGCTAGCACTTGACAATTCCCTGATGACCTTGATGTAGTTCCTTAAGAATTTCATCTTGCATGCTTTCTGGAATAACAATTCTCCACAGTTAGCAGGTCTTGCCGGTGCTTCCAGAATGGTTTCAAACGTGGGGCGGAATTCAGTCTGTCCCACCCAGTATCCATTAGAGTGGACAGCTGTCTGCAAACCGCACCCTCTTTTTGAGCTCTCTGAATCTCAGGTAACTTTCATCAGTTGCTGGCAGTTGTTGTATGAGCTGGTAAACGTAGGCACTCACATTTCTCTGAAGGGTCAAGTCTACCTCAGTCTGAGGGCTTTGTATTGGAGCTCTGGGAAGTGCGTCAGCAGTCACTAGATTCATACCAGGGGTATGTACTATGTCATAAAAGAAGCGTAAAAGCCGCAGTCGGTATATCATCAAGGACTTGTGAACTCAGCAAGCTGATCAAAGGTTTGTGATCTGTCCTGATCACAAAGTACAAGCCCAGGAGGTCTGGAAGCATTCACAGGCCCATGAAAAGAGTGAGTGGAATAAATACCACAATTACTGCCGTATGATGATGCATTGGCTGACACCCTTGTTTCTTTCTCTGGGCAATATTGCAAGGACTGCTGAAGAGCCAAGTTCCTGTTTCACTCGTTCAAAAGCTTGCTGTTGTATATTGCCCCTGGTCCAGTAGTTCTCCGCTTTTAAGAGGTCCTTTAGTGGCCCTGTCAACTCTGCAATGTTAGGGGAGAATTATGTAGTTGTCCATGCCAAGGAATCTCTTAACCTCAGCCACATCTTTAGGGACAGACATATCAGAAATTGTCTTTATTTTGCCTGGGTTGGGCCATATTCCTAAAGCACTGATAATGTGATAATTTGACCGCAGTCACTGCAAACTGACATTTGCCATTCAATGTCAGGCCCCGCTGTTCCAGTCTCTGTAAAACCCTGTGAAGACGGTCGTAATGTTCCTCCTGCATCGTGCCAAAGACCAGGATGTCGTCAGTGTGAGCGTGATTGTTTCTTCAAGGCCATCCAACATCTGGGTCAGCTTCTTTTGAAAATGTTCAGGAGCTGAGGAGATCCCAAAGGGAAGGTGATGGAAGCAGCACCTACCAAAAGGGGTGATTAAGGTTGTGAGTGGGGCTGAAACCCTATGTAAAGGGATCTGCCAAACAACCCACAGTGGCATCCAGTTTGGAATAAAATGTTGTTCCGGATAGCTTTGCCAGTGTTTCATCAACTGCCGGAAGAATATGTCTCTCCCTGCACACATTCTAATTCAATACAAATCCTAATTTTACCGTCGGGTTTTGGCTCTGCCCGTACCGTACCGGAACACCACTCAGTGCCCAATCTTGCACCCATTCAAACTCTTCTTGAACCCTTTTCCTTAAAGGGAAGGGCACTGCCAGGGCAAAAGGAGTAGCTGAGTCCTTTAACTTAATTTTGTACTCCCCCTCCAATTTTCCTAGGCCACTGAAAACATTAGGGTGCTGTTCCTTGTGATTTGGAACGGATGTTCCTATTGTGTCCATCGTACTGAGGATGCCCAGTTCTTGTATAGCTGGCAAACCCAGCAATGGTTGAACTATTACATACATTACATTATATAGCCTGTCACACTGTTATGTTCCTGTAGCCTGTCCCTGTAATATTGTCACTGTGACTGTTGTTTCCGACACAGTTGCTGAGTTAGTGTGGAAGGAAAGTTTAACGCGATGGTAGGCCGGGGTTGGGAGGCTTGTGGGATTGATGTTATGTCTCAGGTTCTGTTGTTTTGGGGGTGGGTGCTGTGTGGCCTTGCCTCGCGG